>MU182088.1:356585-393740 GCA_016904865.1 Pissodes strobi
TTTTGTCGTGAATATGAGTTTGTTTATTTTTATTAGAGTCTGACGAATTTGTGGTTATGTTGTCGTCATTCTTCTTTCCTGATGTGTTGGGGCCTGGTTGTAAGCTGCCAATGGTTCTGCTTTTGTTTATTTGAACTAATGGAGTAGTTCGATTCTCCTGTTGAATGTCGACGTTGACATTTTGTGTTTTGGCGGGTATTAATTAGAACAGGTCCAATTTTTCATCAAATATTTGATCAAATTCGGGGGTACCAGCATACACATATTAAAACCAGCCACAATAATTATAGCTAGAGCTGCAGCTTTATTTCTGTTTAAAGCTATACGTTTCTTCATTATTATATGACAACAAAATAATCAAATTTATCAAGTCAAAATATCCAATTTAGCATAACCTAAAAATATGGTAAGTTGCCAGTTGGTAACAGTTTAGAAACATCATTGGCGTCAAAGAAATTCACAAGTGTAAAACGATGCCGTCAAATTTTGTCTTCATCATATAATTGTACAATAACTTTGATCAAAGTTCCCCTTGACATGAACTTGGATAAGTGTCAAACTAGCTTAAGAAGTAACTTGGTGAACTTGTGTCAAGTTTATGTTGTCGACTATAAATTGGTCAACTTAAATTTGAATGTTTAACTTGTTAGGCTTGTTATGTTAATCTATAAATCTTGCTTTAGAATAATGCCTTAAACTTATACAAAAATGGTACAGACAAGAAATATAAATATGGTTCACATTACAAACAATCCTACTACTTACTTCCAGGTTGAATGTCTTCTTGCCTGATGTTTTTTCTAGTTTCCTCTTGAATCTTCTCTGGAAAAATTACAGAACCTAAATAAATATTTGTCTGTAAACAATATTTAAAGAAACCTACTCCATTTTTCCGGATTGATCATTGGGTCAATTATGATGGGATAAGCCGCTAAAGCAATAAAACCAACTAGTCCTCCAATGAAAGCTGCATACCTCCATCCAACGAAAGCAGCCATTGTAAAAACAAACTTAATTAACGTTTATTTTTAGGCACTGAATGCATTCATATATTATTATTATTAATTACGATGATATAACCAAAAAACCAAAGCATCGATTTCAAAATAATTGGAATTGGAGGTTGGAGGTTATGAAGCAATGGCTATTGTCACGCCACTCCTCCTGCCATATAAACTGCTGACTGCTGCCACGGCGGACGGCTTTATTTTGTACAGATTAAAGTCACGAATGATAGAATAACATCAAACATTTTTATTTTATGTAATTTCGCTGACCTGAATGCTAGAGTATACTACAAAGCACGGTACAAGGAGAAACGGTATAGTATTCCGGATTCCGGCCCGGCACACAAAATGTATTTTGTGTTCCGACATCCAAAACTCGTCGAGTTCGCGCATTGACGTAGTTTGCGTAAGAAAAAAGAAAATCAAGACGACTGCATTCGATTTATATGGATTTGTACGTAAGTTGACATCGTGGTTTTCTAACTGTGAATGTTTTATTTGTTTTTCAAAATGCCTGGATGTGCTGTGGCAAAGTGTAATAACTACACTAAATCTACTCAAGGCACTAATATTAGATATTTTTGTTCTCCAAAAAATAAAAAGCTGTGTAAAAGGTGCATCAATGCGTGTAGACGGGAAGATGCGGGGGGGGGGGGGGGGGGGGCAGAGATCCTCGCCCGCAGAAAATTTTAGTGTGCCACGCACAACTTTTACCCAAAAACTGAAAAATCGTTAAAGACGCCTTTCACAAGCGGACGAAGCGGATCTTACCAATATACATGTCAATGATGTTACCAAGCAATATTGAAATTTTAGGTTCTATAAATAAACCTCGAGTTAAAGTGCTGTTCATTGGGGTGGGGTAACTACCTCTCCCTACCATGATAATTAGCTTGACCAGAACGCCAAATAATATTTCAAAATATAAAATAAATAAATATATTCGCAGTGGATTTGCATACCTTATTTTTAATAGGTTGAATTTAAAATGAATTTTCACTTCAAAATCGACGACAAATTCGTCCGAAGGCACGACTATCGTCTTAAAAAAGCCAGGAAATAAACGAATTGTCAAAAGTATTATTTAGATGCCCAGACCAGCGAATATTAATCGTTAGTTATTCACTGCCCAGACGTTTAACACAATATTAAGTCATGGCCCTCTTCTAAAATTTGCAAAATTTTGTTATTGATTGTCCCAAATCAAAAATGCCGCCACAAGATGACTATAAAGTGAATAAGCTCTCCATAGGTTGATGATATTCCTGGTGGCATTAGATTTTCGTGTCGAGTTTGTGCAGTGAATTAATCCACTCTGATTGAAGCTGCCAGTATGTGTGTTTGTTTGTTTCTTACGCTTTCACGCATGGCTTACAATGGCTGGTCCGTTAATAAACTATTTATTTATTTATTTATTTATTTATAAACTGATAAACTACTCAATAGTACTCAACCGATCATCATGAAATTTTGTACAGATATCTTCAAGAGTATAGTAAAGGACATATAGGACACCTTTAACTTATACCCGCGGTTTCGCTCGCATTTATTTTTACGGTTAGTTTTAATCCTATTTTTTTATTTTATTGACGTTATATATGTACAAAAAATCATTTTTTGATGTTGGGCATGCCTTATTGGATGTGTTTTTGTTCGTTGCGTCCCTGTGGCGAACGAAGGGCTATGCGTGAGGTGTACTTACTATTAGACATTCTATTGAAAACGTTTCAAACGTAAACATTAAATAACGCACGTTAGGTGCCAAGAGGTATCTGTGACGGGTGACGGGAATGTGTTTCCCAGGCTGAAACCGTTAGTGTAAAACGTGTTCTTTCTAACGCCAGAATATAGGCAACGAATTCCAAATAAGGGGCTGCCTATATTCAGGCGTCACGCGGCCTAAGGTGGCATTAGATTTTCATGTCGATGATGGTCGATATAGGATATGTTCACTTCAGTGTCTCGAGTACTAGCAAACTCGCTCAATTTTTTTAAAAGTATATTTCTCTTGCTAGTGATTTTTTTAATTACTTCTTCATTTTTTACGCATGTTGTGAAGTTCCATGTATGTCTCATCCAAAAAATCAGTTTTGACAATTAATAACGCCTAGTGTTTCATTACATAACTTTGATTTGTCCTTTGTCTAAACTGCAATAGAAATATAAAGTTGTGTATTTTTCTTTTATACCGATAATCCGATACGAAAAACATCTAACTTCAGTGGTTCCGGAATGATGCGTCTAACATGACTAAAAGTTTACTGTCTTTGGTCTGCTAACCTCACCAATTATGTTGATTGTTAATTTATGATGTATAAAAGTGTAGTTAGTATGGTAATTAAAATCAATCAAGATCATGTTTTGTTGCTCAAAATTCGTTCCTTGCCTACTTTTTTATTTCCTAAAATTGAAACATAATTTAATTTTTGGAGGTACGAATTCTAAGCAAAACCATTGAAGTGAAAGTCTGAAAGGTAAGTCAGCTCATCTCCTCTTAACCTCACAAGAACTTCCGCTTCGTCTTCGGTCGAGTCAACACGCGTTTTGTAGCGACTCCTTTGTCGCAATTTTGGGTGTACACGTGGATATCGTTCTGTGACCGTTTTTTCTCCTCGAGGAAGAATCGGGTGTCCTGCTAGCCAGAAGAAATCCATATTCCCAATCACGCTGGTGTCCAGGCCGGGGGGAACCGGATGTTCCTGTTGGATCATTTCTGTCTGCCTCCAAAAATTCAGCTCACAGTTACCACTTTACGTGCTCGACATTTTGAAGAGTCAAGAAATATAGTGCCACCGATCCAACATTCTTTTCAGCTTGATATACGGCCTATATACCTCAAGAGGGGGTGAAATGGAATAGTGGACTATGACTGAAGTCAGATGCCTTGGGCGATCCGAAGCATCTCAAACCAAGTTTCTGGGTGAATGCCGTCCAGCGAAACCCATACGTAAAGCAGCACCAGAAGCTAACCTCACAGTCACAAATTCTGTTTATGAGAGGGAAATATAAATCTTGCATAAGTCTGTCGCGATTAACTTTTTAAACCGTTCCGAAGTTTGCCTGTCAAGAGAGCTTTTGTGTAATAAGTTTATGCATTGTGTAGGTATTTATAGTGGGCTACGCTTGATTGTATCGATTTTGTGTTTGTTATTAATATTGAATAGAAAAGTGCAGACGTGCTTGTTTTCAAGAACTTGCATTTACAATTATCATTTACAATTTCGCTGCTCGTTGAGCTTCTGTTGTTAACGGTGAGCAATTACAGAGATCATGTTAATGTATAGTTTGCACCATAGAAAAAGGTTATAGGGGGAGGTTGAATGAAATATGGGAACTTGGAACACAATTAATCATGAATCATGATATTCCAAAACTCCATTACGATCCGAGAGGGTCACTAATCGGGATCAATTCACTAATCCAGATTCAAAGAGTCATATATTCGGATTGCACATCACTACTGCTATCAGACCGCGTTCTAGTCGGGACCATAAGCATGAGCGTCTAATTGACAACATGCGTTCCGTTTACTATTGGTCTAGCGTTTGTTTACTATTTTAGAATGTCTAATATTACACTTCACGCATGGCCCTCCGCTGGCATGCTCAACATGAAGAAAAACACTTTACAACCTTTATCAAAAATTTATTTCTATTTCAACCAATAGCAAAGAGAATGCAAGTTGTGAACTAGCCGCGGATACCATAGAACTGAAAAATAGCTGCTTTCCAGTTCTTGTGTTCACGCACCTGGAGTGCCTACCGATCTAAATTATACCGTTGATTGACTAATTAGTCGTCAATCAACGATTATACCCAAAAAAACATGATGAATAGAATAATATATTTACGCGCTGGAGATGATTCAAATTAAGCTATACTCACACACTTTGTCACGGAATTATTAAGAAATTCAATTGCAAGCAAAAGAGGTACATATACTGGCCATTAGGCTGCAAGGCAGGTTTTTGAAGAAATATAATTACACAAAATTTGTTATTTTGTTCTTTCTAGTATGTTAATGTTTTTGTCAATCCTGCTGCTACTACTCAAAATCCGAACTACTAACATTAATCTGACTGCATGGCCCATTCCAATATTTATCTATGGCCCATTCCTACAAAAACATTCCTATTTATTATTATTTATCTATATCTATTTCATTTTCTTCTTCTAACTGATCCATTTGCAAAGCTAAGTTATATTTTTTATAAAGCAAATAAATACAAGACAACAACAAAAAATATATCATTTGTGTCTACAAAACACTAACCTGAATTACTTTTCTGTTTACAACACAATCAGCTAATCCTATCCTCAATTAGGGATGATGCTTTCTTTGGAACAGGATGTTTTTTCGAAACGGTTTTTGATGTGTAAACATCTTAAGCCTGTTTCATATATTCGCGAATTGCGATTCGACAAATTTGTCGTTTTTTAGTGTTGTACAAGATATATGTAGTTTTAATGTTCATAATGTTCAAAAACCATTTTGAACACTTACAAATCTAACGATTTACTTTTGTCACAAACAATATAGCTACGCAACCATATACGTAAATATATGTACGCAATAGACGCCTGGTCAGAATGGCAAGATATGAAACGATAATCTGGCGAACGCCGAATCTCTATTTATAAAGAGATGGCACTACACGCAGCGAGCGACGTATATTTAATTTTCCCTGCAAATTTACTCCCAGCAGCCGATCGACGTTTCTGCACTGTTGCCGATATCGTTTTCAAATAATAGGATGAGTGGATAGCGCGTATTGTATCATATGATATATCGAATCAATATATCGAAACAAAATTATCGATATATTCGATATATCCATATATTTATTTAATACGCAAAAAGTTTAATTAAAATGCTGTTTTATCAACATCGGAATGTTTAAGCAGGAAATGATTAGTGGTATTGCAAGCTTTTTGTAATAACTTCGAACGCGAATTGCAAATTGCACTGAGCAGATTTTTTTTTATTGTTCTGATTTCCAAATTGTATTTCTAGGGGGCACTATGCTTATTATTCAGTATAAAGCCGCTGACACATTGGAACGTTGCTGTTCGTTCGCATTCGTTTGCGTTGCTACCCGCTCGCTGGAGATTTCTCAAGACCAGCCACACTTGATCGAATGACCTACCTGAAATATTTGTATCGGCAGCGTTCCATCAATTCGCGCCCTTAAAGAAAACCGATATTCTTTTATACGCGTTCACACTACAACATTTCTACATTCGCGCAAGGCATTTCCTTTTCATCTTTTTAACTTACCGACAGGCGACGAGAAACGTTCATTCTCATTGCTGACCCTTCGCAGCCATTCACACCATCATAAAATCGCTGGAAATGACCGTTCACACCTGCCAACGAATGGGGACGAATCCTCAGCAATGCGAACGAATGGAAACCTTCGTTCCAATGTGTCAGCGGCTTAATACGAAGACATTTTTTTTTCTTTTATTTAAACGCGGTCGGGAAATTCCATACGAATTACAAACGACAGACAACAGGTGACGTCAGTTACAATGACTAATTTTTCGGGGAATTATTCCTTACACTTTAATAGGCAAATAGGATTTTAAATAATTTGTAATTTTTCTATGTAGCAAGATTTTTGTGCGACGATATATCGGAGCGACATATTAGCGGCGTTCGTTAATGTCAACTTTCTCCTCGATTTGCTCTGAAAATTTGACAGTCACGAGGTCTGTGTATTTAAAAGAAAAATCCAAGTCACGTGCCTGTCAAAATGTTAGAGCAAATCGAGGAAAAAGATGACATTAAGTGTTAGTCCACATGCATACGTGATCACGGATATCCGTATACGTGAAACGCAGACGTTGGATTTTGCCCATCCACATGGAACTTCCGTGATACGCATCCGTATGTGTTTTGACATGCGCATCGAGTTTTTTATTTGCAGCAATGTGAATTTAGTTTGTATTGCAGCATATTTAGCAAAATTAACGAAGAAAGTTCTAGGCCCCATATTCAGGACAATATGGACAAGAAAAATTTTTACTGAGGAAGCACGAAACCTTTATGGATGTAGAAATATATTGTTTCACGAGTTCGAAGATAACCAGTCTAAATGCTTCAATAATTTTTTTCTACTTGCGTGCGGAAAAGTTCACTTTTCCGCACTCAATTTAGTTTAGAAAGAGCCACTTTTCCGCACTAGTGCGGAAAAGTAAAAATATCAAAAAAAGTATACAAATTTGTCACACAGTAACTTCTATATTGATAATACCAAATTTAGGGGAACACGTCATGTTCGTTATAACAAAGCGGAAAACTAATTATAATTATTAAAGAATTATTATACAAAAGAAATATAGCTACAAATTTGGGACACCCAGTATCATAAATATCAATAACTGCTATTAAATTGTTATTGTTTTATGCTTTTTAAATAAAATCTTGTCTAAAAAATCTATGTTTCTCAAGCGAATAAAAATAACTATTCTATTTGCCCAAATAAAACAAAATAGACGGTTCAATTTTTGATTTAGGTGCTTGTAGAAAAAATTTTGTTCCTAACTCATGCGGAAAGTCTCTTTTCCTCACTCGACTGCTTGCATGCCGAACTCCGCTGCGCGTCGTTCGGCAAACTGCAATCGCGTGCGGAAAAGTATGACTTTCCGCACTAGTTAGGAAAATAACTATAGAATGTCATCTGCAATGTTTTTTCCAGAGATAAATAAATATCTTTTTTATTTTATCTCTGGGTTTTTCCATACTAAATGACACTGTTATTAGGTATCAACCGATTTTTAAAACAGATATGTTCCAAATAGTTTTCACAAACACAGGGTGTATAATCCAACCGCAGTATCCACATTTATAGAGAGATTCTTCAATTTTATATTAAGTATTTATTTTTCATTAAATTTATCAACTAAACATTAACCTGACATTATCATTAGGCAACTGCCAAAATTAAAATTTTTTCAATTACCTCTCTCTGTCACTCAGCAGCAACCATCACACTCAAACGGATACGTATACCGAAAAAGTTAAAATTTTCATCCGTTTTGACCTTGACGGGGAGTCAAGTCGCTCTCCTGATACACAATTGGATGTTGTTGGTCACGTGGGCACAACGGCTCCGTGATCACGTATGCATGTGGACTAACATTAATACCGCGCATGACATTAAGCCAATGTACTGAAATTGAAGCCCTTTCAGAGCGGCGGCCATTATTTATGTGGCAAACACATCTATTGTTGTGGCAGTGCTATTTTGCAGTTATTTTGTGAGTTTTTGAACAAAGAGAGATAAAAACTAAGATTCATAATGGTAAATTGTTCGGCATATGGTTGCAAGAGTCGAAGTGAGAAGGAGCATGGAATTTTATTTCACAGGTAATTATTGTCTGCTGACCTTGTAGTTTGTTTGCATATTTCTTGTTTTAATAATAATGCATAATGTACACATTGTGTTACCTCTGAGTATATCATGGTAGGGATGTTTATTTAATTATTGAGAGTAATTTGATACCCGATCTTGGATATTTTCAGTCATCAGACAATCAATAAAGCAATAAATCTTCTTCAAGGAGTCATTCAACAGAGGCGTAGGTATTATATTTTTCATACTCTGTAAAATGGCTATATTATTTTAGGACTGAAAATTACTTTCACTTATTATTTATTACATATAGTTTCAATTAATTTATTGAAATTACCCAGTAATTTATGTGGCAGCTGGTAACAAGCTTTTTCGCATGTTATCTGTCCTCTTCTTTCCTTGTCTAAGGCCTTTTGATAGCCTTGTGGGCATTTTTCGAACATTCTCAAAAAGCGTTTATTTGGTGTGTAATTTAACAAAAAGCGTATATTTTCCGTGTAATTTTAAAAACTCTATTTTTGTTTTTTACGGCTTTTCAAGCCAAAACCACACTAGCGTCTTCAGACAGCGGTCCGTTTTAAACTTTTAATTCGGCGCGCACATCACAATGTTTACATTATTTGTATTTTTTTTACTTCATGCAATGTACTCCGCTCGCTTCGTGGCACAACCAAATAAAGCTTGCCGAAATTTAAAGAAAGATACACATAATTCCAAAGGGGACAAAGAACACAAAGTCAAAGTCACAGTCAATGTATATGTGTATTTAGGGTTACACGTGTTTCGCCTTATGGCATCATCAGACCTAAATAAAATGATAACATAGAACCACGGAAAAATTAAAACTAATGAAAAAACATACCTTACTTATGTAAACAACAACCACAACGCTCACAAGTTAAAATAATAATATATGTACTGTTGGTGTTTCATTTACAACTGAACATTACTGAAAAATAATTTAGCGACAGTCACATACCTATTATGCTTAAAAAAACGTAAACCAACAAAAATAAAAATAACAAATAGAAACTTTTACAACGACTCGAGGCCCAGGGATCGAACCCACGACGCTCTGCTCCAAAATCGAACAGGCTAACCACTTCGCTACCGTGTGTTATGATATACAAATCGTTCACTAGCAGGTTTACTAACATTGTGCAGTAGTTGAGTCGTTGTAAATTATTCTATTTAAACCGAACTATACCAGTTAAAACAAAAAAATAAAAAACTAAAAAATTATTGTACATGCATATATACTTAGTTATGTTAAAACGTTTGTTAATTATTGTGATTAAGATTATTAAAAATAAGGTTGGGTTCGAAATTAAAAACATCATTAACACAATCGAGGATTGGACTTCTTTTTGCTCTCGTGATCTCTAACTTTTCCAAAAGATCCAGTTTTTTGCCTTTTGCACATTCATGTAATAATGAGACATTTTCCGACGCTGAAAACCCGTGACCCGATGACAAGAGATGGTTCGCAAAGGCAGATTTAGTTTCCACAATACTGGTATCCTTAAAGTTATTATAAAGGCTTAAGTGTTCTTTCACCCTAGTTGAGACCCTCCGACCCGACTGACCAACATACACGGCCGAGCAATCACCACAACTCAACGAATACACCCCTGATTTGAAGAATCGTTCTGTTCTCTCTTTGGTATTTACTAGGTGTTTTTTCAAAAAATTCACAGTCTTAAAAGCTATTTTTATGTTTGACCCTTTGAAGAAATTAGCGAGTTGAAGGGAAATGGAACCGAAAAAAGTTAAACACCTAAACTTAGAACAATCTTTTTGGTTGGATTTGAGGATGTGAAATGAGAGTTTATATTTATTCATAAATTTGAAGAAAAGTCGATTAATAGTGTTAAGAGGGTAACCATTATTAGAAGCTATTTGTTTTATTACGTTATACTCTTTATAAAAACATTCTTTCGAGAGTGGAATATTAAACAATCTAAACAACAGGGAATTGAAGGCTGCAAACTTGTGAGAATACGGAGAATTAGAGGCGAATTGTATAATGTTGTCTGTGGTGGAAGGTTTCCTATAAATCTCGAACTCAATACGGTTATTGTCCGATCTTTTTAACAAGAGGTCTAAGAATGGTAAAGATTTATTTACTTCTTTTTCCAGAGTGAAAGAAATTTTGTCATGTAGAGAATTCGCAAAAACAAGGAAATTAGACAATTCATCCTCGCTTCCACCCCACACTATGCAAATATCGTCGACATATCTTCTATATGCAATAAGATGTGCGGCATAAGGACTTTCCATGAACTTAAGCTCCAAATTGTTCTTAAAGACCTCACTTAAAAAAGGTGAAAGGCATGACCCCATAGCTAACCTATAAACCCTAAATACACATATACATTGACTGTGACTTTGACTTTGTGTTCTTTGTCCCCCTTTGGAATTAAAGATTAAGTCACTTTGAGAATTATGATGGATGACTATTTTGTAGTAAGATACACCCCATACAGCACGCCCAATTCAAATTACGTCTCTACAAGATATACACGTGAGAAACAAAATATGTTACGATGAAACTAATTCTTGATCTAGTACTGACGTACACATATGAGATACACCTATGTTTATGTTGATACAATTATGTGATATAATGTTTAATAATTGTATACCGTATGCACTAAGATTCTAAACATTTTTATATAACGCAAAGATGCACCATTAGAATGTTGAAATTTGGCGTCCGTACATGATGCCTACAAGGTTAAAGTCATATGTATGTGTGATGCTTCATTCAATATTTGTACCTACTGCATACACCACGTAAAAGTGCGATATACACACATGATACAAAGAACTATATATACACTCTTTAGTTGTGTCTTGTCGTATCTACATTCTACCATTCAAAAAGCACGGCACAGTGCGCGCGCGAGCGTCAGCGTGAGCATACCGGGCATGTGTATCTCATGTGTAGCCTCATTCCTCTATAAAAGTGGGGTAGTACATCCACATCATATAGCAGCCATTTTTGTTTTATCATTTGGGAAGACGCGGAAGTGTGTGTGTGTCTCTGTGCACTTTGAAACGGATTATAAGGTATAGTAAAATTGATAAATACTTTATTACTCCTAGGTACCATTAATATTGGAGCTACAACGTTTAATAATATTTATAACCCAAACTAACCCTATGCACCTAAGATTCTTAACATATTTATACAAGTACAGATGGATCATTGGAATGTTATTGAAATTTAACGTCTAGTAATTTGTTGGATTTCTACCTAACATTTTTATGTACCTATAATAACGTAAAGTTAATTGGGTCGTTAGAATTTTGAAATTTAACGTTCGTACAAAGTTTAAAACATTAGTGTGGTGATTATGACTTTAAGTAAAATTTTGTGTATACACCACGTAAAAGTAATAGTACAGTGTAATAGCATACACTCTGCAGTTGTGTGTTGTCGTTTCTACATTCGAGGGAGATGGAACAATGCCAGCGCAGAGCGTTAGCATGCTGGCCATTTGTATCTCATGTGGTAGCAGGTAGTAGACATTTTACCATGTGTAAAGTTCTGGGGTGGTATGCACTTTCTTATTATAGAATACCTAGGCGGTCATGGAAATCCAGTAACGATTATCGCTACACTGATTTTTGATACAAAAATTTTCAACACGCTTTGAATCATCAATTTAAGGTTTTTTTTTTATCAAACCGTAACTGCCCAATTTTATGATTTTTGGAACACTTTAAATCAATAAAGTGTTAAAAATATATCACGGAAATAGCAAACCAGAGTCTTATTCTTTTTTTTGTCTAATTTTGTAAAGGAAAACGTGGAACTCGTAAATAATGGAATTATAGATTCAGGAATTACATACAAAATCGTAATGGATGCTTACATTTGCGATGCACCGGCACCGGCTCGTTCATATATAGCTCAAAGGCCCCACTGGGTATGGATGCTGTAGGAAATGCACAATCAAAGGTCATTGGGTATCACGGCGTATAATCTTCTGCAGATTTACTTTCATTAAATTAGAAAGTGAACATCCTTCAGAGTATTTACAGTTACAATCATAACAATTGATCTTTTGTGCTCAGCTTATAGGTACTTTTTTGTATGATTGCAGTGACTTTATGAAAGACTCTTGTCCAATACCCAATTTGTCGAATCTTAGCTCCACAACGACGACGTGGCGGTCTGCGAATGGTTACGACAAGCAACCAACCGACTGAAGATTTTTTTTTGTTTCAAAAAACGAAGAATGGCTGAAAAGAGAGCTGCTGAGCGGCAACAAAAGCTGGCAATGTATAGCATAAGATATATTTGCGTTTTTACTATGTTATTTGAATATTTTCAATACATTTTAATATTCTTGTAAAAGTTCTGTCATTTTCTAGTGTTTTCCTACTTCTGCTTTCTGTTGCCCCAATTGATAGCGTTCCGTAGTAGTAACTATATAAAGTGAACGGCTAAAATATGGAACACATTCGTTTCAAAATCAGGTATTGTTTTTTTAGAAAAATGCTCTCCAACACGTCCATTATAATTTTTTGTTCTGCTTTTTTGCTCTAAAAAGAAATTATGCAGGCTGTGTCAAAAAGCAGATTTGACATAAAATTTAATTTATTTTTAAATGGAACACTATTGCTTAAATTCCAATTTTGAATTGTTCGTCAAATTCTAGGCATAATCCATGTAGCATTAACCATATCTAACTGTTTTGGAGATATTGAAGTTGCCATCAATCGATAGGCTATTAAAAATTAAGACAGGAAAGTGCTAGAGTATGCTACGTGAATTATACATAGAATTTGACGCAGAATTCAAAATTGGATTTTAAAAAATAGTGTTTCATTTTAAAAAAAAATTGACATCAAATCTACTTTTTTGAAATACCCTCTATATTTTCTTTTTGATCCAAAAAAAAACGGAACAGAAATTATAACTGACGTGATCGAGCATTTTTCTAAAAAGTCAATACCTGATTTTTAAATGAATTTGTTCTATATTTTTGCCGCTCTTTGTATATTATGTGGAAAGAAAAAAAGAACAATTTTAAAGTAACTTTTCTTCAGACAGATACTTCAGGAAAATAAAAGTTTCGCTGCCGGCTATTTCGTACTCAAAAAACCATAATATTAATTATTTTTTTAAAATACCTGTTTTGAGAACGAATAAAGGTCAGGCGGCAAAAATTTTATTTTCCTGAAGTAGCTCATGAAAAATTGGTTTCTTTGACAGGGCGTATACATGGGGCGACGGAGCTACATATACACGGAATAGTATATTTACGTTCAAATTGAGAAGGACAAATGCCATGTGTAAGCAGAGTTTAAGCATAATACACAATCACTGTGCAGCCGATAACACACTGTGGATCACTTAAGTTGTGTATATGTAAATGGTATACTGTGGCTACATTGTGAGGCGGACGTTTAACCTTTGTGCATACGTGTGTACCTGAAATGTGTAAACGTAGCACATTTACATCGTGGATTTGTGCAACCCTGTGTCTGCATCTAGATACATCGTCACAATGCGAACACATCGTAATCTTGATTTGGTGTGCTGTATGGGACATAACCTTAAAAACATGTCTTGGCAGACTTGGCACTGATGGTATCAAACACGGACCGTCGCGTCGTATCGCAAGCGCAGTATCTAACCACTGAGCTACCTGACGATTGGAAAGAAATCAGTGTACCGTAAAGACATGTGTAATTCTGCCGAGTCGGCCTACGTCAGGTCGCTTCGTGGAACCGAACATAAAAAGTTTTAAGCAGACCGCTGTCGGAAGACGCTTCTTCATGCAATACGATATCCGCCGGACGGACGGAGAAATGATACACACGTTAAACGGACGGCGAGTTACTCCTTGTTTCTTGTTTAGGAAATAGGGTTACCGGTTAACTCGACGATACTCCGACAGTATCATTTCATTCCTTCGCATATTTCACTTTTCGAATGGCCCTCCGCTCGCTACGGGGGCTCAAGGAAAGGAAACTAACCAGATGCTAACCCAATCTAATCCAAGACTTACCCAAAAACAAGAAAAAAAACAGTTTAGAAATATAACCTTAAAAAGAAAATTTAAAACACCGACGGGGTTTGAACTCGAGTCGCCGAAGTGATGGCTAATCATGCAAACCCCTAGACCACGAGGGCACACACAAACGATTGGTCGCATCACGAAGACATGACGCGCAGGTGCGCGCGCACGCATGGAATGAAATGATACTGTCACAGCATCCGCGAGTTACCGGTTACCGGTCAAACAGCGTTACCGTTTTAGTACATTTGTACTAAATTTAGTACATTTTTTACGTGTAAGTACAATAGTACATTTTATAGGGATATTGGTCAAATTTAGTACATTTCACACGAGCGCTCAAAAATTGAATTTCTTTCATGCAGCAGGACCATCTAATATAGATAACCGCTGAAAGTTACGCTGGCCTTGTTTGAATGAAGAAGCAATAGGAATCTTTACAGAAACCTTTAACTTTAAACTATTCTGCCTCCGTCACACGGATCTCTGGTAATTCCCTGCCGCAGTGGCGGATATATCACCGGGCAGTTCGGTGCGCCGCCCTGGGGCCCAAGGTTCAGAAGGGCCCCACGATGCCGCGGATCATAAAGTATTTTTGTGGTAGGGGCCCATAAATATCTTTTGCCCTGAAGTCCACGCGTCCCTAGATCCGCCGCTGCCCTGCCGGCCGCAGAAATCACAAGCGTCTAGCAATAGAGGCAAATTTTCGATGCGATACCGTATATGCGCAATGGTGAAACAATAATAATAGGTATTATTAAGGGTTTGCATGACCCTCCGCTCGCTACGTACGAGGGTGCAATCAACAAGAACTAACCAAAACTAACCCAAGAAAAAAAAGTAAATTAATGAAAAACAAACATAACCTTAAAAAAGGTAAACAAAACATCTCCCGACCGACTGGAATCAAACCCGCAGCCCAGAAATGACAGACAAACACTCTGCCTACTACACTACTGAAGGAGTTTCGCTAGAACGTAAAGACATGGATAATTCCGATATTTCGGCCATATGACGCATGCACGGTATCGCATCGAAAATTTGGCACCTATCGCTAGACACTTTTCAGAAAACCCGGAGCGTCTGCTTTAAACATATTTTATTATTTTTATTTTCAGTTAGTTTGTTGCTGTTAGCAGTTGGCGTTTATTTATCTTGTCTCTTGTATTTCAGATATTTATTTGTTAAGAATTTTGTTTTGTTTAAGGTTAGATTTTTTCTTGTTTTAGGTTTTAAAAATATATGTTTTCGTAATTATAAAGGATCAGTAAGTTTCATTTCTATACAGTTAATTAACCTACAAAATACACTTTGCCAACGAAAGCGAGCTTACAGCTTTTAATTGGCGATAAAAAACAAAAGAGTCTAGCCATATGGGGTCAAATTTTCGATGCGATACCGTGCATGCGTAATATGACCGAAATATCGGAAGTATCCATGTCTTTACGTTCTAGCGAAACTCCTTCAACGCCTAGGTGGTGTAGTAGGCAGAGTATTTGCCTGTAATTTCTGCGGTGCGGGTTTAATTCCCGTGGGTCGCGACAGATGTTTTGTTTGCCTTTTTTTAAATTATGTTTGTTTTTTATTATTATTAAGAACAAAATATTGTTCTTAATTTTGGGTTAGTTTTGGTTAGTTCTTGTTGATTGCGCCCCCGTATCAAGCGAAGGGCCATGCAAAGCCATAATAATGCCTATTATTTTTGTTTCGCAATTGCGCATGCACGGTATCGCATCGAAAATTTGACGCCCTATGGCTAGACGCATGTTAAAAAAACTGTTTAGTACAATTTAGTACATTTTCGGGATATTTGTAAGTACATTGGTAAGATCGTCTGCGGTAACACTGCGGTTAAATCAAATCACTTTACTTTTTACTTGAAGGAAAGTCAATAATCATAAATCAATACTGGGAAGTGGAATAGTAATAGTAACTACAGTCCCTATTTATTTTATCTTGTGCTATCTATATCTATACAGTATTGAGAGAAAACATCACCTAGAAATTCGGAAAAATAGTCGCAATGAATTCTGCAATCAATTTAGGCGTTGAAGATATGACTGCTACTATTGTAAAAGTCTTGTTGTTTTTGGGTGCTCTTTTTCAGATGGTGTGTCTTGGGGCCTGTATATTTGTTAAGGAAACATCAAATGATAGTAATTGGGCTCCTAGGGTAAGAAACAAATAGGTATACAAAATCAAATTTAAATCAATAGTCTCTTAAATCTTAAACCTGCATTTAAACTGACTCATTCTAGAAAGGCCCAAGTTGAATCCAGCAATACTTAATACAATTGCTCAGTAATAAATTACAGAATTGAATACATAATTTTTAACAATAATACATTGTATGCCAAGTATTGTCAAAACAGTATTGATGCATAATAGGCTATTATTTAATTAAACTTACATTAAATGAGATACAATGCATATATATATATATATATAGTTCAATATCGGAGGAACTGTCACTTTCATCCAGATTTATAATCAATGGCTCTATTGCCTGGTTATCATTCGCTCATTTTCTTCTTTAATTATGTGGGTTTATTTATTTTTCTGAGTTTACTTGTTTCAAGGCTTCATGCAAATTTATTTGAGCATCTTTCAATTTGTAAGAAAAATTTCAATATCCTTTTACTCGACTCCGTTTATTAACTCTATAGGGTTCAACTCCCAGTGGTAGGTTGGAAGTCGAAGTACTGTGATATTCATTTTTTCTCCATTTATTATGGATTATGATTATAGAGTCTCTTATCACTGGGGCCTTAACATCTCGGTTCAGTTGCGTGATGCTTCAGGAACAGCATGATTTTATTAAGTTTAAAACAACTATCTCAAACCTGCTGATGTTTCAGTGTTTTGTGTTAGATGCATTGCAGAGCCGTTATCAGGTTGGTGCAATCTATACTAATTTCTCTAAGGCATTTGACTGGTAAATCATAATAAGAATAATAATAATAATACTTCTTTATTTCAAATTAAAACATACAAAAGGTACATTTAAAATGAAATGACGTCAATAAAAGCAGTTTACCACTGCTTATTAAAAAAGTCTTGCAGTGAATATGATTAAGTCTCTATAAGTTTTTCTTTCAATTTTTTTTTCCACTTTGACACACTATTAATTAATTTTATACTATTTGGTAATTTGTTGTAAACTTTTATGCACATATAATAAGGATTCTTTTCTGTGATTGTTAGCCTATGGTTAGGATATAATAAATTATAATTTCTATTGCTACGAACATTTTCAAACTTATCTCTATTTTTAAAAACAAACATTTAATATTTAAATAAGTATGTAAAGTCCATATACCATTAGTAGGTTTAATATTTTAAATAAACCCTTACCTTACCCTTACAATTTTCTTTTGAATAACAAAGACTCTTTTTCCCCAAAAAAGAATGCCATACCTTAAAACTGACTCAAAATGTGCATGATATAATATCTTTAAGGTGCTTGAATTCATATACCTAGATACTACTTTAATTTCGTAACCTATACTGCTCAACTTTAAACATAAATTATTTATATGGCCATTCCATGACAAAAATTCATCTATAGTTATACCTAAGAATGTAGTGTTATTACTTATTGTACAGTTATTTCCATACAAAATATTTTCAGGTTTTTCAATTTGATATTTTTTACCTAGTTCTAAAGAATATGAGAGTTGTTTTATCGTCGTTTAGAATTAATTTATTTTGGTAAAACCAGTTGCTTGTGAGAAAAAAGAGCATTTTCTGCATTTGCCAAAAGATGTTTCATATTTGACACAAGAAGGTATGTGTCGATGTCGTCAGCATAATTAGTTATTGTAAAATCATTACTAATATAACTAAGATCATTTAAAAAAAATATGAACAGTACCTATAGGTCCCAGAATACTTCCCTCTGCAATGTCGATATTGCTACTGTGTAAATCTGATTTAATCTCATTGTTGTTATTATCATGAACCACTACCCTCTGTATTCTTTCTGTGAGATATGATTTTATCCAGGTATATGCATTACCTCTTACACCATACTTATTTAATTTATACAATAATAAGTCCATATCCTTACTTAAATCTATAATCATTCCTAAAGATAGCTTTCTTTCTTCAAACCAGTCTAAGATTGTCTTTGTAAATTGAAAAAATAGTTGTTGTAGTTGATCCCCTTTTAAGGTAACCATGCTGTGATGTAGAAAATAACTGACATTCATTCAGAAAACTAATCAAATGAGAACACATTACAAGTTCAAAAATTTTAGAAAAACTAGGAAGCAGACCTATATATGTGAATTGCTATGAGGCGAATTATTTAAATTATAAATAGAACATTTCTTATACAAGGGTATAATCTTAGCTAATTTAAGCTGATTTAGATAAATACCAAATTTCAGAGAATTGTTAATTATATAGTTAAGAACATCAACGGTTTCAGTAATTGATAGTTTCACAATACTTGTGGGTATTTGGTCATCTTCACTACTGTATTTATTTTTTATTTTTATTAAACCAAATCTAACAGTTCTCAATTAGTTACACGTTGCAGATACATTGATTGGTTATTATTTGGTATTTCACAATTAAACGGTATTACTGGGTTATTATTCACTACTTCTGAAACTATACTTAGGTTATTATTCAAATCATTTACTAATTTTTGAGTTTACACGAAAGTGAGAGTTATTTACTTTTGCTTTTCCATTTATTTCGTTGCAGATTGACCACAAACCACAAACATTTATTTTTATTATCTGAATTTCTTACTCTTTTCTCATATAATTTTGTTTTTTCAAGTTTCAAAAGATTATCATATTCGGTTTTTGTTTCATTGTATATATGTTTAAATAAGTTATTATTTCTGGATAATACCAATAATGTATCCAACCTTTTTTTGCATTCTTTTATTTCTATACTAGAGTATGCTTTATTTTTATTTACATAAACCATTGTTTCGGGAAAATTCTGATTAAAAATTCTTATATCTCTATATATATAAAACAAAGTCGTGTTAGTTACACCACTTATAACTCAAGAACGGCTGAACCGATTTTTATCATCTTTGGTTTGTTGGATTTGTCTCCGCCCCGAATAGCAGAATAACTATTAAAATATCAGAAAAATTCTCGGATAAAAAATTATACACAAAATTAGTTATAAATTAGGCTTGGAACTCTGTCATCTTCCGCAACTGACAGCTCATGTCACGCACGATTATAGTTTTTTAGTAATATTTGATGTCCACTGCAAATCAGTGCCATACTACACATTATAGGATAGAAATTCAACGGAAAATAGTGGGAAAGAAGCATATTCAAATCTAGAAAGATATTGAAATACATAGAAAATACTCGAATAGAAAAATATAAAAATTATAGAGAATAAATGACAATAACTGTCAAATCGATTGGTATCAATCATTCCAGATTATTCGGTAGATCTCATCCGTACTTAGTGTTGGTTAAATATCGATAGTAAAGCAACAACATTGAGTGTTGCAATTCGGTGAAGTCCATCAAATACATCTGCAAATATGTTACGAAAGGCAGCGATATGGCGGTTTTTTGGCATCCAAACCTCCAATACCAACGATGAAATTACGCGCTATCAAGTTGGTCGATATGTGAATTGCTATGAGGCGATTTAGCGTATATTCTCATTCGGACGTCATCCCACTATTGTACATTTGGCGGTGCATCTGGAGAATGGCCAACGAGTATATTTCACCGCGTCGAATGTTGCTCATCGTGCAATTCCAGCGACAACATTGACCAGTTTTTTTGAGATTTGCCAAAGCGATCCGTTTGCACGAATGTCGCTTTACTCGGAGATGCCACGTTATTAAACTGGGAACGCTTCATCGAAGAAATTTCAACGGTTCCAGGCCATCCGGATGTGCGTTCTACTGATTGTCTTGGTCGTATTTACACAGTTCATCCGAAGAATGATGAATGCTTCTATTTGCGATTGTTGCTGGTGAATCTTCATGGGCCAACATCATTTCAATCATTACGAACTGTTAATGGTATAGTGTGCCCAACATTTCGTGCTGCATGTCAAGAGCTAAATTGGGACATGACAATCGCTGAAGCGATTATCTCTGCAACTTCAAGTCAGATACGCACATGATTAGCAATCATCATTTCGACATGCTTCCCATCGAATCCACGTGACCTGTGGAACAAATACAAGGATAACATGTCAGAAGACATTTTACATCGAATTCGTGTCAGTTCTTCTTGAACTGACACGAATTCGATGTAAAATGTCTTCTGACATGTTCCGATCTTGGGGTGAATCAGGAGATGCTTAACCAGGCTTTGCTCTTGAGAAAACATGTGTTATCTCATGTGCGGCAGTTTGTTAGTCAGGTTAGGAATGCCAGCACTAGATAGTGGAATGAATAACGCATTTATTGGAGAATTGGAACGTGAACATGAATTTGATCGACAGGAATTATTATACCAGTCAGTTCAAACGAATGTACCCCTGTTGAACCCCCAACAGAAGGAAGTCTATAATACATTAATGAAGGCAATTGATGATGGAAATGGTGGCTTATTTTTTTTGGATGCCCCCGGTGGAACTGGGAAGACATTCCTCATGTCATTGATTTTGGCCACTATATTCGTGCGAGATCTGATATTGCGGTAGCAGTTGCTTCTTCTGGAATAGCGGACACATTGTTAGAAGGATACCGTACGGCTCATTCAGCCTTAAAATTGCCGTTAAACCTTCAACTAACCCAAACTAACCTAAACTAATGAATAATCGACATGTAACAATGCGAAACACTCCGTAATGGCCAAAGTTTTAGTAGAGCATCTAAAATCATCATCTGGGACGAATGCACAATGGCGTACAATCGCGCATTGGAAGCACTTGACTGAACATTGAAAGTTCTGCGCAATGACTCGATATGTTTTGGAGGCGCAATGATTTTATTGTCTGGCGATTTCCGCCAAACACTGCCAGTCATTCCAAGATCGACTGCTGCAGATTAAATAAATGCTTGCATCAAATCATCAAATCTGTGGCGATATGTGAAGAAACTTCAGCTGGCGGCAAACATTCAGCATTGCTGAACTTTTGTCTTGCATTCGCCATGACGATTAACAAATCAGAAGGCCAAGCCTTGAGTGTTTGTGGTCTGAATGTAGAAAATGCATGTTATTCTCATAGTCAATTGTACGTGGCATGTTCATCGCCATGACGATTAACAAATCAGAAGGCCAAGCATGTTCACGTAGCGGCAAACCATCCGCTTTATTTGTTCTTGCGCCTGAGAATAAAACGAACAATATCGTATATCACAATGTGCTTCAATGAGGAGAATCAATCCGAGTCAACCAATGCAGTAATATACATAGCTGCAATAAAGCAAATGTCTTGCTGGTATGCCATTGAAATACTTGATTTTTGTACTTTTTTGAATCTTTGTTTTCTTTAAATATATTATGCTAATAAACTAATAATAAATGCGCATGATAATAAAACGAAAAATGTCGTATATCACAATGTGCTTCAGTAAAGAGAATCAACCCGAGTCAACCCATGCAGCAATATACATAGCTGCAATAAAGCAAATGTCTTGCTGACACGCCATTGAAATACTTGATTTTTTAACTTTTATTGAATTTTTGGTTTCTTTAAATATATTATCCTAATAAACCACTGAACATAATAAATGTTTTGTATTGATTTTTTTACGTTAATAAAATAATAAATTAAGTATAGCTAAGAGTTAACACTACGTTCATTGGCTCTTAGTACGAAGTTCGCCGGGTCAGCTAGTGTGTTAATAAATGTATCCCACTGTAAACTAACATTGTGTCTTTGGATTTAGAAAACATTTCCTCATTCCTGTTCACTTAAACTTAGTAAAAATTGACGTTTATTCTCTTCGATAAAAAATCTTTTGCGAATAAAATAATTTTGCTTTTCAATTAAGCTAAAAAATTAAATCTGTGCCACATGATCAGAAATATGCATTTCTACAATATCAGTATAGTAGTTGTCATCAAGATCGGTAAAAATATTATCCAAACAGCTAACCGTATTTTTAGTAATCCAAGTGTTTCCAAAAACAGTACCTCTATTATAAAAATTTAACAGAGAAAACAGAAATGTTTTATGTTCATTTTCTTGTAACTTTTCTGTATTAAAGTCACCAGCTATAAATATTATCGAGTCATTATTAACATTGAACAACATATATTCTAATTTACTATAAAAAATATCTGTATTACCAGAAGGTGGTCTGTATATACATAAAATTATAACTTTTTTACCCCTTACTACACATTCAACTGCTGCACATTCACAATCATTCTGCACATATCTTATTAATATTTTTAATTATTTTAAATTTTCAAGATTTCTTTATGTAGATCGCACTGCCACCATCTTGACCTTCCCCCCAGGAAAACAACAATGCTAATTTAAAATCGCTAATTCCGGTTTTTAATAATTGATCTTCCGTTTTCTCTAAGACACAAACAAAAACATTCAGGATTATCCCTTATAAGTACTTCTAGTCTGTCTACACAATTCCCAATAGATTGCACATTTTGATGTATTCTACACAGGTCATATGTAAGAGCTTTCTTATCTAGCCTAAAAAATTATTTGTTGTAGCCGTTTGATTTCCATAATTAGTATTTTCTTTATATTTTTCTATTTTGTCCCTAAATGCTAGACATTTAGGATCTCTAGCTGAATGAATACAACCTGTGAGTTTCATTCTGTTACAATTTGGGCAATCTAAATTGCGTTTTTAGGACCTTGTTTACTATCATGTTTTCCGCCACATTTATAACAGCAAAATTCACCTTTACAATACTTAGATACGGGACCAAACAGGCAGAATTTATAGCACATGGCTAGATTGACACGTTCCTGTGCATAAACCCTAGTTAAATCAAATCGTACGTTTTCGTTTCTCAAAAACCATTTAAATATCATAGGATCCGTTTGAATTATCCAGTTTTCTTTGCGATTATTTCGACAGTCTTTTTTGCAATAAATTTCATTTTTGTGGCTATATTATCCCTAAAGTTTCTTTGTATTTCTGGATTTTCGTGAATTAACAATTTGATAGATTCTTTAGGCTCATAACCTTTCTCAATTCCCGAACACATTAACATTGGGTCGGTATTTTGAAGTTCTCTGATTTCGAAATCTCTTTTGGATTTGAGTATTTCCTTTAACTTAATCTGCTGTTCCGAACGCCACCCCCTTGAAGCTTTTGTATATTTTTAAAAGTTTGAATATCTTCACTATTACTGCTAGGATTTGTTTTGGGTTTTTAAACACTTTGTTGGAGTCATTTTCGTCTTCGTTCCTTATTTTAATAAGTGTACAATGTTTATCTGTTCTCGGTGGTGTGTTCCATTTTTCACTCGACGATTCCTTTTCATTCGACAATTCCTTTTTATTTCGTTTTAATATAGTGCTGTATGTTCTTTCTTTTGGCGGTTCATTACTATTATGTTTTGTCATTCTAAGTGCTGGTGGTACACTTAAATTATTTGGCACTGAAACGTGACTGTTTAATGTTAAGTTGGATGCTTTGTTAACTAATTCAAAATTATGTTTGTCTATTTGTCCTATTCTATAGGCTAACTTGATTACTGTTACTATTTTATGTAGAGTAAAAAATCGCATCTCTCATTTTTTTATTGTCTTCCTTGGAGACCGCTAGTTCAGTATGTTCATGAAGTATTTCAATTGAATTAAGAGCCATTTCTAACATTTATTCAGTTTCCATATTAGGTAATTCACTAATTTGTTCGCTTCTAGTTGATTGATTTATTATTTCCACACTGTCTTTCTTTTCCAAATTCTTTTCAGCATGAATTTCTTGACTCAGTTTAGATCGAGGCCTTTTTAGATTTTTCTGGTCACCGCTTAACAAATCTGCTTTTTTTTGGAGGCGTTCTAGCAATATTGTATTTTGGTTTAAAGAAAACTTCTTGTTTGTCTAAATTTTCTATAGCGTTTTTGTCCATATCTGTTTGCAGATCATTTGTTAAATCCTGTATATCAGTTTGGTTTGAATTAAAGGTGTTTTAGTTTACAGTATTTGCATTTTTTTTACTTGTGTTTATCTAAATACATTCTTATCTCACTTTTTCATTCACACCGACGCCGATAATGTTTATTAATTCGTTTCATGAATAGGTTCCGATGGAATAATCCCTTTTTAGCCTTGGATTTTTTTGGCTACTATTTACACCGTCGCTTTCCTCGTTCATTACACTACTATTTACTTTTTGAATTAAATCTCTAAGCCAACTATTTCCGTAGAAAAAATGTTAAAATCGCAGAGCATAAATAAACACGTCCGCACACGGTTTATTACTCATAGAAATTTAATTGAAAAGTTGAATGCCATGGATGTGGGAGGCACCTTATTCTCTTAGATGGGCAGTTATCTGACTGCAGCAAGCGCAGGTGGTAAAACCAGCGAATAACAACTACGATAAGAAGATTCACTCTACGCGGCGGCACGTCAACGGTATGTCTCCTTCCCCGCGCGAAAACTAGCATGATACTGGCATGTGACCTTTGGACCCGGCGCACACTGGTCGAATTTCTAGGAAAGCTGGCCATAATAAGGTTTACCAGAAATAAGATATAAAAGTAATTAAGTATTACACGTTTAATATATCGTGTTTTAGACAAATAATTGTTGAATTTTTTGCTCATCATCTATATTTATATATAGGGAGTATCAATTATCACTGACGATAAAAATCATGTATAAAGATCATTTGTATGTTCTTAAATCGTTCTAAAAAATGATTTTGAAAATTAAGGGCTCCTTCGGGGTAAAAAAAGGTTTTAAATTTTTAATTCGATGATCCAAATTTTGATTTTGCAACTGTTAATTCAGGAGTCTTACGAGCAAAATGAATGTTAAGCGGACGACAGAAACGCGTTGATGAGGGCCTGCAATTTTGCCATACATGTATTTCAGAGTTATCGCTATTTTTAAAAATTAATCTAATAGGGACGATACTAGTAAAAATATAGAAGCATCAGTGCAGCTGTTGTTCAAAAACACTTCATTATATACTATCCCAAGGTAATATCAAAGTCATATTTACAAATTAAAACTAAATTATAAATTTTTTTTCTGCTGGTTCAGCCAAATTATTTATTACCTCTTTTTATAATAACATCAGTTTTGCATCAGCAATAATGATTCTACCTAAATTTCAGCTTCAGTTTCACTTACTACAATCTTTGTTTGTCTTGCTACAATATTATGAGATTAGGGGTGGGCGACAATAATCGATTATTCGATTCACTTTTAAGATATTACCGATTAATCGACTTATCGATTAATATTTCAGAAAATATCGATAATCGATTATTTCGATTAATCGATTATTCAGTTATTTGCTAAAATATTAAGCGTTTAATCGATTATCCAATTTCTGGCCCACCCGTACCGATAAATTTACAACAGATATAGCTTTTAAAATTCCAATTTAATAATGCGTTGCGTTAAGGGTAATTTAAATGACATTTGAAAATACTTTCAGTACAACATATGAAGCAAAAAAAAAACAGAGAAACGTAAATGCTCAACCAAGACAGCAGCAGGGAAAACTGCTCACGTTACAAACTTAGCCAATAAGGGATCATTTCGACGCGCCATTTTCTGATAATCTGGCTTCAGTTGTTGCACAAGTAGGTATAACACAACACATAACCTCAACGGAGTGTTCGCACGTTAGCAGTATAGTACATCAGTCTTTATCTTTTTATTATGTATTTGGGCAAAACTATATGATAAAAAGGATCACTCTCCGCGGCGGCATGTCAACAGTGTGTCTCTTTCCCCGCGCGAACACTAGCAGAATATCGGCAGGCCATGATACAAATAAAACAATCAGGCGACCTTTGACGCGGCGGCCATAGACAGCTCTACCTTTTCTTTTGTCAGATTAATTTTCACGCGTAAATTCTATAGTTGAGTCAATATTCGATATAAGATAATATCGCTATTTTTTAGTTGTTTTGTATTACAAAATAGGAATGAAATATACAGTAAAAATATTGTGCGAAACCTTTAACCAATTTTAAAATCACCCAAAACGCCAAAATTTAATTGAATATTAAAAGATGGGGCAAATTCGAGCAACATTTTCTTCTTGATGTCTTTTGTCAGAATATTAGTATTCGGAAATATGGTGAAATCATTAACACAAAATCAAAATCTTTTCAATATTAGTTATTACATACCTTGAATATTGTTATCAATAATAACTAATTAAAAACGTTAACAGATTTTTGAAACAGCCAGTTGAATACAAACTTTATCAAAATATTTATTTGGTGATAATAATAAAAAAACCATAACGTAAGTTTGACAGGGCGCTGCAAACAATTCAGAAGATATCAATTGTGTTTTTACAAAGCCAAATAGAGTATTAGAGTGCTATAAATAATTTCGTCAAAAATTTGATTAGATATAACGCAAACGAAAATATAGTTTATGGCCAGCTTTTATTTAAATTCAACCTGTGTGCGGCGAAGTTCGCCGAACGTTACCAGGCAACGAAGACGATTCCTTTGTAGCGCTCTCTTGCCATTAAGTGGGCCTTCTTGTCATAGTTAATATTCGCTGGTAAAACTGAAAGGTGCATTGTCGGGTGAGATCATTAGTGTCCCTCAGGGTGGTTACCTATCTCCATTCCTGTTTAATTGTTTTGTTAACGATCTCAATAGCATCCTGAGTTGCAATTTTCTACTTTATGCTGATGACTTGAAGATGTTCACTGGTGCTGATTCACTGAATGATTGTTTGAGATTTCAACATGATCTTGACCTATTTGTCAGTTGGTGTAAATCTAACAAATTAAATCTTAACATTGATAAATGTACATCAGTCACTTTCCATCGTGTAATGAATCCAGTGTGTGATGTAGCTCTGAAGTGTGATTTCTGGACCGGAAACTCACATTTGTTCATCATTTGGAGGGATTTGCGGCAATTTCGGGCCACCACCATCAACTTAATTTTCTTAAATTCGGACCTGTATTTTTTATTTTAGATCTCATGTCCCAAAACCGATGTCGTATCTCACTTATTCGAAAAATTCATATTATTGACACTTTCCATAAGAACATAATGTGTTAGAGAGAGACAAAAAACTGAATTTTTGTCGGAATTAAATTAAAAGTGAAAAATTTATTTTTCCGAATATGTGCGATACGTCATTGGTTTTGGGACATCAGAAGCTCTTAAAATCTGAAATAAAAAAATCCAGGTCCGTATTTAAGAAAATAAAGTTGATGGTGGTGACCCGAACACTAAACGCCGAATGTGAAAATTGAACGCACCATATTATAAAACTTTCGAATTTAAACAGTGTCTCGAAAATGAATAGTTTTAGGCATTTTTCATAAATCACCCTGGTTAGAAACCAACTGGAATTTGACAACAAGTGTAGACGGATCTTAAATGGGTATCAAAAAAGGCAACTTTTCTCTAATTTAACCAACTTCGTAGGAGTTACCGTTTAAAAGATTCCAATAGTGGTCAATTAAATTGTTGCCACCCTGTATAACTATGCTATTTTGTTATCTCTGTAACTTAAGAATGAGCTAATCAACACTTTTCTTAAATAGGAAAGTGAAGATGACAGCTCAACACAAAGTACACCACAAAATACACCGCGAAGACCCTACCACAGAAGCAGCAGGAAGATTGAAAAGAAGAAGAGGCGTTGATGTTAACTTTAAAAATGCATATGATCTCCTGCTTTGTTCGTATATATTCATCTGGTTAAAACTTAGATGTGTTAAATAACTGCTAGAAGTACGAAGTTTGTGGGTTTTATTAGTAATAATACCTAAAAACGTATTTAAAATATGACAGTAAATTCAGGCAATCTTGTCATATTATTATGTTTGTTCAAATATGTGCTCATTAATTTGCAAACATTATTATTAAATAGGATGCATTTTATTTTGTGAGCAGTATTAGATGTTTCCAGGTCGATTGCGTTTTAATGTTTTTATCCTATCGGACGAAAAACTATACCTTTCCGATGTGTTGTCTCACCGCAGAGTCAAGACATGCAATAACTACGTACAACATTTCCGTCCTAGGACGGGAATCTAATATTTCCGTCCTAGGCCTGGAATATAACATTTCTGTCCTATTTAAACACCTTGTTTGTCAGATCTGACGTTTATCAAAAGCTAGATTTAGCTGTGGTTTCCGTAGTTACGTAATAAACTCCTAGCTCGCTCGATTCGAAACTTGATATTATGTTGAGTTTAAATTTAAAACACCGTTTTTATTTAGAGCAATATTTGGCTCTATTCTTATAATTACGTATGTTAATTAATTCCGATCGGATAAAAAATAGTATGTGCAACTCGTAGGAAAAGCACATTCCTGGACTCCTGTGTTACCACAGTCGTCCAGGAATGTTTTGCTTTTCCTACTAGTTACACAATTAATATACTATTTTCGCATCTTCTACAGGATCATTCCATACTATGATTCAAAAATAACTTTAATTTGGGTTTGTTTGATTAGACCACTCTGTATATTCTGAAATTGTTGAATTCTGCAACTTGCTATTATCTTCCTTTTTGTTTATGAGATACTGACATGTGAGATATGTCATTTCCACCAATTTGAGTACCTGTAGAATTCAGACGGTTAAACATAGAACAAAGCAGATTGCACTTTCCAGTCTTTTAACCATTTATTGTAGGGCACTTTCAGTTTGTGTATTTACCGTGCTTTCGGTTTAACTGAAAAATTTTAAAGTCTGGCTAAATTAGAAGTTAGAGTGAGAATCACCAGTAGTACATACTGTGCCAAAATATTTTTAAAACCCAGTTTGAATGACCCTATACAGCATGCAAAAATAATAAAACATTAAAGATGTTTCGTGCCGTTTTGGTGGAAAATATTAATTATGATGTATTATCTCACTTAACTATTTTCTTGTTGGACGCTCCCAGATAATGAAAAAAATAGTTCAGAAAGTGGCAATAAATTGGCACAAAACAAAGAAGGATACTAAATAACTCAAAATCATTCATTCCATAGGAATACTTATACCATACTTACGCTCAACAAAGCTAAACAATATCATAGCAAATTACTTCGACATAATTCTCTCTCTTCTGAATGATGTGGAATTATGTCGCTAAATAGAAATGTATCGTTTGTTACTTGATAGTGAACTGCTTATAACTCAGTTGGGGTTTGGAACCTTTGACAAAACGCACTACAACACACTTTTATCCGCAATACCGAAACATAATTTTTGCACTCAAGGCGCGTCTCGCTAACCATGTTATCATCATTTAGGAGCATTTTAAGGTCCTTTACAGTCATACGTCACTATGCTATTTTAGCCGCTTCTCATTGGTGGATTAACGTCACTTTCAGTTTATCTACCTATACAGTTCCAGTTCAGTCACTTTGTTCCACCAGGTCTAGTGGTCAGATTCTGCGTTTGGAATGTAGACGCCCCTCGTTCAATTTCCGTCGGGGGCAAGATATGTTTTGTTTATTTTGTTAAGATTATGTTTGTTTCTTTTTGTAAATTTGGGTTAGTTTCAGTTAGTTTTGTCTGGTTGCGTCCCGGAGCGAGCGAAGGGCCATGCGTAAAGAAGTGAACTGTGAAACCAAAAAGAACCGATTCTGGGAACACCTTTAGTCACGCTCGATCAACTTGGACATGGATAATGTAACCAAAAACGTGTTTTTAACCATTTTTACAATCCATGCAACTAATTTTATATAATACTGTTTTTTTTTCCAATGATTTAATTTTGTCCTTTAAACCACCCAATAATTTCCTATCGTTAAATTAACTGCCGAAGGTTCGTGGTTCCAAACCCCAACATAGTCCTAACGTCAAACACAATTTGATATACTAATTTTAAACTTGTGTTTATTTATCGACGGAGAATGCCTTTTACATACTGAAAAAACTAGTAATACTAAAAACAAAATAATAAACTTAAAGCTTAAACTAAAGACTTAAACAAGTCCAGAGAATAAAAATAATAATGGGTATATAAATTGCCAAGGACCCACAGCCTCATGCTACACACGGTGCATTTGTTTCAGTTGTCTCGGGAAAACCTTCTGGGTACAGAAGGAGTCGAGATTCTGCCGGTAGATCGGGGAATAAAGACTTGAGCACCATAATTTTTATGGTGGAAGGGTACATCAAATGTATTACGACTGCGAGTACTTCTAAGAGGAACATGTAAGCCAACTTCAGCCAGCAAGTAGGGATAATCCACTAAAGAATTCAGTAATTTAAAGAGGAGGTAGAGATCATGATTGGCTACGTTCAGTGAGAGATGAGAAGATGGCAAAGAACCTCACAGTGGAAATCCCCGTTGTGACAGAAATTTATAAAATTAAGAAATTTTCAATCCTGTTAATATGGGTAGCATAATGAGGGTTCCATACAGAAGAAACGTATTCATTGTATTGTAAGTGACTTCTCATCATATCACAGTATAGAACTTCAAGAGATTGAACTGTAGAGAAGTATTCGAAGGTCCTTTTTATAAATTCTAACATTCTTAGGGATTTATTTATAATGTTGGAAATGTGTTCAACAGAAGACAGCTCTTTGTTCAAAGTGACTCCCAAATCTTTGATGGAGTCAACTAAGAAAAAGCGTCATGCACCTTCAATTATATAATCAAAACTTGTTGGAACGCGAAACCTGTTCTGAAAAACTTTTTGGACTCCTCTGATTAAAAAGAAAGAGGTGGAATAACGAATGGTGTTTCTAAACGTATATGTCTATTAATTAATTAGATTATCTATATTAGTATTGAAACCACTAATTTGAGCTATATTTTCAATTATCTCAGTTAAAAAAAGATTTAAAGAAGAGGAGACAGAGATGTTAATATGTTTCGACACCGTAAGTGTTTCAGGACACATGTTTCAAATTAGTATATCAAACTCAGTTTAACGTTAGAAAATTATAAATAAAGTGGTCCAAAGAACAAAACTGAATCATTGGAAAGAGGAATGATGAATACGTGAAATTCGTTGCATGAATTGTAACTAAAAATATGTTGAGCAAACTAGAAGATCCATACAAACGAGCTTCAAAGGACACATAGAGCTCATTTGAAGTATGGTAGAACAGAAATATAGAAGTGTTGCCGAGCATGATTTGAAAATAATCACAGAACAATAAATAAAAATTAATTCATAGTATATCTGACTAGAGTATGTTAGACGCATATCTATGAAAATATGGAAAATTATTAAATGTAACAATAGCACAAGAATAATAAATGACCAGAAGCCAATCTTTCCTCATTGCTAGGCATTGGCTGCCGTGACCTTGCACTACTTGATCCGCCGAAACTCGCCAGTGTCGGCGCTCCTAGCCGAATAACAAGCAATGTCTAAGATGCACCCTCTTTTATACACTCGCGAACAACCACCTAAAAATCGTGGTTTATATAAATGGACCTGGCGCATCCGATTTTGGAGTTCACCAGACAATCCAGAATTGCGAAAATGGTCAAAATTGGCGAATTTCTGAAAAATCTCAAATTTTATGTGATTTTTTAATTTTTGCTTATAACCTTATCTCCTTTACTTTAGGTCTGATTGAATTAAAATTTTAGGAGACTCAATTTGGACATTTGTTATCATGAGTGACATGAGACAAATGCAAAAAAATGTACTAGTCACCAGTTTTATTTTTTTTAAAGTTGGTGGCACGAAATTTCTTAAAAATGCAGCAACAAATACTCGATCGAGAAAACTTTTTTGCTTTTAGAGATAGATGTATTAGTAAGCGACAAAGTTGTAGCCAAAGAACCGAAAAAACTTTTGTATTTCGGTGATTTTTCTGATCAATCACCGAAATTTTCTGATAACAACTTTAGTTTTCAAGAAAACGATGCTGCAATAAAACACTTCGACTGCCGCGTCGCAACAGTTGGCGTGCTAGGTGAGCGATTTGCAGCGAACGCGATGCAGTGCGACTATATTAATTTTTCGTACTGCATCGCCAGCGCTTCGCGTTTGCTGCAAATCGCTCACCTAGGCTCCATCTTCCGAAATTCGCCAGTGTAGGCGCTACGGCTCGGCTGCGGGGTTATACTTTGGATAGATTTTCCCTTGTTGAGTGTTTCGTGTTTTAATGGATTTTTGGACGAGTTAACTTATATTATACACTAAAATCGATTAATAGAGAGTAACCCAAAACCATAAGTTAATAATTTGGCAAAATAAATATATTGGTTAGAAAATAAGTAGTTTTATTTCCCGGACGTACTAGGAAAACACACTAGGTCCAAAAATTAAGTTTTGTGAAAAACGCATTTAAAGTTTTATTCATGTATTAAAAATCAATTTACTCACAAAATTTAATTTAGCATACGATTCTGATTTAGATTGGTAGAGATAAAGGATTAATGACTAAATAAAACCAAATTTTTGTTTTCAAACATGTTATTATTATCAAAAAAAGTTTAGAAATTTGGAGTTAATTGGTTTTCCTTGTCAGAAAATGTAGGTCATGACGGTTCTAAAGATAAAATAAGCAGGTATGATATTTTTTGTCAAAGTAGATGTAAAAATAAGTTTGAATCTACAATTGTTAAATTCTATCGTTCTTAATTTATACAATTGAAAATATTGGAGCTTGTAATTTTTCTTGAACGAAAATTAGAGATCATCACTTGAGTCAAAGGATTCGGAAGAGCTGTCTTCAGCAGCTGGCTCAGGAGACACATCCTTTACAGTTTTTGAAGTAGGAAGAGACTTATAACAGGCTTGATACTCGACAGGTATAATGTTGTTTCGACATAATTTAAGGACGTCATTTTTTTTCTGAATGCTTATGGGTAGCGGTTTTTGGTAAAGTTTTAATAAATTTTTGGGCTGGATTGTAACTGGTCTCCCCTTTCCAAGGACTTTTATTGAAGTATAGGAGGCACTGTGTCCGTATTTGTACTGAATGATTCCTTTGCTCTTTTCTGGAGTATTTCAAGCTTTTAATTAATAACCAGTTGACAGTTTGTCCCTTTTCGTCTCTATTTTTAATACAAATTTGGGACAGCCTTCTCAAATCAAAAAAGTCTATGTATTTCAGTTCTTTAACTTTATATGGTTCAGTTTCCCTTAGATCTTGCTGATCGAAAAACATATAACCAGTTATTCATTGCGTAAACAGACACATACTTCTTAGCTTTCTCTATGGAGCTATGCATCGAGTCAGCTTCCATGTAACTGTGCCCGCTTTCCAAGAATTAATGTTCAATTACCTCAATGTGGGTGTTTTGGATGGTGTACATTAAAAGAGCTGCTACATGTTGGTTTCTATTTTGTCCCCCACATGTGTCAGACCAAAACGCTACTTCATTCACAAGTGGAGGCAATTGGTTAAGGTATTCAAACAGACAAGTAGCGAAATAATTTTGAAAATATAACCTCATTTATTGGACTTAGTAGGTTTTTCCTCTTACAGATTCAACGCTAAACTTTTCTAAATCACGAAAAACACATTAAGTGCACTTAGTGGCTTTATATTGTCATTATCATTGTAAGTTTTTGGTAGACGTGAGTAATTACACATCAAGTGCATTTAGTTGTTTTTGGCTGTACAAGCAGTAGCGTGCCGTATAGGGGGGGGCGAAACCCCCCCCCCCCCCCCGCTCTCTATCTAACCCGCCTCAGCCTCCTAATGCAAACGGCTCATGATTCGGCGCTCTCGAAATAGCTCGCCCCTCCCGCCCTTATACCCACGGCACGCTACTGTGTACAAGAAAGGTCTGCTATGAACTACAGTAAAAACCAGATTATACGTTTTACACCTTCTGCATTCTAGTGAGGGTTTTTCCTGTCAAAGGGTGGATGTTTGTGGACTTAATGGTGAGTATAACTAGAAATGGTCAAAAATTGACTTAGTGGGTTTTCCCAGTACGCCCACGATTTATTAGCATCTTTAAGATCTTAGGAATGATTAAATCGCTGAAAACGCCAGTATAAATAACTAACCGAACATTGATTGAACGACTAACCAAATCTATTAAAATTGATTATAACGTATCGGAACCGGTTCAAATGACTAAGTAAAATAAGTAGATACTAAGTACTACACTTGGACGACTAATCAAAACTAACCTTAATCTATTAAAATTCGTATCGTAACCATTCTGTGATACTCGTGACTTTTCTATTTGTAAATATGAATACCTATCTTTTTATGTACCATATTAATTGATAAATTTGCATATTAATGAAATATCTGGCAGCGTTAATATAGCGCAGTATTTTGATATGATAGGATTCAACAGGACATTATCAAGCCCATATGCTGAAAACTCATCAAAACGGATATCTGTGAATTTGAACACTGATGGTTTGGAAAAATTCTTAAATAAACGGTACTAATTTCTCGCTTATTGGAATTAAAAAAAAAAGTTGGAACATAGCTCCGCCACAGAACTGGGAAAAATTGGAAGGTCAATATTTCACTAGTAAAGTGGCTTTATCTTATTTTCCCTAGGAAAACAGATAAGTGCATATTATTTGCCTTACTAATTAATAAATAAGTACAGACTTTGAAGAAAATCGTTGGAGCTGTTTGCGAGAAAATCGATTTTGTTCATTTTTCTCAAGAGTAAAGGGACTGCACCGATTTTTCACAGAAAAACGGGGTAGTACGTGTTATTAGCCTACTAAATTGTAAACATATAGAAAATCTAATTAAAATCGTTAAGGCCGTTTTTGTGAAAACCAATTTTTTTATATTGTTCTTTATATAAACTATCCTTAATTGTATGTTAGAGAAAAAAATTATAGAACATCTGGAGATATTGTCCCGAAACTCCTAAATAATAATTCTGGTAGAAATCGGCCTAAATGGTTTTGGAGAAAAGTCGTGTGACACACAGGGACACAATTTTGTTTTTTTCAGAATTTAATGTTTTTTGGACTCTAGGATCCCCATAATTCATCGAGATTGGCAAAAAGTCGCGACAAGCACATTACACGTGATGGAAGTGAATACTTCTTTATCGATGTTATAAGAGAGAAAGAGTGTAATCAATTTTAATAGATTTGGTGAGTTTTGGTTAGTCGTCTAATCAACTTTCGGTTAGTTTTACTTAGTTTGAAATTATATATTTTACTTATTTGAGCGGGTTCCGATACGATATAATCAATTTTAATAGATTTGGTTAGTCGTTGAAGCTACTTTCGGTTAGTTCGGCATAGTCTCAACTTATTTTAGTCATTTGAACTGCTTATAGATATATCATTAACATGCAAAACAATCTATTAATTTAGTACATAAAAAGATAAGCATTACAAATAAAAAGTCACAGGTAAAACGGTACACGTAATAGAAGTGAATACTTATTGATCGAGTCTCAACTTGTTTTATTTATTTGAGCCGATTCCGATACATTATAATCAATTTTAAAAGATTTGGTTAGTCGGTAAATCAACTTTCGGTTAGTTTCACTTAGTCTCAACTTAGTTTACTTATTTGAGCCGGTTGCGATACGTTATAATCAATTTTAATAGATTTGATTAGTTTGGGTTAGTCGTCCAATCAACTTTCGGTTACTTAACTTAGTCTTAACTTATTTTACTTATTTGAGCCGATTCCGATATATTATAATGAATTTTAATTGATTTGGTTAGTTTGGGTTAGTCGTCTAATCAACTTTTGGTTAGTTTCACTTAGTATCAACCTATTTTGACACATTCAGCATAAACGCGGGCGTGCCTCAGTGCGCAATACTTTCACCAACTCCGTTCCTCATCTATATTAATGACCTGCTGATCGAAACGAATAATCCTGTTTACAGTTTTGCAGATGACAGTACCCTTGTCTCCCACTTTAGATCAGAAAAACCCTTACCAGCGACTGAGACTCATCACCGCAGACAGGAGCAGATTACAGCAATTAATCAAGACCTGGAGAAAGTTCAAACTTGGGGCGACCGAAATTTGGTCCAGTTCAATGCAGCAAAGACCCAAGCAGCAACGTTTACTAAGAGGGCCAATACAGCGGGCCCTGACATCATTATGGCAGGATCGACCATTCCTTCATCCTCGTCAATCGGGCTGCTGGGTGTCTCGGTCAACAGCAATATGTCATGGCATGACCATGTTGCTAACATCGCAAAATCAGCCTCCCAGAAGCTTGGTGCGCTATTTCGCAACAAAAAACTCTATACACCGCAGCAGTTGCTCTTGCTGTACAAAGCGCAAATAAGACCGTGCTTAGAATATTGCTCACATATCTGGGGTGCCGCACCAAAGCATACCCTAAAGCTGCTGGATTCCATTCAGAAGAGGGCTGTGCGTCTCGTCGGCGATCCGGAGTTGACCCGGAATCTGGATAGTCTGGAACATCGCAGACATGTGGCCGAGATGTCTCTGTTTTACAGATACTTTCACGGCAGATGTTCCCAGGATTTGGCCCACATAATCCCGCCCCTGGCAACTCCTGTCAGGCAGTCCCGACAGACGGCAGGAGCGCACCAGTTCGTCGTACAACTAGAAACACCTAGAACATCGCTTTACCAGAACTCCTTTGTCTGGCGCACTGCATCACTGTGGAACTCACTTCCAGGACATCTGTTTCCCACTAATTACAACCTACAAATATTCAAGAACCGTGTCAATCAACATCTTCGCACACACACCGCTCGTCGAGCGCCATAGGATCTACCTTTAGTGTGTGTGCCACTGCCATAAAAAAAAAAAAAAA
>MU182088.1:394140-437530 GCA_016904865.1 Pissodes strobi
GTTCCTCATCTATATTAATGACCTGCTGATCGAAACGAATAATCCTGTTTACAGTTTTGCAGATGACAGTACCCTTGTCTCCCACTTTAGATCAGAAAAACCCTTACCAGCGACTGAGACTCATCACCGCAGACAGGAGCAGATTACAGCAATTAATCAAGACCTGGAGAAAGTTCAAACTTGGGGCGACCGAAATTTGGTCCAGTTCAATGCAGCAAAGACCCAAGCATGCAGCAACGTTTACTAAGAGGGCCAATACAGCGGGCCCTGACATCACTATGGCAGGATCGACCATTCCTTCATCCTCGTCAATCGGGCTGCTGGGTGTCTCGGTCAACAGCAATATGTCATGGCATGACCATGTTGCTAACATCGCAAAATCAGCCTCCCAGAAGCTTGGTGCGCTATTTCGCAACAAAAAACTCTATACACCGCAGCAGTTGATCTTGCTGTACAAAGCGCAAGTAAGACCGTGCTTAGAATATTGCTCACATATCTGGGGTGCCGCACCAAAGCATACCCTAAAGTTGCTGGATTCCATTCAGAAGAGGGCTGTGCGTCTCGTCGGCGATCCGGAGTTGACCCGGAATCTGGATAGTCTTACAGATACTTTCACGGCAGATGTTCCCAGGATTTGGCCCGCATAATCCCGCCCCTGGCAACTCCTGTCAGACAGTCCCGACAGACGGCAGGTGCGCACCAGTTCGTCGTACAACTAGAAACACCTAGAACAGCGCTTTACCAGAACTCCTTTGTCTGGCGCACTGCATCACTGTGGAACTCACTTCCAGGACATCTGTTTCCCACTAACTACAACCTACAAATATTCAAGAACCTTGTCACTCAACATCTTCGCACACACACCGCTCGTCGAGCGCCATAGGATCTCCCTTTAGTGTGTGTGCCACTGCCATAAAAAAAAATTACTTATTTGAGCCGGTTCCGATACGTTATAATCAATTTTAATAGACTTGGTTAGTTTGGGTTAGTCGTCCAATTAACTTTTGGTTAGTCTATTCTCAACTATAGTTCAGCACTGTATAAACAATGGTTCAGCTATCCCGCCTTTTGTACTATTTTCTTAATAAGATGGATAATATTAAATCAGTCAAAATGCAGTAAGCACGCTCATGGAATTCTGGCTGTGACGTGGACTGAAGGTCACCCAACGCTTTTAGTCAATATACAGGGTGACAGTTGAGAGTTTGGATTCTGGTTATTTATTATTCTTGTGACAATAGTTTAAATAGAGATAGAGTCCATTATACTGGTTAATCGAAATAGGTTATTTTGATTAAACAAATAGTTAGTAGCTAAGTACTTACAAATAGAATCAGATAGATTATAAGTGTAGTCTGTAACCACGGAATTTGTTGATGGATGGTAACCACAGGGTTTCCAGATAAGGGTCTTTTTTTGTTTCGCTTGATCAAATACGTAGCATAAATATCTAGAGCTGTATTCGATTCGCTACTTTGGATGGATTCAGATCGATCTAACTGCACTTTATTGAACTAATTCGTGTTCGATTGTAAATATATTACTTTGCCCCCACTACCTAAAAAGTGAATCCAGCTCACCTGTAAGTGAACCGAAAATGGACCGGGATCACTTAGATCGGTTCAGTAGTTCAGGTAAAAGATTGCATTTTAAATCTCAATTGTCAAATTGTTTTCGTAATTTCATTTGACCTTGGCTCACTGAACTGAAATATCAGTTCAGTTTCAGTTCATTTTGAACTGATCTCAATCGAATACGGATAGTTTGAATAATCTCCGGAGGTGCGTTCCTGGTTCGCGCCGGACGTATGTCGGGCGCGCCCAGGGTACACCCCGCAAATAAGGTAACGCGTTCGCAATTTTAGTGGACAAGATTCATTCTCGTTCATAGTCTAAATGAATTTTTATCTTGCAATATAACTTTTTATCCAGTCGCGATACATTTCAACATGCAAACAAAAGTAATAATAACGTTAACCAAAGAGCAATTGTATATTTTTAAGTGTTCGTTTTTATGTTATTAATGTCCTTAGTTTAGATTTTATTTAAGTCATGGCACACACGATGATCTTGTCAACAATCTTGACACATTCCCAAATCTTGTGAATGGTAATGGCTTTGAAATTATGGACGAACGTAACAAACACGTTCTAACTTACCGAAGGTATGTTATAATGTGTTTATAATTCAATCTATAATTGTCTTTAAACCTGTACACTATTGGACCAATTTTTTTATTTTTTTTACGTAAAATATAAGGATTTGCTTGTAGTCAAATCGTTTCCCAGTCTGCTGAAGTTCATATAAGCTTGGTGAAGTTGCAAAAACAGAAATACGTTTGATACCATCGCACAAGCCGTTGCGTTCTCGGTTTGTAAATTTTACCTGCGATGGTCCCGTTTAAATTTATCGGGATAAAATTTGACCTCATGAGTAAAACTGTGGACACGACCCTAATGCCTTAACTACTAAGCTATTTGCAAGCACGACCACCGTCCGGACTTGGCGAGAACTGGGCCCAGATGGATAACATCATTACTAAATCGGTGGTACCTCCAGTATAGCAAGTATGTTCCCCTGGTTGGTGTTTTATGCAAGGGGGTTTCAAACAAGGAAAGTATAACCGGTGTATGTCAGCGGCTCTGGTATAACCGCAGAGCATACAACCCGATCTTCTGACCATGTTTCCACGTGCAAGAACGTCCCAGAACCATAGTAAGATCCTTCACTATCTTATCCTATGCACTTTACCTTCCAAATTTCACCCAAACACGTTTTCACCCGTGAAGCACGTGCTTATAAGACGAAACCTCAATCCAACACGTGAACGCCTCCAATTGTCACGTTCAGATTTTGGCAGTTCGAGTCATTATTAAGTTTTGAAGCACCCTCGTAGCTATTCCGTCCAGCATTCAGCTTTCGGAGGGATTCGTTGCGCGAGTCTCGGCTTGGTACGGCCCGACCGGATGGTTGGGGGGGACACGAGTTTTGCGGAAGAAAGGACTCGTCTTTCTTTTGGACTAGAGAAGTGGTTCCGTAAGCCGGCCGTAGTTTTATCTCTCGCCGAAGGCGGATTTTGGTCGATTTACGTATTTCCGTTTTGGTTCTGGGAACCTGCTAGTGAGATACGTATAGTGTTCGTTGTTCGAAGTTTTATTAGCTGCTTCCACTTGGTCAACCAAGCCATTTTGTTGTTATTGATTCGAGTGCCCTTTTAGTAAGGTAAGATTTCCGTATTATTAGCCTATATTTCGCGGTTTCGTGGGTCAAGTATCATTCACTATTGCATTATTCTTTTGATTATTAATTGCGGGTTTAAATGTTTAAATTTAAAAATTTCATTGCGTTGAATTAATTTTTTTGGTACAGTTAAATTGACATGAGAATATTACCGGCTTTGGAATGTGAAAACGAACGAGTTTTGTTGATCCGGTCTTGCTATTGGGTTTTTATGTACCACTGAACTACGCGTTTTTATGTTGTTTCCGAACGTTTTGCGTTGTCGATTTTCGGCGATATTAAGGGCTCGTTTCACTGAACTAATCTGGGCGCATTGTTTTATAATCAGGGCCATTATTTCGGATTTCAATTTTATGTATATTCTTTGAGAAATTAAGAGAAATACGCGATTTGTTCTATTTTTCATTATTGTACCGAGTTTGGGACCAGTACCGTGGGAATTACTGTGCTTTTCTCAATTTTAATATTTGTTTTTTTTTCAAACGACATCTAGTCATTCGTGTTAGATGCGTTAGATTTTGAATTAGACACTAACTGGGGAATTGGGTCGATGTAATTAGCTAGTAATTTACTTACGTTAATAACTGTATTAAGGGAGGCTTTCCACCTTTGTTATTTTTGAGAGTGCATATGTTGATGCTCATTCCACCATGGTTTCGCCGTACTGAACTTTGGGCTCAAGTGATTAAATAATTTTAATTATTAAATTTCAATTAAATAATTAGAGATTAAATTATTGGAGTTAGGTACGAGCTATTTTATTTTCTGAATATTATTATTGCAGGGTTTTCAGGCTTGTTTATTTCACGCCGTATGACTCTCTTACTTTTTAGTTAAGCTCATTTTTGTGCCTTTGTTTATTATTTAGATTGGAACTCTTTTTACATATGGTGAATTTTATCTGCGCCCGTTGTGGAACAATTTATTTAATCATTGATTTGAGGAAGCGTTTTAGCATTATTTTTGACGGCGGATGTTGGCCTCCTTTGATCAAAGTTAATCTTGTAGTTAAGCGTAATTAATATTATGCTATAATTGTAATGTTTTTTTTTTCTTTCGATTGCAAATATATCGTTACGAGAGAGCTTTAAGTAGTTATAGTCTCTGATTTTTGTTCTTTTTTTCCTTGACTTCGATTTAAAAGTTTAGATAAAATTTAATTAATGAAAATTAATCACTTTAAGCAATATTTAGTAATACTGCTAATTTTTTTTCGTGTTTTGGCACAATGTTATATTGGCAATCGATCACGTATCGTGATGGCTCGTTACTAGGCAGTTTTTCCTCCTTAGGGCCGCACCCCTTGGGCCGAGGTCCTGATTAAGAGTTAGCATCTCATCACGTGAGGTAGTTCAACATTTGGGGGTACCTGCCGTCGTGCCGTGTAGAGCCTAGTCCGTCCATAGTGTCCGATTGCCTGGGGTCAGGACAGCAGCTGAGCAGTGTTAAGTAATCAAGTAGTATATAGAGATAACGGTTGTGTGTCGTTCCCGGATGTTTTGGGAAACTGTGTTGTGCGCACCTTTTGTGTTCCTCTTTTATTGTCGCGTAAATCAGTCTGAGCGTTTTGCGGTTGCAAATACTGCACTGGCTTAAAGTTAGGTTAGTTTCTAATTAGTTAGTAAGGTAAGGGTTTGGTTCGAACCACCTCCTCCCACCCCTTTGGTGGACACTTATGAGCGGAGCCTAGCGGCTAAAATTGTTTTTTTTTTCTTTTTTTTGGTGATACTGGCTTGTTTATAGTTTTATTTTTTTTCGTTTTCACCCTTGAATAAAGCGTTTGTATTGTGTTTGCGGCGTTTCATTGGGCACTAGGATTTGCGGTGTATTGTTTTCTTTCAGCTCCCCGTATTAATGATGAATCTTGAGCCGCTCGATCCGGCGAAGTACTAGGAACGGGGGATTGGCAGCAAGGTCCGGGAACAACGCGGGGACTTCCACTTCGGTCCGTGTCGAAGTTGGTGGCGCCCAACGAACTTCACGATTAAGCCGCGGCAAATTGCACGCACGCCACACAGCTTGCTGCATGTCTCTTCGCTTTCTTGATTTCGCCCAGTGTCTAAACGAGGGAAGGAGATCTGGACGGATTCGGTAGGTGATTTTATTCTAATTCTTGGTGGAACTCATCATAGCTCCACAAGCTTTGAACATCTCTTAATTTAATTTAATTTTTAATTAACTTTTTTTTTTAATTAAAAAAAAAGGATTTCCTTTTCGGAAGAAAAGTGCGTGGCACAATGTCAAACCGGAATTGATCATATCCTGATCATGCTAACATGGCTAGCGATTAGCGAAACGCGCGTAGAGTGCAAAAATTCTGTTCCGGTATAACTGCGTTACCATCCATTATAAATAAACTATAATGGTACATTATTAACCATGATTTAGTCAAACTATTATTGTCGTAGCGTCGCTATGCTCCTTGGGATTTAAGACGCAAATGCAATAATAGTTCTGCAAAATATTTTTGCAATTCTGTCCCACCGGTGCAAAAAGTAGTTTGCAGCACTTACTGCACAATAAACTGTCATATGGTAGATATTTAGGTTAAAAAAATACAGTTGATGTCTTTTTTGTTATTTTTTTATTTTTACAATACTTATACAGTATTAATATAATATGCATTTATTGGAACAGTAGTCTACTTCCTATAAAATAACACTGTAGTATCTTAGTAAATATACAATATACATATTGTAACATTTACATATAAATTATAAATATAAACATTGAAAGTCATAAATTTAATTTCTTAATACATATAAAGGACCCAGCATATAAAGTGTCAATTAGATTCGATCTAGTTTCGAGACTATCCTTCCAAATATACAAAGGGCCCCTGCCTTTACAACTATAACGGTCAAGTAAGTATAACAAAATGATATACTTTTAGATTGTCGAATTCAGATTTCAACTTTTCCGAGAAAAAAATGTTCATTCGACAATACCATAATATAATGTAGGCAAAGTTCTTTAGAAAATTATACAAAATGGCGATTTTTCCTTAAATTACTGGAGTCAAAAAAAGAGCATATTTAAACAAATGTACGTTTCAAACTAATTTAGATTAAATAGGAATTACTAGGCAACGCAAAAAATGTTTTAGAAAATTATAGAACTTACTAAAAAAACAAGCAATAGTACAACAGTAAAATTTTAACGGATTACAAACTATTGCTTCTTGAAAAGGGAGAAAATGAAAGTTAATGCCATGATATTTTCCTGAAAATGCGCCCGAAATATTCGATGAGGTAGTGGATTCTTCAGAAATTCTATTGAAGGAATAAGCGTAGGTAAATAGTGCAATACACCAATTAATTACTGTTTAAATATTACATACGGGAAATGTATTATACCACATATGGAAATTATAGTTAGCCGGTTGCATTGATTATAGTCAGATTTAAAAGTAATGTTTACAACAGCTCATTCTTTAACTCGCCTGCCGTCGAAATTTAAGACGTAAAATGGAACTAATGAGGTAAATATAAAAGATCGCCCATAGGCGGGGAATCACAGCCCCACATGTCAGTTGGATTAGCATTTCTAGTCTAGTCCAGTCTTCTATTTTTACCCTGTATATTAGATGGCGAGTTTACTGCTGCTGAGACCACTGTTTCTTTGGGGGGCGGGATGAGCTGGCTGAAATATAAAAAATCATAGTCTTTGTATATACTTTTGTTTTCACTTACACTAATATATGTGTCTCAGCATGGATATTGTGCCATATCCAACGAATTAAGTTTGAAATTCTATTTTAACTCATTTAATATATTTGCTCGGATATCACAGCTGCCCTTTTAACCGGAGTCATGATTATTCCAATCTCCTCCTAGGTCTAGTTATCAACGGTTTTTGTTTTTTTTTTTGGGCGAGGGGAAGGTCCCTGAGCATTAAAGTACCTATTGTACGGACATGGGTCATTTGCGCGCCGCGGTCACTTTCACCTTTTGCTAGGGATTTATTGCCCCGATTGGTAATAGGACAATAATTGCGCGCAAACAAGGGATTACGGAAAATATTTGAACCCTTCATGCCTAGCCCTCCTCTCGCTTCGGAGGCGCAACCAACAAAAACTAACCCAAAAAGCAACTACATTTATATTACAGTCGCCGAATCGCGAGATCCTATCCCGTCTGCAGTTTACGTATAAGCACCGGCGCGCAACTGCACCATATCCAATAGGTAGCCGGCGCGGCAACTGTCCTGTGAAATTAAGACTACCTTCGTATTTTTTTTCTGACCGCGGAGCGCAAGTCGCCAACACCCCACCCCTATTGAACGTACTCAAAAGACTAAAAGCCGAAAGTTTTAACGATGTACCAAAAAAAAAATAGATGTAGAACAATATTTTTAATTCTAATTAGCTACCTGAATTAATTACACAAATATATAAACGATTTCCCCAGGTTAAATAAATTCCTTCGGATAAAAACTGCGTCGTGTACCAACGTTTTTTTCCTTGAAAAACACACTCATATTTAGGCTTGAGCTCACAAATTTGCCGGCCATTACTATATTTAACTTTACTTGTTTCAAAAACTAGGCAAGATGTATCTCAAATTCCTCAAGGAACATTAAACCTGGGTAACTCTAGGTACAAAAATATCACCTAAAGCCAATCTACTTTCATAATTTAGAAACAAAAACTATTGCCTCAATTAACTGTAACTATTTGACACAGTGGCGTAACTATGGGCAACAGAGGCACCAGCCCCGGGCGCCAACATTTTTTAAAATTTCTATAAAATATTAAAAAATTTGCTGTTCGAAACTAATATTTGTGACGTCACATCGCGCGCTGCCTGCTTCCCACTGCATTGGTGCACTGCATGATCCAAATGCCAGTCACCGGGACATTTTAAAGAGTACAATTTAGTTTCCAGCTACTCAGATATTGCCACTTCATTAAGATTAGTTTTATGACACTACTGGTACGTTGAGCAACATGTGAGCGCTGTTTTAGTAAATTAGTCCTTATCAAAAACTTTCAACGCGCGAGCAGATCACAGGGTAGGTTAAATAATCTAGCAATCAGTGACTGCTGGTACATAAGAACTGCAGAGCCACCATAATTTTGAAGAAGCTACTTGACTAATTTCTTATTCTTCAACTAAATAATTAACGATTCCTCAAAATAATAATGTAAAATTAAAGCACCCAATTTTCGGCCGGGAATGCTATTATATATGCCATCTCTGCTCATATACACTGCGAACACGCCGCCGACGCGACGCCGGCCGGTGTATGCTCTAGACGGACTACAGTTCACCAGTAAATTTAATATAATTTCCTCGCGACGATATGTGAATGTCCTCATCTGGACTGCTATTATTCGTGCACAGCTATTCTTCTCAACCTAAAGAATGATACAGTTGTCAATTCGCAGAAATGAGCTATTGAATTTTAATAGGGAAAATTTTGCAGTTATTTAGCTGCATTCGTGACAGTACTTGCCGGTTTTTACAAATATAAGCTCGCGCGCGTTTTATATAGCTAATTTGAAGATACAATTATTAATTAATTGATGTGTCTAAATTGTTGTAGTTGTATCGTTTTTGTTTCTTGTTATTGTTAGTAGGTTGCTGTGTGGTATAGACTGTAGACTTTCATAAAAATTAATGTAATGCATAATTTAGTGAACGTAAAAAGATTTTTTAAATACACTTACGAGAAAAAACTTGAATTGAAAAATAGAGGTAGGCCATTACCAGATATTTCTATTGAGATAGGCGGTGTTAGCAGAGGAAAACCTTACACAGGTCACTTTAATAAAGAGATTTATTCTCGAAATGACTGGATTTGTAGATGCAATAAAAAACTCCTTTTTTCCTTTCTATGTGTAGTTTTCGGAGATAATAAAACATGGTCGGAGACAGGTGTAAGAGACTTGGTACATTTTACGGAAAAAATAAGGAAACATGAAAATTCGAACAATCATATTCAAAATGCTATGGAATATGCTTTATTAGGTACAGTTAACCAGCCCCGTCTCCATGGGTGAGGTGGCGAGGCAGAGGCGGCCGTTTTTATTTCTTCTATAAAGTTTTAATTTGTTTGTCTGCAACACTGTAAACACTCTCGCAATGAATACCTATACATATTTAATTTTTTTTACTGAAATGTTTAATCTAAAAACCCGTACGAAAAACAAAATTAGGTAAATTATTTACAAATTTAATGCCTCCCGAGGCGTTCTTTTAACACGGCACAAAATAATTTTCTAATAAACCTAAACACAAATAATATAGCTACGCGTAGCTATATTGTTTGTGACCTAAGTCTTGAACCTAATAAGGTGGGCTTAAGTTTAAATAAGTACGGACAAGAAAACGTATAATGTATTCAGTGGCGGCTCGTGAGGTTTTAAATAGGTAGTGCGCAATGTATGTGGTTTTTTTCGTACGCATAGGGGGATGGCCGCTGCAGGCGCCGCCGGAGGTAGACCCGCCGGAGGCGGAAAGTTTTGGGGGTGCCACGCCCATTTTTTACCCAAAACTCGTTAAAATAGATTAAAAAACATGAATTCGGCGCCCTCTTGAATGGTAATTGTTGCGCACTAAAAGAAATTAATAAGTAGGTACTTATCGATTCCAGAAGAGCAAACCATTAAAACAGTTTATTGTAACTACAAATGAATAAAGTTCAAACAAAAATCAGGAGAAGTTCGAAAACGTTAAAAAATATATCGGTTTGATGGCAAAAAAGTGGTATTGTACATCTTTTTGTCGATGGTTAGCCCTTCGACTTTGCCGTTTCCTAGCTTTAAAGTGAAATTCCATTCGCCACAAGATTTCTGGGGTTAAAATGTCTGGTGAAAGACCGACCATCCTTTTTCTTGGCACATGTTTGGTCTAATTTTAAAACTGGCATCGGTCGCCCTAACCTCTTTATTTCAATCTTTTTATTCAGATCCAGAGATAAAATCTTTGGATATTTATTTATCTCTGTTCAGATCCAATAAAGAAAAGTTATTTTTAATAATATTGTCAACTGAATTTATGCCCACACAGCAATTGTCAGAACCCGAACTACTAGCCATGACAGTAGAATAATAGTAGGTATATAAATAAAAATATAAAACACTAAACAATATTACGTACACTAAACTCACGAGTTTATATGCAGCTAATTAACAAGCGTCAACGAACCGAACAAAACAAAAATAAATTCACGGCTCATCTGGAGTATAATACAGAATAATACTTATAATAGTAGTATATAATATTCGCTCTAAAAAACGATTTACCTCCCACTTTTTCCACACCAGCTGAATTTTTCAGGCTCAGTTTTTTATGTGTTTGTTATCTTTACCAAGAAGATAATTTCCATGGAAACAATTGTGACAACAATGATTATCACGCAGATTACCCTCTTGGTAATACTAACAGGCACGTAAAAAACTGGCTCTCAGGACCTATAATAAATGTGTCGCATCAGCCGTAGCTTGGAGGCGAAGAGGCTGGACATATTTAATTAGGGCGTAAACTCATGACGTCTCTCATTGTTTATTGTGATACGTTTGTTAGTTTATAAGCAAAAAATATGGGATTCGCTCTATTACCTTGTTAAGACATAAGCGAAACTTTTATAAAGAATATTTTTTTTTCAGTTAGGCCTTCCTTTTTTGTTAATTGAGTGTTATATTTAAAAATAACTATTTTTTAATTAAATTTTTGCACGGTTGAAACCGAGATATTAACATTAAAATTTTTTTCCGGCCATATGGGCTAATGCAAATTATTTTTTTTGAATAATTATCAAAAAATACTTCCTACAAAGACCTTATTGTGCATTGGACCAAAAAATAAGTATTTTTTCCTCTATACGATGGTACCAATATCTCGATTTTTGATGATAGTGTCCTTTTGTGGAGTCTAATTTTGTATTACCTCCGGAATAAGGGTTATCTTATCATGTACTTTCATCCCTGAAAAAATCAGCTCGTGACACCATACTATATACGCAAGAATTGCAAATAATCACTAAATTAAGCTACAAAGTGCGGATCTAAATAGCGCACGGATGAGCCTTGACTTCTCGTGATTTTACGAACATTCCCGACCGTTTTGCATGACGAAAATGCATTTAACAAGAGCGCCGAACACTAGCGCACGGCAGATTTAGACTAGTTGTGGTCACGGACGGAGGCCGTCGTTGGACGCTCTGCGTTTTTATCGTCGCCGTCGTCGCTCTTATAAATAATGTATTCTGCGGCCAGTGCAGATTCAAAAATATGTAAATTCACAAATTATAGTTAGTTTATGTTAAATTGTATGTAGGGCAGATTTTATTTTTCCGTTTACTTTCGCAGGCAGTGCGCGCGCACGGGCGCACTTATTGAGAAGCCGCCCCTGAATGTATTATTTCATAGTTAACTCGCTAGTTAATATGTGAATTTAAAAATATTATTAAAATTTTCCTAGTTTCATTCGGTACCTTTTTTATACAAATAAATAGTATCGTTATTTGGTATTCAGCTAAATCAGTGGAAGCCAGCGAGGTAAGGCGCTAATCCTCCCCACTTGGATAATTAAATATTTAAAGTAGTTTTTGACAAGAATTTTGTTGATCGTATCAAAAAAAAAGGGAAAAGGTATGTAACGAAACCTATTTTTGTAATGAAATATTTTTGCTGGGCGAATTTCTAATTCAGCATTTTACTTAGTGTGACCTTGAAAATTGTAAAAAATTTTACCTTGTCCGCCTTTCCCCTAGTATATACAAATATTTCGATTTTGCCCGCCCTGAGCAGCACTGCCTCTTTCGACAGGTCACGAGCCGCCACTGCTAGCAATTGTAGGTATCTAGTACGAAATTGCAAAATCTTTGGACATTTTAATTGATCAACTAGCGAGCCACAAAGCCATGAAAATTCAGTTTTAGTATTAGTTTAGATGTGTTTGTTAGATATGTCGTTTTGATTATTTTACAGATAATGTTACCAAATAAAAATGATGCTTCAGATTTTAATTTAAAATGTTTGTGTTTTTTTTTACGTGTGTGGGGGGAATAATCTAGTCATTGTCGATATCTATCTAGTACGAACTTGCAAAATCTTTGGACATTTTAATTGATCAAATGGCGGCCACAAAGCCAAGAAAGTTCAGTTTTAGTATTGGTGTGTTTAGATTTGTTTGTTAGATATGTTGTTTTGATTATTTTACAGATGTTCCCAAATAAAAATGATGCTTCAGATTCTAATTTAAAAGGTTTAGTGTATTTTTATGTGTTTTTGAGCGTGGGGGGAGGGGGGGACTCGTGCGCAATCAACCTAATTACGCCGCTGATTTGACATCCTTCGCTTGCAAGGGCCTTCCATATTTACCATAGTCCTTTCAATCAATTGTAGAAAGTCGATATGTCATTAATAGTTGATTTCTAAACAGGAATATTGTTAAGCAATCGAAGAGAAATAATTCTGTTCATAAAAATGCTATTTACTGCCTGATCAAATTCACATGGAGCCATCTACATACGCATTAATGGCAAATAGTAAACGTTAATTTTTTGAAAGGGCTTGTTTGAGCTGAAAATTTTAAAACTTTTAAGATCCTTAGGACCACTACTTTATACTCCGATTAGTCAATTAAGGGCAACTATAAACATTCGTTGAATTAATCGGTGTTTTAAACGTGTCAATGCCAGTGCTACATTAATAAATCTGCGATATTCAACACTGATTAATTTAGCAATGACTAATCCGAGTTTAAAGTAGTGGCCCTTGGTATGATATGGTAGGTAGAGGGGTCGCTCAGCAAGATTCGCCCTTCAACACGTCGACCACAATAATTGATCTTTTGTGTATACCCTTCTATTTTACACGAAAATTCCTATCTCTTTCGAGAACCTCAGAATATTTCGAGGGTTGAGCTTTGTAGATCGCCAGGTGCCACAAGGGCATTTTTTAGATGCATCAACCTTTGGCTAGTCAGTGCCTGACATTCGCAGAGTAAGTGCTCTGACGCTTCAGCCATAGTTTGGCACAATCTCCATCGTTCGTCAGTGGTTTTCCCCATTTTCTTGAGGCGATACCTCCAGGGGCCATGTCCGGTGAGGTCTACAATCTACAACTCATTTGTTCGTAGGTTGAGAAACTTATTTGTGTAGTTAGGCGAGCGAGAGATGAGTCTTTTGGCCGGTCTCTGCCCAGGTGCATTGGCCAAATGTGTCTCTTTCCGCCTTTCTTACCAATTTCTGAGTTTATCCATTGCGTGTCCTCTAGTGATACCACAGAATGGTTCAGGCCCGCAAAAGGAAGTCCGTGCGAGCTGGCAGCGGCTTCGTTGCCTTCCGCACTCTCGTGCCATGATACAATACAGGCAGATGTTATTGTATCATGCTCTCGTGCCATGGTACCCACATTAGGGCGAGTCTGCTTCTGTTAGTCAGTTGATATGCAGCCATTCGACAATCCCACACTAGCCGGGAGTTGATTCTGTCTGCTATATGCTAGCGTTTTTAAGGCTGCTTGACTATCTAATCGATCTTTGACCTCTTACGCCTTTTTTGGCACATTCAGAGATGGCTATATTGATAGCATTTAGTTCTGCTTGAAAGATTGTGGTAGTGTTTCCTAAAGGTGCAGAGATTCGACATCTAGATCCGTAAGTTCCGGATCCCACTCCTTCTTTCATCTTTGATCCATCTGTGTACCAGACAAGGGATCCCCTCTCTAGTTGTTTTAGTCTTTCCCCCGTAGTATTGCGGTCTTCAATTACCACTTCAAAGGAGCGATCGAATGGAGTTATTTGGTTTCGTCATCGCCTCTATCTGGATGTCCTTCAGAATTTTAAGGTAACTAGGTTTTCAGAGTTTTCTGACTTCAGGTTTTGTGTCCGAGTGACTCTATACCCCCCCCCCCCCAGGAGTCATTTTCTAGGTAGCGGAGGGAGGTCAAGTAGGGTTTCCAGAGCTGTTGTAGGGCACGTGTTCATATCCCCTGTTATACCCAGAGAGGCGAACCTTTGTACTCTTGTGAGCTTTCGCTGCGTTATTTCCTTTCTTTTTACCCAGCACACTAAGCAACAACAGTGATATAGGACCAGATGATGGAGGGTTTTAAGCCCCATACTTTACCAGTTCTTTCCAGGTGTGGGTTCCAGGTTAATTTGGGTTGGTTTGGTTTCGTCAAGAACGATGCCAAGATACTTAATCTCTTTTGAAAGCTCTACCGTAATCCCTCCCAAAGTGAGTGCTTCTGATATTCAAAACACCGATTAATTTAGTAGTGACTAATCGAAGTTCAAAGTAGTGGCCCTTAGAATATTTAGGCAAAATGACAAATTGATTAAATATCATTGGAAAAGGACCCCACACCCGACAAAGAGAAAATTTCGTAACCATACGATTTTCTTTAAATTTTAATATGTTGTAGGTATGGATAAGTACTTTACAAAAATGTATGTTAGAATATGGTGCCCCCTCTTATTTGGCTACAGTGGCATATCAAAGTTACGGGAATCAAAATACATACCTTTATTTTTTTCTGCATTTTAAGCTAAAAATGAGTCTATATTTAATGAATTGTAACAGTTGTGTACAAAATAATTTTTAGGATGTAAGTCCAGTGGCGTACATAAAAATATTTAAAATATTTTTCACAATTTTTTTATATTTTTATGTACGCCACTGGACTCATCCTAAAAATTATTTTAAATGCCCACAGCTGTTAGAATCCATTAAATATAGACTAATTTTTAGCTTAAAATGCAAAAAAATAAAAATATGTATTTTGATTACCGTAACTTTGATATGCCACTGTAGCCAAATGGGGGGGGGGGGCATACATTTTTGTGAAGTACTTATTCATACCTACGACATATTAAAATTTAAAGAAAATCGTATGGTTCCGAAATTCTCTCTTTGTCGGGTGCGGGGTCCTTTAGAATTTTTCAAATAAAATAACAAACACATTAATCTCTAAGCTAATGAAAAGTGCAAATTTAGTTAGTGTTGATTTCTTTAATAAAATCTTACTCTTTAAAGACCAAACTTAAGAGGTAAGCAGATCTAATTTGTGTCGCATGGAAATTTGGTTGGATGGTTTACCCAAAATATCAAGTGGAAATATTCCATCATCAAACAAAACAACGATGAAAGCAATCTTAGCGATGATCCGGATAAAATAAATGATCTTAATTGGAGAAATTTGGCAGCCCAATTCGATGCACGTTTTACAATGTTGTGAGCATTTCAAAAATGTAAAGAGTAATAAAATTGGAAATTCCGTCCAGTTTGGCTACATTTCGTGGTCGTCCATAGACATAGGTAAACTTTTTTACTCTTGTAGTCCTTTTGCATACCTAATGAGGTTTTATTACTCCATAGATTACATTTATGATCCTTTTAAATCCCTGTAGTCATTTTGCATAACTATTGAGGCAGGTAATAAAGCGACAAATTATAAATACTTCTTAATGGCGTTTTAAACATGGTAGTATCTGCTTACGTCAGTGTTCAACAGCATTATAAGCATATTAATAAAATGGCGACATTAACTCCAACGAAAAGATGTTCTAATAACTCTCCACTATCCGGGAGTGAAAGTTATTATTTTAAATGTACACCATTGCAGAAAACACGATTACCCTAGTTTTACTGTACCAGAAATTGTTGAACTATGTTCCCGAAAGACTGGAATTGGAAAGTCCACCGGTTCCAAATTATTGCGGGAGAGAAAGGCTAGCAGGTCAAGCGGAACCTGCCAAGAAGGCCAGCAGAACTTGATGAAGACACCAAATGTGTAATTCCAAGAAAAGTTCACTTTTTATTTAAAAGAAATACCCACCCTAGACAAAATGTTTATGAAGCTTGGCCAAGATGACAGTATTCTTTTGATAACTAGAAAATTATTATGGACAACTTTAAAAAATATGGGTTTTGCCTGGGAAAAGCATCGTTACTGGAAAACGATGAACTTTAACTGGCGAAAATGTTCAATAGTTATCTGTTGATACCCACCACCTCATTCAGTGGTGAATTGTACAGTATGCATAAGAAATTTCGTTCATATGCTCTTGAATATGTAATTATTCTAATTTAAACCTTATTTAAGTTTTTGTAAATAGTTGCCGATGGAAAACGAACGAAAACAGGCGTCAAATAATAGGAAGAGTCGACCCCTACGGGGCTTTATCGGATAATTTATATATAGTGTTTTAGTTTAACCTTTGCCAGAATTTTAAGAGCTTCTAGACCCTTTTCAAACAAGAAAATCAGCCTTGGACATACAATGCAAAGTAAGATCAAATAGCTGTACGAAATATAGCTGAATCTTTAAAATATTTTACATATAAGATAAAGATAGGATAACATGGAGATCTTGGAAATAATAAGTGTTAGGAAGTTAATTATATTAATTTTTCAATGTGGTCATCTATTATTGTAGGACATTTTACCGATTTTTCATTTTCAAAACAGTTTTAGTAGTCTTCATATTATGCATTTCCTGGTCGTGGTGATATTAAAATACGATTATGACGGCATTTCGAAAATTAAACATCAAACTAAAAATTTGTGGCAATGAGAAAGTAATTTTCTTCTTTTGGTAGGTTTTAACAATGCCGGCAATACTTAAAAATAAAACAGCAAAATTACGTTTAATATTTGCCACTGAATATCAGTGGTATTTTCTCCAATTACATTTTTCTGTAACTGAGTGGTAAAACAAACAAAAATGACAAGTTAGGTCAAAAATCAAAAAGCTCTACTTTGGAAATTAACACCTTGTTTAAACGACATTTCGATGTTGCGCAAGGGTAACTTTAGTTTCACCATAAACCAATGAATAAAGAATAGAAAGGAAGGAGCAAAATACATATTGACATTAGACCGGAATGGTTCTTGCATATGGCGACCCAAATAGGTTTTATTACTCCGCACCATTTCGAAATAGAGTATAAAATATCTAATAAATTAGTCGGCCTTAAGATATTTTGTAAAATTGTCTGTAAATTGCTGTCATTTACAATTTTTTTTTTGGGAGTTTTCCTTCCAGTAATGCTTTTTTAGTACTTAAACGACTGAGTAAATAAAATGAAAACGAATTTTTGCAAATTTGGGGTTGGATTCGTTTTAAATAAGGCATGACAGTATAGTATATTATATTATATGACTCATTCTGACGTTATGTTTGGGTGCTTCCTACGTTTTGATGGTATTTCGTGTGTTTAAAGCTATTTTTGCGATTTACTTTGATTTGGAACATTGTTTATTTCCTTAGTAATATTATTGTAGATTTGCGTTAATTCATATAGTGTTTAATTAGATATTTAGTGGTAAACGTGTGTATTTTGGATGAAAGAAGCAAAGTAATCATGGTTAGTTGTGCAGCTTGTGGCCCTTCTAAAACTCCAACAAATTCAGAACTTGGAATAACATATCATCGGTAAGTAGGCACCTACTTTACCCCTTAGTTTTCTGGTTTTTTACCATTTAATAAAGCAAAATAATTATAAATTGTCTAATTGTTAACAAATAGGTGACAGATCTAATTATGGGCGTACCCGTAAAAAAGATAGCATTAAAAATCAATTTTTGCAAGAACATTGGGCAGTGCTAAAAGTAATAAATACTTTTCTTTCATACTTGACATGTTAAAGTTTATACTGCCAATAAACTGCTAAAATTAGTTATTTGAATAATTTGGGCATTTGAAATGCAAAAATAAGCTAGATAGATAATAATGGGGTAGTTTTGAAGTGTGCTTCTTATTAAAAAAAATATGTACTACCTAATTTTATTGAAGAAGCACCCTTCAAAACTAACGCACTATTATCTAACCATATTTTGCTTATTTTTGCATTTCCAATGCCCAAATATATTTAAATAACAAATTTTAGCCTTTTATTGGCAGAATAAACTTTAACATGTCAAGTATAAAAGACAAGTATTACTTTTAGCACTGTCCAATATTCTTGTAAAAATTGATTTTTAATGCTATATTTTTTACGGGTACGCTTATGATTAGATCTGTCACCTATTTGTTGACAATTAGACAATTTATAAATTTGCTTTATTAAATGGCAAAAAACAGAAAAATAAGGGGTAAAATACCTACTTACCAATGAAATGTTATTCCAAGTTCAGAACTTGTTGGAGTTTTCGAAAGATCACAAGTTGCACAAGTAACCATGTTTACATTGCTTCTTTAGTCCAAAATATACACTTTTACCACTAAATATCTATATAAACACTATATGAACTAACGCATTATCTACAATAATATTACTAAACAAATAAACAATGTTCCAGATCAAAGTAAATCGCAAAAAATAGCTTTAAACACAAGAAATACTATTAAAACGTAGGAAGCACCAAAACAATGTCAGAATGTGACATATTATGGTTCCTCCGCAACCTCCTCGATGTCTCAGGAGTCGTCGCACGTATTAAGTGTCAAACGGCGCACAAGCTCCTTCCTTTCTCTTCTTTATTCTTTGCCATAAACGTTTTCACCTGGTATTCAAGAATAAGACTTCGTCGGGTGAAACATATCTGGTGACATTGTTCACCACTTTTCAAGAATTGGGCCCCAGGTACAATCTTTTTCAAATTTAAGCAACTCCCTATTTAACGTCCAGAAGAGTGATAATAAAAGAATCCCATTGCAAGGCCTTTTATGCAAAACGTAGCAACAATATTATGTGGTTTCATTGTAGTAATTGATGCATAATTTTAATTAAAAACAGTAGATTGATACAAAAATGCCACAGTACTAATGTATTCACATATTTTTATTCAATAAATCTTCTTGTCATACAACGGAAGTATATTTCACTTACAATAACTTATACTATGGAGTATGACTACTATTAAATTAATAAAATAAAACATAATACAAAAACATACAAATAACTGTTCATCACTTTATTATTAATTAAAATCACCATATTTTACCATTTAAATTATTACCGAAAGACGACTCTCAAATGCAACAAATCTAATGGAAACACACATCTGGATCAGTTTTGTGTTGTATTAATTGGCATAATGAAGATACCTCATTACACCAACATTTCCATTATATCGATTACAAAAAAAAACCGACCAACAAAGTTTTTGGTTTCATTTGAAATATCAAAAATTAAAAAGTATCTTTTGTATACAGTCTCTAGATTACAAGTAAAAAATCATCGCCAGTTTTTGTACAAATTCTTCCAAGGATGTGGAATGACTTCAAGGAAAAAAATGACTATTTTTACCGTCGATATTTGAGAAACACCTGAAACATAAAAGCTCTTGTTAAAATGTATGTTTTGAGTAAAAAATATATATATCTCGAAGTCAAAATAGTAGGGCTGCACCGAGCAGGTCGAATACTCGACCGAAATTTTCAGTGAGTAATGAGAGTACTCGATCTTATTATTCAATCAATACTCGGCCAAGTAACAAAAATTAATAGAAACAAAAAGGAAAACGTTTTCTATGTGCGAGTAAAGTTATTGCACATACTTAGTAAGTCTGACACACTTCTTTGAGAACCTATGGAATTCAGAACCGCAAGCTGGCTGGTCAGTTTAGTGGAAACCAGATTCATGATTTGATGTGTCAGCTTGACATGCTTTTTCATATTCTAACCACTATCCCATAGATATAGATGAATCTTCTTCCGATTAATATTATTTTTATTGACAATTTTTTCGTAGTCTCGGACATACGTTTATCTCTATAGATGCCGTCAATAGTTTTGTGATGTTAAAGAGCATCTTTATTCTCACAAGCGGGATCCATTGAACGTGTAGTTAAATAAAACTATCCATTTGATCACGTCAGACATATCAGATTTTCTTTTCACATTTGGCATAATTTGCGGAATTAGTGTCCGCAGCTCAAAGTGTATTTTAAGATGGATAATTTCAAAACAGATTGGTCAGCGATATAGTCAGGTATATTCCGGTGTCTAACTGCTCAAAGTGCATTAAAAGACGGAAATTTTTGCTACTCGGCGGCCGAATATTTGGTCAAATAAAAGGACTGGAATAGAGTGCAGCCCTAATATCAAATATTTTATTTTGTACGCTGCTTGATAAATGAAAATTATAGATTGAAAATATTACCTCAAAAGAGCAACTAAAGGATAGATAGCATTTCAAAATTTAGCTAACTCGCAGTGACTTTCACGGGACGTGATCCATGAATCAGATAGAATACAAATTGCAGTCACTTTTTGAAACCACATCTTAAATACTTTAAATAAAATAATACGATCATTTACAATTCTAGAACTATTCCTTCCGAAATAAAGCGGCAATTGTGTTGTCAAACAACAAATATGTAATACATAAATTGAGATGTGATAGTAAGGCGATATTACTACAGAAAGGGCACTGTAATTATTAAAAGCCAAAGAACAAGAGTGAGACTGGAAACAGCTCATTTCTTTCAGAAATCTAGAACGACTCATCTACTGTAGGAAACTGTATTATTATGGATTAACACTACCCTGAGGTGATTCATGTTGAAGCAGTGGAATAAGACTTTTTGAGAGCAGATACATCATTAAATCAAATATGCTCATACTAAATCATGATAAAATTAAGATGTGTTTTCAAATGGTAGAAAGGGTGATCAGATAATAAAATCGTTGGTTTATCTGGAATTTGAAAGGAACGCAAGTAGTAACAAATAGGATGTGGTTTTCAAATGGTAGAAGATAGATCAGATAATAAAATCGTTGGTTTATCTGGAATTTGAAAGGAACGCAAGTAGTAACAAATATGCAGTGTACAGGGAGTCCCATTTTCGATATTACGAGGTACCTCACTTACAAGTAAAGATACAGCTTCATAATACTGTGCTACTTTCTTGTGAAAAATACAATGCTATAAACAAATTTTTCATAGCCTGCTTCGTTTCTGAGATAGAGGGCAAAATTGAAAATAATGCATTTTGGAAAACTAAAAACTTGTTCTTATACAGTTTTTACATATAATCCAGGGGTCTAGTAGATTTTGCTGTGAGCTGTCAATTTTAAGCTATAAATCAAACTTTTATTACTTTCTACAAAACACCCTGTATTTTTTCTTTCACTTGATTGTAAATTCTATAACCTTTACAAAAAATATATAATACAGGATATGTGTTTTAAATAATAAATCTTAAATGCATAACGTCACAAAATTTGTCCCTATACGACACTCTTGGTGAGTACAATGTAAGCATTGTCTTTGATACAATGGTATAAGTATATTAGTAGGCAGCGATTAGAACAATGAAATGATCATTTCTTATTGGCAAGACTGTCAGTTGCAAAATTTATACTTTCTGTGTAATATTGAATTTTTTACACAACTGAAAATAAAAATTATCAATATTTTGAGAAATATGACATGCCCTCCTTTTACAAGGCAATGAAAACTCCTGTGAAGCTTCTCAGCTATATTTCAATAGGTTTGTTTGAATATTTATTTACTTTTTCACTTAGTAGGGTTTACTTTTTATTTAAATATTTTAATTTATAGACATCCAGAAAAAAGGAACCCGGACTTTTAATGTTTTCCGTAATAAGAAAAAATTGGTAGATCATGGAACGTCAACTATCGCAGTTTTCATTATTATAAGTTTTTTTGGTAGGGCCGGATAAACGTTCCATGTTTTAATTTTTTTTTAATTCTGGACAACATTAAAAGATCAGGTTGCCTTCTTTCTGGTAAGTTAAAATGATACTTAAATAAAAAATAAACCCACATAAGTCAAAAGGTAAATAAATATTCAAACACACCTATTGAAATATAGCTCAGAACCTTCACGGGAGTTTTCCTTGCTCTGTATAAAGCAGATTTAACACGTCATAATTTTCATTTATTGTTCTAATAACCGCTGCCTACTAATACTTATGCCATTGTTTATAAAACAATTATTATATAGTCTGGCTAGAAAGTATCCGGAAAAAAGAAAATACAATTATAATTCGTCGGTTTAAATATTTAGTACTTTAATTATAAAATTACAACAAATAATTAATCCCATTTATATATACAACCTCCCTCCATTTATCTCTAAACGCTTCACTATACGTCCAGATACACCCGAAACTAGATCACCGTCATATTGTTCGGTGATGCTGATCCAGGTGTAAAACTGATCAAATCAAATCTGTGTTATTTTGGGGCATTACTCGTTCCACTTCAATGTTTTTTAGTCCACATAATATGTTTTCAATGAGACTAAGATCTGAAGCTGCTGGCTTTGGATTTGTTGCAAATTGGTGTTCTTGCATTCAAGCTTAAATATCGACAGATGACATTGTGCATTATACTGTTGAATATGCCACCCCTCTGGAAGTATCAGCCGTTTCCAGAAGAAAACCTTCTAGAATGGCATAATACTTTGCACTACTAGCGGTACCATCAACTATACAGAGAGGTGTAATGCCAAGCTGAGATATTACTCTCCAAACCATCATTTTACTGGGAAATTTAGGAATGTGGACTGTAAAATGTTCTCTTCTCAGCAACTGTGGTTAAGAGATAAGGACATTGCTGAAATTATCTTCTTGAAGAAAACGGGGTACAAATATCTATTCTTCGTTGCCTTTGCAGAAGTATCATTGCACATTTCTTTTTAGTTTCCTTGATGTAGTCTTGTCTTTTTCGTACTTGCGGGAGGAGTTTCTGAACATGCTAAATTTTCGAAACCCTAGAAGTGGCTGTTGTAGCCCTAAGGCCATTTTAAAGCCTTTTAAATGTTTCCGCAAATCTTACGGGGTCTTCTCGAAACTGGTCTGTGCCAAATATCTGTGCCGTTTTTTATCATCTTTATTCTCTCATATACTACACTTTTTTCGTTTCCGGTCAATTACACTAATTTTTTTAACGTTCGAACACCTTTTCTATACAAAGATTTCACCTCTTTTCATTTGTCCACTTGCTACTTGAGGCGCGTTCGGGATGCTCACGCCATTCACTCCGTGCATACCTAAAATGCTCCAGCCGTTCGGGTAAAGCTTTTCGTGCAAATGGAGTAGGTCTTTCAGCGTTCGACTATTATGGAGTGGGGTAAAAAGAGTTTACTCCAAAAGTTCCACCTCGCAAAAGGAAGATTTTGGAGTGAGCCTGCGTAGTTTGAGAATCGAGCGAGAAGTGTCATTTTTGATTTTCATTTTGTGGCTTGTTTCTTGAGAATTTGAATTTTGTTTGGGTCATATGCACACATTTTGTGGCCATGTATAGTCAAAGATTATAAAAATATAGAAATAAGTAAATATCCGCATTGTCCTGTTGTAGCCGAGGCAGGTAATCCCGTTATATTTGATGGGTCACAGGTACTATTGTAACAAAACATTAATAAAACTTGTAATTCAGCAAACATTGTGATAGAATTCTCTTAAAAAAACTCTTTTCCTAAAAATTAAAATTGAAGACAGAAAACAGCTGTCTTGAATCCGTCAGCAATCTGTCGTTCCCACGTCCAACAACTCCGAATCGTTCGACTATACATTTTGACTCCATACGCTCCAAGATCACGTGCCCGAAAATCCACTCGTACTCCATTCTAACTCCATTTTAATACCCGAATCCAGCTATTTCACAAATCTTAAGCCTGCTCCCAATCAACAGTGTTGGACAGATGGTGTTGTCATGTTATTTTGACCGTAGCCTACTACCGGGGGAACGTATGGGCGTTCCGTAAAAAATACAAGTTTGATTTATAGCTTAAAATTGACAGCTCACAGCAATAAACTGACTACGCCACTGGATTCTACGTAACTGTATGAGTTTTTAGTTTTGCGATAGATAACGGAGATACGCGGGGAGGTCCCAAAATAGATTATTTTCAACTTCTCCTCACATCTCAGAAACGAAGCGGGCTATGAAATACTGCGAAAACACAAACTATCTATCTTTACTCGTAAGTGAGACACCTCGTAATATCATCGGAAATGGAATACCCTATACTTTAAAATAACAACTAACAAAATTCCACTACATGGGGGATATGAAGTACATATAAAACAGAAAGGTGATAGTAATGTAATAGGAGTGAGTGCTAATTTTGCAGCAAACATTAAACTAAAACCAAACTGCTAAGGTTAAGACAAACGGTGGTTGTTGTTGAAATGTAAACATAATAAATTTACAAAACTCTTGAGATTAAACAAGTAATAGTGGAAGTAATAAAAATAACTTTTCAAATAGGACCATGGAAATATGACTATTTTGTGTTTTGCAAGTTGTGCATACATATTAAAAATACATATTTAAATACATAAATAATAATTTACAGCAAGCCAAAGGAAAAAATGCATCATATAAACCTTAAATCGTTGATGATATTTAACGGATTTATTAAATTGCAAACTTGGCAGATTGCAGTAACTTTTTAATTTTAATCATTAGAGTTCAACTTTTGAAATCAACTTGCCTTCGAAACAGAATTTTTTTTAGGTATTACACCTGCATTATAGTTAAATCGGATTAAGTGCAAGTCAAATTACACCTTGGACCAAAAGATCCTATTCTAAGTGGCACAAAAGCAATCATTTTAAAAAAATAATGCACAAGTTCATATAAAGTACAATTTCTAGGACTTAAAACTAGGGATGAATCGATCTTGAATAGTCTGCGATTATCATACATTTCCAAATAATGGCAATCGTCAACTAATTATTAAATGGTTATTAGGAAATTTCCTTTTATTCAGGCGTTTCGGGTATTATTAAGACAGCAAATGAACGGAACGGACTGGCGGTAATGTTTGCGATATTCCATTTGTATCATGTAAAACGTATGTAGCATAAGGCAAGGAGTTTGGAACTTATAGTCAATAAATAATCAATTGAAACTTAATTTTCTTTCTGGAATTTCTTCTAATTAGAACAAGTTTTTTTTTGGTTCGCATACCATTTTTACTCAAAAGTATTTCCATAGGGTAAAAACCTTCATGATAGAATTAATATTTATTAATCACAATTGTACTATTATTAGAATAATCATATAACAATAGTGGATTCATCACTACCCAATTTTTCCAGCCAATAACAAACGAACTCTTTCTGCCTATAAGGCAAAAACAAAATAAAAAGCCAAAGCGCAGTTAAAATAAAATTATTGGTTAGTACTAATTATTATTATTAATTACTTACTTAATTCTAGTCTCCAACCTTGGCTCAGTAAGGTTGATGCCTCTGGCTAGTCCCTCTGGTACTACCCCTCGCTTTGCCCTGGAAACCACTCGAGCCACCTGAAAAGAGAAAGCAGTATAAAAATTTTAATATTAAATCCGATCTACTCACTAGGTTTTATTCGTCACTTTGCACTAACGCTTAGCTCGTTTCATTGGTCACGCACATTGGTCGAAGATTGTCGCCACCCGCGATTTTGTGCCACTCTAGATCTTCCTGTTTGGTTTTAGACTCGACGAATTTTTTTTAAAGGCATTCTTCGAGTCTGAAATTGATTGCTGTAACCAAACTAATAAATTCACTTAAGTTGGCTCCTAGAGAGCGAGAATATGAAATTAGTGAATACCAAAATATCTGTAAATAAATGTACCAGGGTACTAGGCGACAGTGTGGCCAATTGAACCTGGAACTGTAGAACTAACCGTTATAGTAGTTCAAGACGAGTTTGTACTTTCCACGGCGATCCGAAATCATCATATTGAGCAAATTGTGTTTTTGAATACATCAATTGTCTAATTCCTTATGGCCACCTCACGAACTGAAACTGTCACTTTTCTATGACATCTTGTTCCTCTATGTACCTTTTGTCAAGTTCGATTCAATGTAATATTGCCTGTCATAAAGGATTGTATCATTACATAATTGATCATAAGTAAGGATTAACTCTTATGGGTAACCAATAAATTTTTTTTTGGTTATTCATGTTTTAACATTGAGTCACTAAGAAGCATATAGTTTGATATAGTTAAGGTCGGTTCAAGCAACTATAAAAGCTAATTACTATGGGGCAGACTTATGAATTATATTGTTCTGTATATTCTTGAACCCAAAGGCAAACCTTGAAACAAGATACTTTGGCTCATTATACAATTTCTGCCATGATCTGTTTAGTCTCAAATAATAAACAAACAGCAAAACATGAAAGAGAATTTACTATTAAAAGTATTAATTAACACATGCTGATGAAGTTTCACAACCATTTAGTAATTTTCAAAGGAATAATCATTATTGCTGCCTGTATTTATCTTTAATATCATTGAATTCATTTTATTGCATAACTAAGAGAGCAATAAAAAAAATGCATAGTGAAGTTGGAACTCAATTCTACAATTCAGGTGGTTAATTCATAACAAATGCAGTTTATTCGTCTGTTGGGTGAATATGCTATGCACATATTATGATACTCAGTATATATAAAAAGAAGTTAAACTTACTAAAGCCTAATGTCTGAAAGCATGGCTAAGCGGTATACACACATACTAAACATCAAAATACAACAATGTTACAAGCACATTAGTCATCCTTTCAGAATGCTGTCTACATTGAAACCAAACATCAATTAACACAATGAAATCCAGCTATGAAGTAGCTTTAACTAAATAATATTCTATTTGGCGAGGATGTTGGAGGATATGAAGAACTACTAAAAGAGGACCAGAATGGTGCATTAAAAGAAAGTCGTCAAGTTTGAAGCACTTTGCTGAAAAGTTGCAATTTCTTAAGTTATTTGTTAATACACAGCATCTTTGTGAAATATGTTGTTTGGCAAAATATGAAATCACTGCCATTGTCTACAATGCAAATTTGATAAATTAAGTTTCACCAAACGAAAAAGATTAAAAAAAAAAAAAAAAAAACGTACTGAATTACGAAAAAAAAAAACGTATTTCTAAGGAAAGTGCAGCTTTCGGCAGTAAATGGAATTTGTCATGCACATTATTACAAGTATAGGTAAATAGCACCCGTATGTAAAATACCTTTTCCGCGAGAGTTACTGCGTCCGCCACCATATCCTCCTTCATAACCATATCCCTGGTCTGCATAAAATACGCAATTAATACATACAAATTACTGCTTAAATACTATTCAACGAAAGAATAATATTGAATTTACCACTGCTGCTGAAGACCCTATGGTTTATGTAAAATGTACGAATTTTATAGATGCAAAAATTGTGCAATACAAAAGCAATTAGTTTTTATCAAAACTGTTAAGAAATCACTAGAAAAAAAATAAGGCTATGTCCAGAAAGTTATACTGTAGATGCTGATTTTCTGATTTTAAAAATGTAAATAATCTGCACATTTGCAAGAGTCAAGATATATTGAGTGTAAACTTAATTATTCAGCATCATCTCTACTCATAACATGAGTTACCTAAGATACAAGATTAAATGAAGCTACACACATTTAAGAGAATTATTACATTGATAATGCCAGATCAAGCATATTTGGCAATGACAACAACAAATGAACAAACATTGATCATTTAAGATACAGGAAAAGACTACTGGGCTTGAAAGGCAGGCTTACAAGAGTAAAAAAGTTTTATTTGCGAGGCTTATTTATGTCAACCAACATCTTTGTTAGACATTTACTTATAGTTCGGTGTTTATGCACAACCTCTTAGTCTATTTTTTATTATTTACTTATTCTTATACTTTGTCGGCAGAATTTTGTATATGTGACAATAAAGCCTATTTTGAATTTTGAAACTTTTGGATTTGATAATATTCGTTATATAAATAATAATGCCATACTTTACAACGTTAAAGGACTAAAAGGAAAAAATATAATACAATTTTGTAGATGCTTTGCTATAACCACAATCCTTTCAGTAACGCGTATACCAATTATCGCAATCCATCGCGATGAAGATGAAAATATTCGTCTGGAACCACCGCAATTAGCTAAACACAATAGTAGACAAACATCAGGCCACACGTCTTAGAAAATAAAATGAAGGGTTAAAATACTAGAAGCGTGCAAACCTACAATGATCCCCAGAGACTATTTGAAGGCAAAGAGAGAGAAAAATTTGTATTGTAACCTTAAGAGTTATGTTGGAAACAGAGACTGGCCTTTAAAATTGGTTTAGAGTATTTTATTTTTTTGATATCTGTTTGAAATGTCTTTTATTTTTCAAGGCCTCCATGCCACTTGTTGCAATAAATTGTAAAGGTAAAAATATAGACTTTGTTATTAGCGTTGAAGGGTGGAAATTCATAAAAAATACCTCTCAGTGAAGTAATTAAGCAACTTGTAGATACTTACAACGGCACAATTAGCATGAAGTCAAAACAAAGTAATGACATTTGAAAGAAAATGTAGAAAATGAACTAAGACTGCAAGAAATTAGAAAGAAGATACATTTATTTGAAAAATATAGTGATTGGATCCCAGGAACAAAGACCATTTGACAAAAAAACAAAATAACCAAACAAAAGTAATTTATTATTAACACAATTAAAAAATATAAGAATTTTGTCGTGCCCAAGCATACCTGTAGATACAGACACTAAGAGGCGTAACTGTACTATTCAAGCCGACATGGAAGCAAATCTATCCCTTTTTTTAATGATCTAACCTGATTGACATCGACTGATATAATTAGTTATGCTGTAATCATGATACGCATTTTTTGTAAAATGTATAGATTAAAATAATTTATAATGATCACCACAAAGCACCAAGAGGAAATTATGTATTCGAAACAGGTAGATTAGGTTAGGTTTAAAAGTGAGTGGATCTAGATAACCATTCCGCGATAACACACAAAGAGGAATGTTGACAAAAAAATACACGAAATCCTAATTTCAAATGAAGTTGCTAAAGAAGCAATCCGGACCACAATGAATTAGGAAAGTAGTTTGTAGTTCCAGTACTTTTTATACAAAAATGTGTACACACAAATCATATGCACAGTCAGTCAGTCAATGACAGGCAGGTAAATATATTAATAACTGTCCTCAAAACTTGTAATTAATTCCCTCTATATATGTTATACAACTTTAGTATTATTTATTTGGGCTAATTCTATACTTGGCTTATATTAAAACTGAACAAGAAAATAGGACAAAATCTCGACGTTATGCGTGCGAGTCAAAGAGCGATGCTACTTTTCAGAGAAATCATAAATACAAATTTTTATTTTCCCTTCAAACTTTCCCGATTCCTCTGTACATACTTAAATCTTCATGTATCTTAAGTAACCAATACTTTAAACAAATAATTAAATATAAAACATGAAAATTCATACTCTAGGGTATTTCATTTAAGAGAAATGAAAATTATTAATTGGCAGTCAATTGGGCATCACTTGCTACTACTTTCTGCCAGCTTTCATAAGCTCCAACTTTTGTATTTTCAATTGCAAAATGCCCTCTCTGTGTGAGGTGCTTTGGAATACTTTACTAAAAAAACGCCAACTTAGAACATGGCGATTTAGTGAATCATTAAGGTAAAAATGTGTTAAAATAGAAATTTTTACGTCATCTGGGATGTTACCAAAGCAAAAAATATATATAAAGCCGTCAGAAATGTCAGGGTCCTTCGTAATTTGGAGCATGAAATTAATCTAAGTGGAACATTATTCACCACATAATGAGCTAGAGTTGCACTTCTACACATTCGAACGTTTTTTTTTCATAAGACTATATTTCCGGTATAGAGCCGAATCTCTTAATTGGCTGAGAAAAAAAAAAGATGGACATAATAGATTCCCATTAAACACAACATGTTACATGTCAGCATATTCTAATTTGAACTCTCGCATACCATTTATCTCACTTATTAGAAAACAATGCCTATATTAAGTATAGCAGTTATGAAATACTGTCACTAAAAAAAAAAAAATGATTAGGTTCAAACACATAAAAAGCAATTGAACACATATAAAGATGAACAACAAAAATAAGCTAAATGAATAATACAGACAAATACAAAAATAAAGCCAAACAGAACTTCAACGTCGATTTATTAAATGCCAAACCCAAGTTACAGGAAAACAGTGGTAAGATAAAAGTAAGAAAATTAAATTTAGGAAGTATACATGCCAAAAGATATATTTTTATCTTGATTTAAACTCGTGTAAAATTTACTATTTAGATATTTAAAAGAAAAGCAGAATCTAGATGAATTAAAACCAATACTATTGGTTTTCGACAGACTTTTTTGATGCAACAGCAAATTTCTTTCTACTATTATTGTATTTACCATAGTTTCCGCCATATCCAGGATAATCGTAATTGCCATAGTTTCCATATCCACTACCATAGTAGTCATACCCTGCGCCATAACCATCATATCCGTAGCCTTGGTTATAACCGCCATACCCATAGCCTTGATTCCAACCTTGTCCAAAGCCTCCACGACCTAAAAGAGCAGAACAAATCGATAAAACAGTGAAAAATCTTGAACTGAAGCTCATGTAAAGAACAATATAAATATAAAGACAGAAGTAAGGTTAAGATATATTCAAGTATAGAAAACCACTGTAAATGCAGTGGATGATAATATTATAAATTTACAGATCTCCAGATAGAGATAAAAATTTGCAAGTGATGTAAGAAGCACTGTATGCCTTATTCAAAGTTCTTAGTATTATAAGCTGGAGATTTTAATGTAAATTTCTGGATTTCAAGTAAAATGTTCGATTTTATTTGGAAAACTGTACAGGGTGTCCCATTTTCGATGATATTACGGGGTATCTCACTTACGAGTAAAGATAGACAGTTGCGGTTTTCGCAATACTGTGCTACTTTTTTGTGAAAAGAACGATGGTATAAACAAAATTTTCATAGCCCACTTCGTTTCTGAGATACAGGGCGAAATTGAAAATAATGCATTTTGGGACCCCCCTCGTATCTCCGTTATCCTTTAACATATCGCAAAGCTAAAAAAATGCTCTTATACAGTTTTTGACGTAGAATCCAGTGGCGTGATCAGATTTTTGCTGTGAGCTGTCAATTTTTAGCTATAAATCAAACCTATGTTTTTTTAAATGGAACACCCTGTATATTTTTGTTTCGTTTGATTGGAAATGTTATAAGCTTTATAAAAATATATAATACATTATATGTATTTTAAATAATAAGCATAAAATTCATAATTTCACAAAATGTGGCTCAATACAACACTCTTGTATTTTTTTTTAATGTAACACCCTGTATATTTTTCTTTCGTTTGAATGGAAATTTTATAAGCTTTATATAAATATATAATACATGATATGTATTTTAAATAATAAGCCTAAAATCCATAATTTCACAAAATGTGTCTCTATACGACACTCTTGATGAGTATAGTATAAGCATTGTCTTTTAAACAACGGTATAAGTATTAGCAGGCAGAGACTATTAAGAACAATGGAATGGTAATTTTTTATAGGCAAGACCTTTCAGTGGCAAAATTTATATTTTTTGTGTAATATTGTATTTTTTACGATGGCTCAAAATGAAAATTATCAATATTTTTAAAAATATGACATGTTAGTCTGCTTTATACAGAGCAATGAAAACTTCCGTGAAGCTTCTCAGCTATATTCCAATAAGTTTGTTTGAATATTTATTTACCTTTTGACTTATTTGGGTTTATTTTTTAAGTATCATTTTAATTTATAGATATTCCGAAAGAAGGCATCCAGATCTTTTAATGTTTTCCGGAATAAACAAAAAAATTGGTTGAACAAGGAACGTTGCCTCCGCCCTTACCGCGAATTTCCTTATTATACGTTTTTGGTAGGGGCCGGATAAACGTTCCATGTTCTCTTTATTCCGGAAAACATTAAATGACCAGGTTGTCTTCTTTCAGAATATCCATAAATTAAAATGATACTTAAATAAAAAATAAACCCAAATAAGTCAAAAGGTAAATAAATATTCAAACAAACATATTGAATACCTAATAGTTGAGAAGCTTCACGGGAGTTTTCATTGCTCTGTATGAAGCAGACTAACATGTCATATTTTTCAAAATATTTATAATTTTCGTTTTCAACCATCGTAAAAAATACAATATTACACAGAAAATATAAATTTTGCCACTGACAGGTCTTGCCAATAAAAAATTTATCATTCCATTGCTCTGATAATCTCTGCCTACTGATACTTATAACGTTGTTTAAAATATAATGCTTATACTATACTCATCAAGAGTGTCGTATAGAGATACATTTTGTGAAATTATGAATTTTAGGCTTATTATTTAAAATACACATCATGTATTATATATTTTTGAAAAGCTTATAAAATTTCCATTCAAACGAAAGAAAAATATACAGGGTGTTCCATTTAAAAAAACATAAGTTTGATTTATAGCTAAAAATTGACAGCTCACAGCAAAAATCTAATCACGCCACTGGATTCTACGTCAAAAACTGTATAAGAGCAAATTTTTAGCTTTGCGATATGTTAAAGGATAACGGAGATACGAGGGGGGTCCCAAAATGCATTATTTTCAATTTCGCCCTGTATCTCAGAAACCAAGCGGGCTATGAAAATTTTGTTTATACCATCGTTCTTTTCACAAAAAAGTAGCACAGTATTGCGAAAACCGCAACTCTCTATCTTTACTCGTAAGTGAGATACCCCGTAATATCATCGAAAATGGGACACCCTGTACATGCATACATACATTTGAATATATAATCAACTACTGATTGCCAACATATTAAAAACTTATCACTGTTTCAGTTGTTAATATTGAAGAAATGCATTATCAATTTAAATCCTACATGGAAAATAATCTGTGGTTTAAGTTTTTCACTAAAATATGGTAACGAATTTGCTATTAGTTAGAAGATTCTACAATACTTTACCGATTAGGATACTTAAAGGCAAAATTTATCTTAAACTAAGAGTACAAAAATAATTTATCAAGTTTTTAGTTATTTACTTAGTGCACAAGAGTAGCAACCAATGTTACTCAAAATTAAAAACGATAATTGTGCAGTTTTAATGTGTATTTGGGTCTTTTGACATATAGGTATCTATGATTTTGGAGAAAAAAATGGGGATCACTTCATTATAGAGTAGTTTAAGAAAAAAAAAACTCCAAAGTTTCAGGTTTAAACTACTCGTCCAGACGAAGCGTGGAAACAAAACTAGATTCTTAATACTTTGCTTGAGGAGATTTGGTTCAGTTATTTATTGTAGGTTGTGCTCTCAAAGTGAGCTAAAGAAATTAATGCATGAAGTGAAATATTTAACAGACGTATAAATACAAGCGAATAGTGTATTAAATGCGTAAATCCGCTCTCATCGGTATTCATCCTCTTGAATAAAAGATAGATACACTCATTGAGCACTATTTTTACCAATGAATATGGGTACAGTCTTAGAAGATGAAACAGCAAACATATTACAAATAAATCTGGCAATAGTGTGCCTTCTGAAAATTGACGTTTTGGCTAAATGACAGAAACAAGGAGGATATTCAGAAAATAAAATTTTATCAGTCGCTTTGAGTTAGGGTCGGGGCAAAAAAAAAAAAACACCCCTCTCTCATGATACACGAATGTCTCCTAGTTAATATTTTCATTTCACTGATTAACTGATTTTCAGATATCTATATTTATATACTTCTAGCAGAGTCCAAACATTCTAATAAGACCGATCACTTCGTTCACGCACCGAAAATCCCCCTTCTGCAGACAACTGCCCCCTTGCCCATAAATTTTCTGGTTCTGCAATAAGCAGTAAGTCTAGCTGTCGCGGCAATAGCAGTTTTATACACACACATAATTGGAAGCAACATGTGGCATAATTTTTTTTCACAAAATTCTACAAACGTCAGTAAAATGAAAGAAATAGTTTTTGAGTCAATACGAAAACTTGAAAATATTGCTCTTAATGCACTTGCAGTTACATCTGACCAAGGGCCAAACTGTTATAAACTCATTAAAAGTTGTTTTAAAATCATTTTTTTTTGTTCATTAATTCTAGAATCTTATATTTACTTGATATTCCACATTTTTCATATGTTTTTGTTACAGATAATGAATCTATAAGAGAAAGCATCCTTAAAAAAATGTAGTTCGTCATATAATGTTTCCAAGAAACAATTACTTTTTGATGTTGCTTTGTTATGTGAACATAATTTTGCTGGCAATAAATAATTTTATTATTATTAATTACTAAACTACACACAAAAATACTATTGTCATTGTCATGTATAGAGCTGTTTGATGTGTCTTTGGTTGTAACAAATCTCCTAATCTCGTACCATAAGAATGATTCATCTGATGTGCAAGAAATTTTGATTTATTTTTAAAAACATATGCACTGACTTCTAGAATGTAAACATTGACTAGGGTTAAAATTTTAAAGTTTTTAAATGCATTGCGACAAGTTTCCCTAAAATCCAAATCTGCAAGTAGTAAAAATACCCTATCTATTTCAACACTAGTGCCCCAATTGATTATACCATACCTTAGATGACTGTGAAAATTCGCGTCATAGAGTTAACAGAACATTACAGATTATTTTTTTATATGTAACTTCCGCTGTATCCTTAAGGGCATTTAGATTATCTCGGACAATTAACACATTTGTATCATCCGCATAGCATATAGGATATACATTAGCAGGGTTATTTAAATATGAGATAAGATCGTTAGCAAAAATTATAAATAGTAGTGGTCCTAGGATAGAACCCTGAGGAATCCCTTGTTTGATAACACAGCTTCGACTTGTGACTGAATTGTGAAGTTTTACAACTTGGGTTCTCTTGTCAAGGTAAGAAGAAAGCAGGTCCAAAGGGACACCTCTTACGCCATATCTATTTTTTTTTATCAAGAGCATCAACCACCTGCTCGAAAAATTCCCAAAGAGCCGTTTCACAACTTCTATTTTTAGAAAAACCATGTTGAGCCGGAGAAAGTAAATTATCTTTATACAAAAAGGATTCAAGTTGATCCTTTGGAGCAAGTTCAAACAGTTTTCAAAAGCCAGATAAGAGACTAATAGCTCTATAGTTCGCATATTGGTTAGGGTCCCCTTTTTTAAACAATGGTTTTACAACCGCTAATTTAATTAAGCTTATCTGGAAAAATTCCATTAGATAATGAAAGATTAATTATATGTGCTTGCTAGAGTTTATAGAGTGTCATTCTACATTTTCTAATAAGGTTGTTAGACATATTATCATAGCTATTCGAATTTGTAGGTTTGAGGCTATCTATTAATAACAGTACATCGTTTTCAGAAATAGGAGATAAAGAAAGGGATTTGTTATGTTGTGGTACATTAGAAGCCATAAAAGCGTAATCGCAGATTAATCTTTTATTCTGTTCCGAAGTAAAATGCAAATTAAAATTGTTCGCAAGCTCATAATCAGGAATATTATTCCCGTTAATATTAAAACTTATTTCATTAGTTTTTGCATATTTACCTTGTATTTTTTTAATGGTTTGCCACATAACCTTAGATTTATTGTTTGAGTCATTTATTTTTTTTACCATGGTATTCTTTTTTAGTACTTTCAAGCTTAAGGCGGTATTCCTTATGCAAAGATCTACTTATATCAGAATACTCTGGACTTATTTTTGAAAGATCATTGTAAATGGTAATTCTGTTTCTTAACTCTATTAATTCTGTAGTTATCCACTCATCTTTCGCTTCCTCTTGTTGTATTGAAGTGCGATTCAAAATAATACAGTATGATGTTGCTAAATTTTTCGAAAGATAAATTGGTACAGTTTGTGTCATAAATGTCCCGCCAATTTTCGTTTTCTAAACATTGATAAAAACTATATACATTTTGTGCATTATAATTTCTACCATAAATAAGTTTTGGGTTGTTTTGCTCACATTTAACTTTTGTGTTTATAGATATTCCTGCGCCATAATGATCAGACAAGTAGAGATTCATAACTCAGGATCTAAAACTGGCCACATTCGCACTCACCAGGAAATTATCAATACATTTAGAGGCCGAAGAAGTGACTCTCGTTGGAGATTTTACTGTAACAATGAAGTCATGGCCCATTAATAAATCAGTAAAAAGCGTGGAATCAGTATTATGTGAAAGAAAATCTATGTTAAAGTCACCGCCCAATACAACTAACATTAATATAAGACAGTTTATTCAACAATCCCTTGCAGAGACTCAAAAACAAGTCAAAATCTCTACTAGGTGGCCTGTATATTACGACAATTATAAGGTTACGAGAAGGTAGCACAACAGCAGAACACTCCAAAACACCTTCCACACAAAATTCATTTACTAAAAAAATTTAAACATTGGAAATTAGATTATTATATTTATAAATTGACAGTCCACCATGCTTAGATAACTTACCGCAGTATGAGTCAATAAGAGTAAAATTATTCAATCTATTAACAACAATTTGTTCATTATTTTGCCAGTGCTTCGTAAGCAATAATATATCACACGGATATTTCGCAAGAACTACATCTAAATTTAAAATTTTATTGCCTATGCTTTGTATATTTTGATGGAAAATATTGATATCATTGCTCACGAAAAAACTGATTATACAGGGTGCTACATATTCGAGTGCATGCATGGGGATCTTGGGAACTGTAGAGATACGAAGTCGGTTAAATTAAGGCAAAGTTGCACAATTTGGTGCCCAACAAGATGCAGTTTTGAAATTTGAAAAATTCCGAATAGTTCCGGAGATATTCGTAAAAAAGCGAAAAGCAGCTATTTTATTTTTATTTTTTCCTGGCGTTATTTGAAGAGATAATATAAAAAAAAATTAACATTATTATTGCCACTTATTCGTTTGTTTATGTTTTGCTCCTGCACAATTTTGTATTTAAGGCTTGCTAATGTGAGATATAATAGTTGCAGTTTATTTTGGTTTAGTTTGTGAGTGATATTGCATCAGTTGTGATGAAGATTGTTCATACTATCGCCTCCAAGAATCGTGCATTTTAACATTTTGATAGCATTCACGTGTTCCGAGATTTTCCCGCCAACTCAGTTTAACCTCAACTTCAAATAAAAAGCCGGTGTTTGCTGAATACAGTGTTGCCAGAGTGACCCGTTTTTCCAAGGTCTGAAGATGTCGTCCTGCTCAAAATGTAAAAAAGAGCTTTCAAGTAAGGAAATTGAGTATAAAATGATCTGCGACTACTGCAGTGATACACATTGTCTGACCTGTGCAAAATTGTCTACCTCAGAAGCGCAAGTAACTCGTCTTGTTAAGCGAACTCTGCTGTTTGCTTGTGAAAACTGCATTCAATCAGTTAAGGGACTGCAGAGCAAAACTCAAATCAGTAGGGCCAATGATAGTATTTCTGAATCGCTCGATGACATAAAAACGTATTTTTAAGCTACCTTGCTTACAACACAGCAGGCTCTAATCAGGGAGTATGATCAAAAATTTAAGGAAATTCAGAACAGCTTTGATGAAAGAATGGATCAACTGCAACGAGAATTCATTAACATCCAGAAATATGAGTCGACAAGCATAGGGAACCATGTTGTTAAAGACACTGAACAACATTTAATAACAGCCAAAAGTGTCGAGAATGCAGTAAATAATGCAATGTCGGCATTATATAGTACCAAGGCCAAATCTTTGATTGAGCCTAATTCAATAACTGGAACCAGCAAGCAAGAGTTGGATGACTTTAGGGGGGAAGCTAGTAGGATGTGGTTTTATATAGGTAGAGTCATTAAGTCGTCAAACGAGGCTTCTGTTATGAGATACATAAAATCAAAAATAACTTTAGACAATGATGATCAACTCATCGTGCAAAGACTCGATTCTGCTGGGAAAGCAAATTCATTTAAAATAGGCATAGACTCGAAATACTCTAACACTCTAAGTAACGAGTCCTTCTGGCCTGAAAATATAGTCTTTAGGAAATACAATTTTAGAACTCACAACTTATTGAGCTTTAATAATGGACGCGATATTGACCAGTCCTATAATTATCGACATAATAATCGTCATCACTTTGAGGAAGGTGCACAGCGCAGGCAGGATCAGTTCCGTAACAACAATATGGGCTTCAGATCGGGAGATGGATATCAGCGGGATAACAGGAATTTTCAGCGACGTTCCACCAGAACCAGAATGTTTTAAAGCACGCGGACCAGCCACTTTCTGTCTATTATCAGAACGTTCGGGGAATAAGAACTAAATTACAGAGTATCATAACATCAACTGAGAAAATTGAATATGACATTGTGATTTTTACTGAAACTTGGCTTAATGAAGATATTCAAGATGCAGAACTTGGAGTTGACAATTTTACTGTTTTTCGATGCGACAGAAGTAAAGAAACAAGTCAGAAATCAACAGGAGGAGGGGTCCTATTGGCTGCTAAAGGTTATATACCTATATCCCGAGTCAGCTTGGATAATAACTCTATTGAATGTATGTTTGTGGTAATAGGAAAAGGCGTAAAAAAGTCATTAATTGGTGTTGTGTACTTGCCCCCTAAGACTGACATAAAGATTTATGAATTGTTCTGTGATATTGTTGAGAATGTTATAGAGAAAACTAAATGTAGCAAAATTGTAATATGCGGAGATTTTAATATTCCTGAAGCGAAATGGGAAAATGATGTATATGGTACTAGAGCGGTTGGTGGTCTGTCGCCACAGGGTAGAGCCCTTTCAGATTTTTTCGCATATATGAACTTAAGTCAGAAGAACACAATATCCAATGCCTTCGGTGGGTATTTGGATTTAATTGTAACCAATGTGAGTTCCGTTTGCGTCACTTGCGTTACTGAACCTTTGCTACCTCTTGACAGTTACCACCCCGCTCTGTCATTTGGCATTTGTATTGGTGGTCGGTTGTCTGAGTGCCTGGATCCTTTTCACGAGTTTTTCGATTTTAAAAATGCTAATTACTGTGCAATAAATACTTTTCTTGGCGCGTTTGACTGGACTCGGGCGCTTAATTCGGCTGACATCAATGCAGATGTGAGTCTGTTTTATGATATAGTTTATTGTGCCTTTGAAATGTATGTTCCGAGAAGATTTTCGAAAAGGCCTGTATTTCCATCATGGTTTAACGATTCTCTAAAAGAATGTATACTCAAAAAGAAGGCCGCTCATAAGAAGTTTAAAGAGTCTAACAATGCAAATGATTACAGTGAGTTTTCGGATTTGCGACGTGAATGTAAATATTTATCTGAGATTTCTTATCGTGAGCATATCACAAATACTGAGAATTCTATTAATCAAAACAGTGGAGATTTTTGGAAGTATGTGAAGAGAAAGAACAACTCATTTAGTATTCCTAAATCGATGTCATACCAGGGTCAGTTGTCTGATGATGGAAGTGTGGTCGTGGGTTACTTCAGTGATTTTTTTTTCTTCTGTGTATTCTGATGGGGATTATGATGATTATGATTTTAATGTGCCTAAGTCTGTTTCTATGGGCTGTTGTGACATTAGTGTGATTGATGTTTATAACGCAATTGTAGGTTTGAAGGATAATTTGTCTGTGGGTCCTGATGATATATCTGTGATATTTTTGAAACAATGTCCCTTTATTTTAGCTTATATTTTTAGTATTATTTTTACCCGGTCGATCACAACTGGTACATATCCAGATCTCTGGAAGAAATCATTTGTATCGCCTATATTTAAGAATGGCGACAGAGCTGACGTCACTAACTATAGAGCAATAAGTAAAATGTCTTTAATAGCCAAAGTGTTTGAAATAATTATAGAATCCAAGATCAAACCACAACTTCAACAAACTTTGAATGGAAACCAACATGGCTTTGTTAATGGTAGATCAACTGTAAGTAATTTACTGATTTATGAACAGTTTCTAAGAAAATCTCTTGCAGATCGATTCTGTTTACACTGACTTCTCTAAAGCATTCGATAGGGTTTGCCATTCCCTGTTATTGGGAAAGCTGGAAAAATATGGTGTGTATGGAAATCTGTTGCAATGGTTTAAGAGTTACCTCTCAAATAGAAGACAGCAGGTAAAAATTGGAAACTTTATTTCTAAAGACATTATTGTTACATCTGGGGTACCACAAGGTTCACATTTAGCGCCATTGCTTTTTAACATATTTATCAACGATGTAACTGAATTTGTGAAATATTCAAACTGCCTTCTGTATGCTGATGACTTGAAAATTTTTGGGATAATTAGGGAGATAGAGGATTGCTTGAGACTCCAAGAAGATTTGAATGCTTTGAATGACTGGTGTAATCTAAATGGTATGCAGCTAAATGTGAATAAATGTTTTTTGTCATTGATTATGATTATTCCATAGGCGATATCCCACTTATAATTAAAGATGAGCTTAAAGATCTAGGAGTGTATTTTGATAAACATTTAAATTTCAATTATCATGTGAATTACATAACCAATAAAGCCCTGAAATTATTGGGGTTTATTAAAAGAACTTTACAGGATTTCAATAACATATCTTGCTTCAAAACCCTGTTTTGTTCCTATGTTAGGTCGATCTTGGAATATGCTTGCCCCGTATGGTCACCATTTTATGGGCAGTATATCCAACAAATTGAACGGGTACAAAAAAGATTCATAAGATTTGTAGGATATAAAATGGGAATAGCAGGAGAGGATATTGTATATGAAGAATTAACTAAATTAATTAACTTGCCTCCTCTTACTGAACGAAGAACATTTATTGATATGTGCACTCTCTACAAAATATTGAACGGTTTAGTAGATTGTCCTGAATTATTGGCTATGTTAAGCATAAGTGTTCCACAGAGATTGAGGGAATTCGATCTGTTTAGTGTTCCTTATCACAGGACGAACTATGGTTTATCATCGTCTTTAACTCGTATCGCATCAACAGCCAATGAATTGATTCGACAGAAGAACATTGATTTTTTAGTGATTCACTGAATCTTTTCAAATCAAAAATAAGGAATGTATGGTGATGTCTCATTGGTGTGTGTTTGATGCACCTATCTGACACTTGCTATGTTATTTTGTTTTATTAATGAGTATTTATATATGTATGTATTGATATTTATTGATTTGTTGATATCTTGTTTACTTTGGCTATATGTGATTTTTTTTACCCTAGGAGACCAGTGCTTATTGTCTGTTAGTTTATTTATTTTTTCTGCTTTGAATGCACCTTGTTCTGCTTTTGTATTAGACTTTTTGTAAATGGCTGGTCCGTAAATAAACATTTATTTATTTATTTATTTATTTATTTATTTATTTATTTATTTATTTATTCCCCTTTATAAAATGGCAGTGTCAAATTTTAAATCTGACGTTTCGTGTCCGGGCCCACATCATCAATTTAATTTTTTTAAATACGGACATGGATTTTTTATTTCATTTTTTAGAAGCCTCTGATCTCCCAAAACCAACGATGTATCACACTTATCAATATATCAACAAATCTAGATTTTGTCCATAAGAGATAATGAGTTAGACAGAGACGGGGCGATCTTTTCTGACCCGATTTCACTTATGAGAATATTTTTGTTACCGCTATTGGACAAGTGTGATACATCCTTGGTTTTGGGAGATAGCGGTAACAAATATTATCAAAGTGAAATCGGGTCATAAAAGATCGCCCTGTCTCTGTCTAACACATTATCTCTTATGGAAAAATATAGATTTGTTGATATATTGATAAGTGTGATACATCGTTGGTTTTGGGAGACCAAAAGCTCCTAAAAAATGAAATAAAAAATCCAGGTCCGTATTTAAAAAAATGAAGTTGATGATGGGGGCCCGGACACGAAACGTCAGATTTAAAATTTGACACTGCCATTTTATAAAGGGAAAAAAGTGGCAATAATAATGTTAAATTTATTTTATATTATCTCTTCAAATAAAGTCAGGAAAAAATAAAAATAAAATAGCTACTTTTCGGTTTTTTACGAATATCTTCGGAGCTATTCGGAATTTTTCAAATTTCAAAACTGCATCTTGTTGGGCATCAAATTGCGCAACTTTGCCTTAATTTAACCGACTTCGTATCTCTTACGGTTCCCGAGATCCCCATGCATACACTCGAATTTGTAGCAACCTGTATTGTGCTTGGTCCGAGAGACCATCACAGCCGCATTTAGAAATTAAAACTAAGTTTGTAAACTTCCCAATTTCATTGTTTTTAGTAACCTTTCAGTGGGTTTATTTAACAAACTTTGTAAATGTATGGTAGCCAAAACATCAGTAATTTTTATGGTTTCTCGAGAAGGGTAACAATATTTTTTTGCTTTCTGAACTTGATAGTAACTAGGAAAACAGTAATTATTAAATTCTTCTGTAGCAATACAAATTAGATTATACTGAAATTTTGTTAATTTAGCTGACACAAAAATACTTAAGGCTTTTTCTTTACTTAAAGACTCCGACTGTTTCAGTGTGTTCAGATTTTCACAAAATGTTTTAATCTTTGCTATGTGTTCAGGGTGAGTTTGAATAAAATCCAAAACCAACTGTATGTCTTGATATTTAAGATGTTTTTGAGCTCAAAAAGCTGCGTGTGTTCATGAGGAAGATCCCGCAAATATTCCGTCCGGCTTTTTTTTTTGCTTACCTGTAAGGACATCAAAATCTTTTCTTAGTTTGTCACGATGGAAATCTTTTTTTTTTTGGTAATGGTTTCTTAGAAAGTTGAAATTTGCCATGTAGCCAATTTTTGTTCCCATTTAGTTGTAGTTTAGAGCAAATTTTTCTTTATTTTTGTCTTTAAGGCCGAATTTAATGTAAAACCTACACTCTTCAATTTTATTATAGGCCAATTGACCATTTTAAAACCTTATTTCAGCATATAATTTAAGAGCATAAAAACGTCTCTATTAGTTACAAGCATATTCATAATTTATTGCCCAGAAACTGCAAAAAATAAAGCAGCATTAAAAACTAACTGAAGAGCTACCTGACCTAAAATTCTTACCAGAAAAACTAAAAACAACACTAAACACTATTTAAAAAACAAATAAATATGAAATCTGAAAAGTACAAGATTTTATTGATAGAATGCTTGCCAAGGGGTGTACCTATTTTGCTGATCAGCAAAATGTAATAATTTAATTTTACGGTAGGGAATAACTTATTGAAGTGCGGTCACTCAACAGAGATGCTGTCAACCCCATAAAAAATTTTTACGGCATAACCGCCTCTGACCGCCCCCAGCTGCCGCCCCAATTTGGAAAAATTGAAATATACAGCTGATTTTTAGGCAGATTTGATGCGGTCACTTATCAGGGGTGCGCTCAACACAGAATAATATTATTACGTCATGACCGCGTCTGACCGCCCCCTCCTGCCGCCCCAATATCGAAAAATTGAA
>MU182088.1:439063-453183 GCA_016904865.1 Pissodes strobi
TGTGTTGACCGCACCCCTGATGAGTGACCGCATGAATTCTGCCAAAAAATCAGTTGTATATTTCAATTTTTCGATATTGGGGCAGCAGGAGGGGGCGGTCATGATGGAATAATGTTATTCTGTGTTGACCGCACCCCTGATGAGTGACCGCATGAAATCTGTCAAAAAAATCAGTTGCATATTTCAATTTTTCGATATTGGGGCGGCAGGAGGGGGCGGTCAGATGCAGTCATGATGGAATAAAGTTATTCTGTGTTGACCGCACCCCTGATGAGTGACTGCATGAAATCTGCCAAAAAATCAGTTGTATATTTAAATTTTTCGATAATGGGGCGGCAGGAGGGGGCGGTCAGATGCGGTCATGATGGAATAATGTTATTCTGTGTTGACCGCACCCCTGATGAGTGACCGCATGAATTCTGCCAAAAAATCAGTTGTATATTTCAATTTTTCGATAATGGGGCGGCAGGAGGGGGCGGTCAGATGCGGTCTTGATGGAATAATGTTATTCTGTGTTGACCGCACCCCTAATGAGTGACCGCATGAAATCTGCCTAAAATTCGGTTGTATATTTCAATTTTTGGATATTGGGGCGGCAGGAGGGGGCGGTCAGACGCGGTCATGATGTAATAATGTTATTCTGTGTTGACCGCACCCCTGATGAGTGACCTCACTTGAATAAGTTATTCGTTTCTGTACAATTACCATCAGATTAGCAGCCTCTACTGATCAGCAAAATAGATTTACCCCTTGCCAAGGGCTGTGGACAGATGCAGCATAACTCTATAATGATAAATTTGGCATAGCATCATTTTGCCATATTGCAAAATTGGAAACTTTTTGTAAAACTTATTGAGAAACTTTGCGTAACACGTTGAATTTGGATTGACAGTGATGGCCACAAAAAAAAAAATTACAAATACACTTGTTTTATTAAAAATGGTTTTAAATCATAGGATCATTCCAATGTGCCCTGGTAAAAAACGCCGGCGTTTGGAGATCAACGAATTGACCTACAGTGATTCTAGTACTTTTTTGAAACGATGCTGATAATTTGTCTTAAACCTGTAACTTTCAGGGCTTAAACGTGGTACACCTTTTTTTGGCTTAAACTACTCTCTGGAAGACACCCTTTTCCAGCAAAGTTATTATTATTATTATTTGTGCAAAACCAAAGACCTATAACTTACAAGACCTGTGATTTGTAATGTTAAATATCCCAGACATGTTTCAGATCAATAGAAATTAATTAATTCATTAATTTTAACCATTTTTCACAATTGTTGACAATAAAGGGACACTTGTCTAGATAAAAAGTTAATAATATAAAAGTTTTATGACATGACTAGAGATAAAGTAATTGCGATTTGATTAAACAAATTTTAAACAATTTGTTGTCACTATAAATGCTCCACAACTTGTAGTTAAAATGTTTACAAATTGTTAAAATAGTTCATGATTCTTACCTCCACGACCTCGAGGTCCTCCTCTGCCACCTCTGCCGCCACGACCCATCATCATTTGGTCAGGTTTGGGAGTTGCTTTTTTAACATCCACCTAAAAAAGATAACAATTTTTATAGAAGCATATAATCTTAAAACTTGCTCAAATGCATGCACATACATATACTATGCACCAGTAAGGATCAAAGATACTCAGCCATTAAAAGTAGTACATACTTTACATTATATTTTGTATACTAATAAAAAAAAAGAAGTTCATAATCCATATTTTTTTCCCGGTAGATCATAAAATGATTCATTTTTTTGATAAAAACATATTTTATATAAAAGTATTTGTGGCACTAAACTGCTCGAATATATATGAAATTAAATAGTAAAATGCATTTGTGTTTTTAAAATACACTTAACTTATTTTACATTAATATGAACCTAGAGAATATTGGCACGCAGCTTCTAACAGTCTGTACTTTTAGAAAAAAAAATAAAAAATACTTACTTCTTTATCTTTAATGGTTTGCTTTGGTCGCTTCAACAATTCTCCTACAACCTGTTCAGATTCAAAAGTGATAAAGCAGAAGCCTTTTCTTTGATTCTTTTGCTTGTCAAATGGCATTTCTACTTCAATAATCTGGTAAACAAAAAAAGGCAATAATAATGGGACCAAAAAAATGTTACATAGGAAAAACAAGCAGGTAAACTCAGAAGTGGTAAAATGTATCTTCTCCGACAATCAGAAGCAGAACTGGCAAATAGTTTTCATCATTCTAATCAAATCATTTTCATAAAATATTGGCTTCAATGCTTTCAACATAAGCCTCTCACCTCAGATGCTACTTACAATCCCAATAAGCAATAAGTCGTATTAATAAACAGAATTTTTAATTTATTACTACAAACAAGAATTGCAAAGCTTGTTATAATGAAATCAGTACAGAGAGTAAGAACACTAGTCATTTTAAAACATTATCAAAATTCACTTAAAATACTTACAGTTCCGTATTGTCCAAAGTACTCCTTAACATCATCATCAGTCAATTCAGGTACTAATCCTCCTACAAATATTTTACCATGCCTTGCTTTCGCTTTCTTGGGATCCACTTTCTTCCCATGAATGGTGTGATCTCCAGCTGCTGAAACTTTGTCGATTGAGTCTGCCTCTTTGAAGACAATGAAAGCAAACCCTCGAGATCTACCAGTCATTGAATCTGTTTTAACATTTATGCTTTCAATTTCACCATATTTCCCGAAATAATCCCGCAATTCCTCTAAAAAAATAAAATAAAAATGTTTCATCACACAGTTCTAACAAGACAACTATCACAGAGACTTGTTTTATCTCATCAGAAGTGGTAAAAAGTATCTTCTCTGTTCCATCAGAAGCAGAACTGGCATTTTTTTTTCATCATAGGTTTGAATAAATTGAAAAATATATTAATTGTGGAGTTTCCAATGAACATCAATATTTGACAAGATCAGAATGCATTATATTTTGAAAATGTATTAAAATAAGAAATAGAAAATATAACTTACTGTCAGTCGTTTCCCAACTTAAGCCACCAACAAATAATTTTCTGGAAAACAAAAACACGGAAGTTAGTATGGTTGAAGACCTGAGTTAATTCCTAAGCATTGTCTCAAAAAATCGATAATGCTTGAAATTTTTTACTTTAGGTACTGACAAAATTATTGCAAAGTCATGAATAATTATAATGGTTCGGCAATCTCTAAATGTATCTGAAAGTTAAATTAACAAGATCTAAGAGAAAGCTACTTTACATTTTCAACAAAATCAAATCAACAAGGACAAGCGTAAGAATATAGTAGCCCAATATTCCACAAACTTTTGCAGATTTTGGTATGTTATAAATAATCATATTTACCAATTTTCCCACCAATACTTTATGAGCTACTGCAAAATCGTACCAAATTTTGTGAAACAACAAAACCAAATAATTTCTTACAGAACAATTACAGGTAATATCTGTTACTCAAACCACTTCAAGACCAATTCAATCAATAACCTGCAAAGGGAAAATTGAGATTCTGAAAAGAAACTTTTTCATGATCACTGCGGAGATACATTAATTATGGGAATCATATCTACACCACATTTAAAGAAAATACATAATTAAGATTAAGATGCATAAACAAAAATATTTTCGATTAAAAATACATTTCTGTTGGTTTAAAGTTGTACTATGACTTGTTTTCATACATACAACAAATGTTCTTGTACTGTTATTACATTTTGATAAACTAAAACATTTTTACTGAATCAACATTATGCCATATCACATGTGAACCTGCTTTGCATAAAACCGTCAATAAGCCAAACCTTTAAGGCTTTTGAAGACATTTTGGAGAGCTTATACCAGCACTAAAGTCGAAAGTTACTCCTTCACTATTGAAGAAAAAATGATAACCTAATTATATCTATCATAAAATACAATTAAAAACATACAGAAATGTATCAGTTTATAACATACCAGAATAAACAAAAATTGTCTAGAAAATTAGAATCCTATAATACAAAACGCCCCCTGATTAATAGTCTAAAGACAAAGACTGAATTGTCCAATTAAAGACTTATCATCTTTACTATATTTTTAAAGTGGCAGAATTGAAGTGCCCAAGGATAAATACCATGGGTCCCGTGTCTGGAGGCTCGTCCATGTGTACATTCCTCACTCTTCTGCACTGTCGAGAAGCCACCTGGAGAAAAGGAACTTTGTTTAAAATGAAATAGCTCGAAAACCTATAAACTGGCATCCTACTACCCGGTTTGAGAATCTTTCCGAATTTTAGTGGAATCCAAAGGCAGCGTGTTACTCAAATGAACTTCCTATACTTGCTATGAACAAAATCTAGTTTTTGTAAAATCAGTTACGAATTTAAGTGTTCACAAAATATTATGCCAAGTTGAGTTTCCTTTTTAGCTAGCCTGCAATGCTACTGAATACTGAATCTGTTAATACTAATGAAAAATTTTTGCTGCAAATGGAAAAAAGCTGCAAAAAATCGTCGAGGCAATGAAATAGCGCGACAAATCGAGGGCTTCGTCCGCCATTTTCTTCTCGAAATTTTACAAATCACCTTTGAAAGAAAGACTTGAATATAAGGTTAAAAAAATTACAAGATCGAAAATATAAACTAAACTTAGCAACATACAAACTAAATATCTATATTAACTTAAAACAGTCCAAAAATGTCTTTGGTTTTCATCGATGATCCTAGATTCTGAGAAAAGACGATTGACAAAAGCGCTAAAGCCGGCCAACGCCAACCGGTTTTTAATGGAAGCTTTATTAAAATTATTAATACTTATCGAACAAATTACATACTCCGAATAAGAAATCTACTTGCGTAAACAAACGATGATGATCTGCAGTAACATACCTGTCATCATCTTTTCCAGGTTTATCCGCAGCCCCGCTATCGGAAGGTCCGTCACCGCCACCATTATGTTGTCCGTTTTCTTGGTTTTGGTCTGCGGTAACATCTTGCGAGAAATCTTCACCATTTTCCATAGGAGTATCTTGGTTGGCCATTGTATTTTTATGTATTTGTTCACTAAAAACGGGAAATTAAAAACAACTTAACAACACGTCTACTATGCGAGAGCACGGGAGTAGAAGAGGGTGGCTGAGTGAACGAAACGGAAATGAAGGCTAAAAGGAAGCTAGATCAATAAAGCAAACACGAACAGTCGGCATCACCGGTTACCTACGCTTGACGTCACTACCGGTCCGAATCTAACCAATGACATGCTCCATATTTTGGTGTTATTTTATAGTGCGGAGGAGCGGAGGTAAGACTAGGGATGCGCGATACACTCATCGATACAAATCGGAACGTAAAGATTCGAATGTTTCGATACAGTAAAATATCGCTTGTAAAAGTATCGATACACAAAATATCGATACCTTAACGATCCGGGACTTTCAGGTTGCTAGGGCGGGATATTGTTATTCACTAACAAAATATAGTGATAAATTGAATAAAATACTCTGCATCATTATCAAGAAATATTTATAATTATTACTAAAAATTTAAAACAAAACATATTCTTGTATCTTCGTTCACTTGGCTTTGCTCAACCTGCTCGAAAAAAGAAAGAAATCAGCTTGGCCATAACTGCACTCCAAGCAGATATTTCCTGCTCGGACGACTTCCTACCTTGCTATCCTAAATGAACGCGCTTTTTGTTAAGACATTACGTGGACCCAGATAAACCCACACCAGATGTAAAAGGTCGGCAAATTCCTCGCCAGCCAACTTTAAAGAGTCCCCAGACCAACGCGAATCATTTGGTACCGCGGCGGCCGCGAACTTTTCGCTGCGGAAAATTGACGTGGCGGTTATACGCGGCCTGCACGAAATAATCTGGGTATGATTATAGAATAGAATTGTTCTCCAAAATTAAAATAGTTGGTCTGCACCAATTAAATCAAAACGTGTTTTGTTGGTTGACTGGTTCAGGAAAATTGAAAAATTTGCAATAGCCATTCCTACTTCCTTTTTTCACAACAGGCGAGGCGGTCATGGAAATCTTGTGTTATTACGGCTGCACTGACTTTTTTACAGAAATTTTCCTAATACGCTTTAATGTATGCCGATTTAAGGTTATTTTAACCCATTGCAAATATTTCCGTTATCCTAATGTAGGGCCTCAAATCGTGAATAAATGCATGCAACAATTGCCACATGACGTCATACGCGGGAGAAATCGTGTTGTTTGTTTATTTAAACTTAAATTTGATCATAAGGTATCGGAATCGGTTCAATTGACTAAAATAAATTGGAACTAACTGAAACTAACCGAAAGTTGATTGAACGACTAATCAAAACTAGCCAAAAGTAGCCAAAAGCACCAAAACTGGCTAAAACATATCGGAACAGGTTACAAACATTAAAATAAGTTAAAACTAACCAAAACGAGCCAAATTTTAAGGACTAACCTAAACTAACCGAAAGTTGATTGTACGACTAACCAAAAGTTACCAAAAGACGTATCGGAACAGGTTACAAAATTAAAATAAGTTGAAACTAACCAAAACAAGTCAAATTTTATGAACTAACCAAAATTAACCAAAAACATTGAATTTGATTATGACATATCGGAACCGATTCAAGCGACTAAAATAAATTGGAACTAGCTAAAAGTAACCGAAAGTTGATTGAATAACTAACCAAAAGCAAATAAAAGCACCAAAACAGGCTAAAATGTATCGGAACAGATTCAAAATCTTAAAATAAGTTAAAACTAACCCAAATTATCCGAATACTGACGACTAACCAAAAGTATCCAAAATCACCAAAAAGGGCTTAAACGTATCGGAACAGATTAAAAATATTAAAGTAAGTTGAAACTAACCCAAATTAACCGAAGTTTCGCGACTAACATAAATTGACCAAAAACATTTAAACTGGTTGTAACGTATTGGAACCGGTTCAAATGACTAAAATAAATTGGAACTAACTGAAAGTAAGCGAAAGGTGATTGAATGACTAACGAAAACTAACCAAAAACATTAAAATTAGTAATAACGTATAATAGGAGCCGGTTCAAATGATTAAAATAAATTAAAACTAACTGAAATCAATTGACAAATTGATTGAACGACTAACCAAAAATATCCAAAAGCGCCAAAAAGGGCTAAAACATATCAAAACAAAGTAAACACATTGAAGTAAGTTGAAACTAACCTAAATTAGCCGAATTTTGGTGACTAACTAAAATTAACCAAAAATATTTAAATTTGTTATAACGTATAGGAACCGGTTCAAATGACTAAAACAAGTTAAAACTAACCGAAAGCTGATTTAATGACTAACCAAAACTAATCAAAAATAACCAAAAGCGTACAAAAACGGACAAAAACGTGTCGGAATCGGTTACAAAAATTAAACTAACCAACACGCGCCAAGTTTTGGCCACTAACCAAAAGTATTCAAAAATATTAAATTGGATTATAACGTATCGGAGTTGATTCAAATGGCTTAAATGAATTGATACCAACTGAAACTAACTGAAAGTGGATTTAACGACTAACTAAAAGTAACCAAAAGCACCAAAACGAGCTAAGCGAATCAGAACAGGTTCAAAATATTACAGCAACGTTTTAGCTAATTATAAATTAATAGATTTTCCTATCTACAAGTGGAAGGTAATTTTTTAGGTCTTCATATCCGTACTTTTTTTTAATTATGATAGTGTTTAATATTAATGTTAAAATGCATTTCTTTAATTAAATATATTATATCACTCGTTTTTGTATTTTTACTTTGTTAAACTCTGCTTTTAAAAACTATTTGAATTACAACACAAATCACATTTTTGCGTTTTTATTCATCATTTTAAATGTGCCTCCGGTTGCATCTTTGCGAAACACTGTGACTTCTTTGCTTTGTCAAGCTAAGTTTTCGATATGAATAATTTTTTTGAGGCATTTCTCTACATATACGGTTTGAATTTGTTTAAAGATTTTTTGGATTTACTTGAAAAAGTAGAGAGCGGGGGCATTTAAATTGACTGCAAGGTCAAGGACATGGACATTTCTGTGACAGTGTCAAAATGTATTTTTTGACACTTTCGTAAGCAGTTTTGCGAACCTATTTAAAGGGCCGCGCCTAGACCTGATCGCCCGGGTGCTAGCAATGTTTTTGCACCCCTTGTCATAAGAAATTAGCGACAAAAAATTTGCTGGTTCAGACTAGGGTTCGTATATGATTGGTTTTTTACGAAAACAAAATTTACATAGAAAACACATTTAGAATAAAAAAAGATTATTTTAATTACTTATATGTATAACTAGATTTTAATATTATACAGGAGGTTTCAGTAAGGGTGGCCACCGGCCATATTTCGGAAACTATTTATTTATTCCAGATATTTTCAAAAGAATGTTACTACTAAAAAAATCATAGTGATCCTTAATTTAATTTTTTTTTAATCTGCAATTTTGATACAAAGTACAATTTTTCAATATCTATATTTTAAAAGAAATTCTATCAAAATCGGTTAATTTGGGTTAGTTACTAATTTTAATACCTTTAATCAGTTCCCATATGTTTATAGCTCTTTTTGGTGTTTATGGTTACTTTTGATTAGTTTTGGTTGGTCATTCAATCAACTTTCGGTTATTTTTAGTTAGTTTTAATGCATTTCAGTCATCTGAACCGGATTCAAAACGTTATTACCAATTTTAACGCTTTGGTTAATTTTAGTTAGTCGCCAAAATTTGGTTAATTTGGGTTAGTTGCTTATTTTAAAATCTTCAAGCAGCTCCGATACGTTTTAGCCCTTTTTGGTGTTTATGGTTGCTTTTGATTAGTTTTGGTTAGTCATTCAATCAGTTTTCGGTTAGTGTTAATTTATTTCAGTCATTTGAACTGGATCCGATACGTTATAACCAATTTTAATGTTTTGGTTAATTTTAGTTAGTCGCCAAAATTTGGGTATTTTGGGTTAGTATTACTTATTTTAATTAATCAGTTCCGATACATTTTAGCCCTTTTGGTGCCAAAATTTGGTTAATTTGGGTTAGTTGCTTATTTTAAAATCTTCAAGCAGCTCCGATACGTTTTAGCCCTTTTTGGTGTTTATGGTTACTTTTGATTAGTTTTGGTTAGTCATTCAATCAGCTTTCGGTTAGTTTTAATTTATTTCAGTCATTTCAACTGGATCCGATACTATATAACCAATGTTAATGTTTTGGTTAATTTCAGTTAGTCGCCAAAATTCGGTTAATTAAAGTTGGTTTCAACTTACCTTAATATTTTTAATATGTTCCGTTGTGTTTTAGCCCTTTCCGGTGCTTTTGGTTAGTGTTGGTTTGTCGTTCAAACAACTGTCAGTTAATTTCAGTTAGTTTTAATTTATTTTAATCAGTTATAAACAATTTTTGGGTTTTTGGTTATTTTTGGTTAAGCACCAAAATTCGGTTAATTTGGGTTAGTTTTAACTTACTTCAGTATTTTTAATCTATCTCGATACGTTTTAGCCCGATTGATGCTTTTAGTTACTTTTGTTACATTTGGTTAGTTTTGGTTAGTCGTTAAATCAACTTTAGGTAAAATTCAGTTAGTTCTAATTTATTTTAGTCATTTGAACCAGTTCCGAGACGTCATAAGCATTTTTAATGTATTTGATTAGTTTTGGTTATGGTTAGTCACCAAAATTCGGTTAGTTTTACCTTTCAATATTTTTAATATATTTCGATGGGTTTTAACCCTTTTGGCGCTTTTGGTTACTTTTGGTTAGTTAGTCGTTCAATCAACTTTTGGTAAAGTGAATTAGTTTTAATATATTTTAGTCATTTGAACCGGTTCCGGTACGTTATAAGCAATTTTAATGTTTTTGGTTAGTTTTGGTTAGTCGCCAAAATTCGGTTAATTTGGGTTAGTTTTAACTTACCTTAACATTTGTAATCTCTTCTGATAAGTTTTAGCTCGTTTTGGTGCTTTTAGTTACCTTTGGTTAGTCATTCAATCAACTTTCGGTTACTTTCAGTTGACTCAAATTATTTTAGTCACTTGAACCGGTTTCGATGGCAACCTATGGGCGAAAAAACGGGTTTCTGCGCATGGCAAAATCGAAAAACGTAAACAAAGAAGATCCCGTTGCGTCATGCGCACTAAAACACTTGCCGTCTCAGCAGGCGTCGATCAGGACCGAACTTGGCTTTGGTCTTTGACGAATGACGTGTTTTCGTTTTGACGCCGCGTCGTTTCGATAATTCGAATAATTTACTTTTTATTGACACTCTTGGGACCTAGTGTTTGTAGTTGCTTAATTAGTTTTAGTTTAGTGGTTCATATTTGTGCGTTCCCTATTTTGATTTTCGTTTTAATTGAACAATACGCACATAAACAATGGGCGTTGCTACCAGAATAGAATCCCGAAAATGTATAGTTGTTTTGTAGCAGTAGAAGCAAAATACCCAGGATTTCCTATTTCAAGTAAGTATAATTATTATAAGTATTACTTATAATAATTATTATTTGTTTCCCTATGCTACCTGGTCCATTTCACAATTGGCAAGACTACTCTACCGAATATTTGGTAAAATAATTCCTTTCGTTCATAATCACAAGAGTACGAGTTAAAATTTTGGAGTCCGGGTCTGCCTAATGACCTTCACACTGCAGCAGATGGCGCCCACTAATTCTCTAATGCGCAAGGCAAAATAGGAATTGTTTTGTTTACATTTCGCGGTCGTAAATTTGCCATGTTTGGTCTATTTATTGCTTATCCACTCCTATACAAATCAATGGTTAGTCGCCAAAGTTCGATTTGTTTTAGTTAATTTTAACATACTTTAATTTTTGTAACCCGTTCCGATAGGTTTTAGCCTGTTTTGACGCTTATGCTTAGTGGTCCAATCAACTTTCGGTTAGTTTCAGTTAGTTCCAAGTTATTTTAGTTATTTGAACCGGCTCCGATTCGTTATAATCAAATTTAATGTGTTCAGTTAGTTTTTGGTTAGTAGCCAAAATTCAGTTTGCTTTGATAGTTTTAACTTACTTTAATTTTTGTAACCTGTTCCGATACGTTTTAGCCCATTTTGATGCTTTTGGTTAGTCGTTCAATACACTTTCAGTTAGTACCAATTTATTTTAGTCATTTGAACCGATTTCGATACGTTATAATCAAATTTAGGTTTAAATAAACAAACTAACACGATCTCTCACGAGTATGACGTCATGAATGGGGCAAATGTAGCATGCACTTTTTCACGATTTGGGACCCTATACTAGGAAAACAGAAACATTTTCAATGTTAAAATGCACTTTTAAATTGTCAAACATGCAAAATTTATTGGTTAAAACAAAAGTTCCGATATCATAATAATAAAAAAATGTCCCGTATGTGGCCAATATTCTGGCGAACACTGTATAGCATTAGTTGGATTTAAAAAAGATTTAACTATAACATTGTATCTGCTAGTTTTCAGATTTAATTCAATTTCGTCCTTATTCGATTTTAGAATATGCAATAATTTTGGAAATAAGTGTGCGGGAATGTGCCTTAAACAACATACATACCTGTCAGGATCGCGGGGTAATTTAAATAATGATTTTTTGCCACCTCTTCTAGTACAACAATTCAAATAAAGGCACTTATAACCAGGCATTTTTAACAAAAATAAGAAATTATTTTTCGTAACGCTCTCGGACTAAACCACAAGACTCGCGTGGGTTGCGTTTACAATCACAGTAGAACTTTCCCTGACTATTTCTTTGGATGACTGGCCATTCCAAGGAGGCGGAGCTTCAAACGAATTCTTGTTTCATGCGTTAGGCGGGAGGTTTCACATCTGGTGTGGGTTTATCTGGGACGTGGATATGATATTTTATATACAGTGTGTCCAAAAAAGTATGCAACATATGGGAAACTTCTTTATTATTGGATTCTCAGAAAATTTTATTCTTCATAAAAGTTGGTGCTTGCCCTAAAACAGTAAACGAGTTTTTCAAATTTTACATACTGCTTTTAGTGCGGATGCAAATGTAATTTTTACGAAATCGCGTCAAGAGTAAAGTACCTTAATTTTTAAAGATACAGCAAAATATTATAAAATCAAGTTCTTCCAAATTAAAAAAGTAATCTAAATATGAAATTTGAGTTAAGTACATCAATTTTTAATTTCCCTTTTTTCTCGATTTTTTTCTCAAACGTTACGCCATCGGTGAATGCTTTGTTCTTTTGTTATTAGTGTACTTGCCAAGCAACTTCACAATTTATTTAAAGTAGGCATTACTTACATAGTTGCATAATGTTTTAGTTTTTACAGAGATAAAAGCCAATTCAGGTATCAGTGTGTTGGAAACACATTTAAACAATTTTGGTCCAAAATAATTGTCCACAATAATTATTACAAAATACAATTGGAATGACTGACTCAATAATAATTAATTTCATAAGTCAGAGCGAAGTAAAATTATTGCTATTTTTTTGTTTTTATTCCAAATGCATGGCCTACTCTTCAAGACCAAATATTTTAAATGGCTTTTTAAGATATTTGGGCATATTTTACTCATCGGGTGCAAAAGATAAATAAATTATTAGTTGTTTTACATGAAATGAAAAGAGTTGGGCCTATTCATGATTTTGAGTGGAAAAAATTTTGAACCAAAAGGGTTTAAATGTGTTTGCAACACACTGATACCTAAACTGGCTATTATCTCTAGAAAAACTGCAACATTATGCAACTATGTAACTAATTTCTATCTTAAATAAATTTTGAAGTTACTTGTCAAGTATACTAATAACAAAAGAACATAACATTCTCCAGTGGCGTAACGTTTAAGAAAAAATCGACAAAAAAAAGAAAAATAAAAGTTGATGTACTTAACTCAAATTTCACATTTAGATTACTCGTTTAATTTAGAAGAACTTTTCCTTATAAGATTTTGCTGTATCTTTATAAATTATGGTACTTTACTCTTGACGCGATTTCGGAAAAATGATATTTGCGCCCGCACTAAAAGCAGTACGTAAAATTTGAATATTTGAAATACTAATTTAGTGTTTTAGAGCAAGCACCAACTTTTAACAAGAATAAAATTTTCTGAGAAACCAATAATAAAAAAGTTTCCCATACCTATGTTGCATACTTTTTTGGACACACTGTATAGGGACATTTTTCTCAAAAAAGACCACGATGCTTTTCAGTCTCTCAAAATTTTAAAAGTGGGGTTATATTATTATTTTATATTCCGCGATTTTTATTGATTATTTCCGCTTTTGCTCTAATGGTGGCTTCCCACCGTCCGTTAAAGCGGCTTCCCACGGCCTGTATTAGAACAGGCCAGACTCGCGCGGCATATAAGCACAGCAAGCACGGATCGGGCTTGGCCGCGCGTGAGGTCTTCCAATGGCCTGTTCTTCAAGAGTTTCAGGATAAAGTTCCGCTTAAAAATGTCGCGTGAAACTCGGCATCTTCATTTTCGATAGGTCGACTGGTTGACAGTAGGTTTAAAATAACCGAATATAGAATAGAATATACCTAGTATGTACTTATAGATAGGTACCTACATAATATGTAACATGAAAACATAACAATCATAACATTGAGAAACAACTAAAAGGCGACTTCTTAGTACTTCTAATTCTGTATAGATAACATATTACAATAACAATCTACAGCTCACTACAAAACAAGATCACGAGTCGGCCCGAACGAGTTTCGTTACTTTTTACCCTTGTCTGTACGGTCTAGCGGAAAGGCTCTCAGCGGTTTCGTGGTTTAGTGGTACGATTTTGGGTTTTCGATTATGGCGTTATGCGTTCGATTCCCGTCGGTGGTCTTTTTATATTTTTTTAAGGTTATGTTTTTTTTCTAAATTTGGGTTAGTCTTGTTTCATTGAGCCCTGGAGCGAACAAAGCGAGCAGAGGGTCATGCGTGAAGTTAAGATTGACTTCGAAACTCGTTCTGGCCGACTTGTGACCTTGTTTTGTAGTGAGCTGTAGATGCGAGTACATGTTACAAAGGAAATTTATTCCTATGTAATGTAAAAAATAACATTTTGTTGTGTTAGAACTAAAAAATATAATCAATTGCTTTTTTTTTAAATAGTATTTTTTTGGCTTTTTGCCGAAGTTAGTGTTGGGGACACACCCCAACACGTGTAGAAACTATCGTTTTTCACCG
>MU182088.1:453193-475157 GCA_016904865.1 Pissodes strobi
TCTTTATGGTTTTAAGCAATAATAAAACAATTTGTTTATCCCGACCAGTTAGCATGGTTTATTCTAAGCGCGTGCTTGTAAAATTCTCTACAAGTCTGGGTAAAATTAACTTTTATTTGTGACTTTTAATATGTTCAACTGTAAGCCTGTTTCTAGAGTCTGTCCATGCATTTTCGCAAAGCGAAAAAATGCGTTCAGTGGCCGCGCTGAATGCTGGAATGGACGCGATAAATTGAAATATCATTAGAATATTTTTTAAATTTGGGCTGAAACTAAAAATTAAATTTTATTTTTCGGCAAATTTGGTTCATGATTGAAAATCGGGACAATTGGCGTCCAGCTATAGGTCTTGGCAGAACGTATTGAAATGGAAAATGGCCCCAAAAATCAACCCTAATCACAGATAACAACAGACACCGACAGGTCGCGACAGGTCAGACCAGGCAGCGCCTTTGAAGTTACCGACTTGCGGCGAATCGGGCGCGCAATCGCGGATCTTTCCGGGTGACCTCGGACGGCACCCTTCCCACGGTGTGTTGGCCCGAGCTGGCGCGGCCTGGTCTGCGAAGAAGAAGAAGAGTGAGTAATAGATACAACCTCACACTCTCACACCACAAGGGTGCATATAAAACTGTTGGAGGCGGCTAAATATTTAACAGCATACTTGCTGTGAATCACAGATAACAACAGACGAACAGACGCCGACAGGCCACGACAGGTCGGGCCAGGCCGCGACTTTGAAGTTACCGACTTGCGGCGGATCGGGCGCGCTAAAGTGGTTTCCCACGGCCTGTATTAGAACAGTCCAGACTCGCGCGGCGGACAAGCACAGGTAAGCACGGATCGGGCTTGGCCGCGCGTGAGGTCTTCCCACGGCCTGTATGAGCCTGTTCTTCAACAGTTTAAAAGGCTCTAAGCGGTTTCGTGGTATAGTGTTACGATTCTGGGTTTCCGATTATGGCGTCCTGCGTTCGATTCTCGTCGGTGTTTTTTTTTTAAGTTTTCTAAGGTTATGTTTGTTTTTTTCTAAATTTGGGTTAGTTTTGTTTCATTGAGCCCTGGAGCGAGCGAAGTTAGCGGAGGGCCATGCGTGAAGTTAAGATTGACTTCGAAACTCGTTCGGGCCGACTCGTGATCTTGTTTTGTAGTGAGCTGTAGATGCTAGCACATGTTACAAAGGAAATTTATTCCTATGTAATGTAAAAAATAACATTTTGTTGTGTTAGAACTAAAACATATAATCTATTGCGTTTTATTTTTAAATAGTATTTTTTTGGCTTTTTGCCGAAGTTAGTATAGTTTATTGCTAAGCGCGTGCTTGTAAAATTCTCTACAAGTCTGGGTAAAATTAACTTTTATTTGTAACATTTAATATGCTCAACTGTAAGCCTGTTTCTAGAGTCTATCCATGCATTTCCGCAAAGCAAAAAAATGCCTTCAGTGGAATGGACGTGATAAATTGAAATATCATTAGAATATTTTTTAAATTTGGGCTGGAATTAAAAATTTAATTTAATTTTTCGATGGGCGTTTTGTTTTGCGGGCAAATTTGATTCTTAATTAAAAATCTGAACATTTGGCGTCCCGCTATAGGTCTTAGCAGAAGGTATTAAAATGAAAAATGGCTCCAAAAATCACAGATAACAACAGACACCGACAGGTCGCAACAGGTCAGGCCAGGCCGCGCCTTTGAAGTTACCGACTTGCGGCGGATCGGGCGCGCCATCACGGATCTTTCCGGGCGACCTCGGCCGGCACCCTTCCCACGGCGTGTTGGTCCGAGCTGGCGCGGCCCGGCCTGCGATATCACGGGCCGTGCGAAGCCACCATATCACGGATCTTTCCGGGCGATTTCGGACGGCACCCTTCCCACGGGGCGTGTTGGCTTGAGTGGCGCGGCCCGGCCTGCGATATCACGGGCCGTGGGAAGCCACCAATTCACAGCAAGTGTGCTGTTAAATATTTAGCTGCCTCCAACAGTTTTATTTGCACCCTTGTGGTGTGCGGTTGTGAGGTTGTATCTATTACTCATCTTCTTCTTCTTCAACTGCCTATCCACTACTATTGGATGTTGGCGGTCACATTTCCGTACGCTCCCCTGTCCACTGCGGTATAGTCCTGAGACTCGTCCATTCTGTCAAATTTCTAAGCCAGGACATCTGTTTCCTTCCCACTCTACGCTTGCCCTCTATTTTACCTTCGAGGATCAATTGGAGAAGTCGGTATTTTGAGTTTCTGATTAGATGTCCAAACTAAGCCGTTTTTCGCTTTTTTATATGCAAGAAAATTTCTCTGTATTTCCCTATTCTTCTCAAGATCTTCTCATTCGTAACCCTATCAACCCATAGTACCTTTAGCATTCGGAGATAAGTCCACATTTCAAACGCTTCTGACTTATTTATCGTCATTGATTTTAGTGTCCACGTTCCCATACCATAAAATAGTACAGACCACACATAGCATCTAACGTATCTCATTCTTATGTTTAGACTTATGTCTCTGCTGTATAGGTTTAAATTTGTAAAAGTAGTTACGGGCCACTTCTATTACTCATACTTTACTCAAAATCTAATAATTAAAACTTTACCTTAATCGACCTTTATTTAATAGTGACATCAACCAGCGCCTTTTGATCTTTTTTTTCTTGTTGAATAAATATGAGCCACTCTTTTTTTTCACGTGATATTTTTTATTATTTTCAAATTGAACCCTAGTGACATCCGCGCGCACGTTCGTCTCCCGGGGCGGCTCATTGGCCTTCGGAATCGCTCTAGTGAGAGTGAGCGGCCAAGGCGTACTGTGTGTTACGTGTGGCTCGGGGTGATATAGTAGAGGGCCACGTAGACTCGGCTCGGCCGAGTGACGCTCTAGCTCCCCTATGTAGAGCCACGCCTCGATTTGAGTTTCCCCATTATATTTATTCATTGTGAATTTGGAAACAGATTCCCTGTGATACGCAAAGACCGCTTCCGGGTCTAATATAAATTCCTCAGGGTTCCCAATATACTCGCTAGAAGTCAGCGGGGGACTCTGGGTTAACGCTATCTGCTCCTTTGATCTATCTCTATTCAGTTCTAGCACCAAGAGCTCATCTACCCCTGGGGGGCTTTTGGTGCACGGTTGCCGTCGACTGAGGGGTTCGGAAAGTAATTTTTTTTATATTACAATTATTTATGTCTATGTGTTTTCACGGGATGCTAAGTCGTTATCTAGTCGACTACTCGCTATTTCAAAGGGTTCTTAGAGAACATTCAGCCGTAACCTGATCTCACTATCAGTCCGGGGGGAACAAGGTGGGTCCACCAAAGCCTTCCCCGCTATCCAAGGGAAATCATAGATAGCAGCCACCACAGAACGTCTGTCAGCAGGAGGCTGAATATGGGGACTACAAAATTAACTCTAAAGTTTAAATTAAATTGGCTTACTTTCTCCCTTAGGAGGCCGAAACGTTATTAGTCAAATGGCTTGAAGAACAACGGTAGTGGGGCATGTTTTTAAATTTATTTTATTTTTGACTAACTTTTGTGTTATTCGTCTTTTTGTATGTCAGTGTACAAAATTTCAATTTTAACTTGAATCCTTATAGCAAGTCTTTACAAAGTGCCAGAAAGGCTTAGCAGGGAGGAGGATTTTCAAAAGGTCGTCAGTAGTTATCACAAAAAATATCTACGACCCTAACGTAATCCTATCTCCTAATCTTGGCTAAGCATTATACAAAAATCAGTAATTCGAATGATTACTAATTGGAACAATTGGGACACCCTGTATAGTTGAAATAAAATCCTGATAAATCCCTATGCCAAGTGATAGCTTAAAATGTGCCCCAATAGCCATATACATGTACTAGGAGAGTTTAACTCTAATATACTATTTTTGGTAAAACAAGTTTTATTTAGATTTTTCCTCTAATGATCATTATTAATTAACGACTTAAGATATTTTAATTAATATCTAACACTTATTAATGTCTTTAGATTTTTGGGGCTTGTCGCTCCGCACGCGAGGTTTTCAAAACGCGTTCGAAGTCTGAAGGTTTCTAAGAAGCCGGGTCCCTACGAATTTTAACAAGGATGGCACAAAAATAGTATTTTGGGGGCGTCGCGTCGGACGCTATTCCCGAGTTTTTGGTATCGATCATCGATACGCAAGTTACTCGAGGAGGGATTTTAAAAAATCGTAGTTTCTTGGGGATTTTTGAGAGGTGTTTGCTATAGCTGCGTTCGTTATGGTCATCTTTTTCCTCGATTTGCTCTGTAAATTTGACAGTCATGAGGTCTGCGTATTTAAAAGGAAAATCCAAGTCACGTGCCTGGCAAAATGTTAGAGCAAATCGAGGAAAAAGATGACAATAACGAACGCGGCTTATGTATTATATGCCAATCTCTGGCAACTTGTCAGATGCTGCTCGACAGTTTTCTGACAGAGGTTTTGTGTAAATCAGGGGCGTCAGGGGGGACTTTTTGGGGATTTGATGTGTGATTCGTGTATTTAGACCAAACCACTCCCCGGACATGGCTCTCAGTTCAGAGACCGTGCTGGTTTTGTATGGTATACGAACTAGTGATAAATAGCCTTTGATTCTTCTTTTGAGATAACTCCAGTCGCAACAGTATAACTTCGCTATCTTCCTTACGAACTTGGCTAACTTATCACTCTTTGAACGCGCCCGAATTCTTTAGGTTAAGCCTTATTTTCTTTATTCGGCTACTATGTCTTTTCGCTTTTCACCCGTAGGCCGAGTAGCTAAAGTATAATATGGGGGAGTCAGGGGACTCTCCTGTCCTCGAAACCGAACTGGCCGTCGACGCGTTTTACTATCGCCCAATGTTTAACTACGACTAGTATAGATGACCAGAGAGGCACATACGTGAATGGGGGGAATCCAAACCAGTAGACTGACTCAAGGTGCTCGCAACTAACATTTCTCGCGGGTTGTTGCTGTAGGGTGCGCACTATAGTTGAAGGTCTCGGTGAATTGTTGGTACTTGGCCGCTTAACAAGTCCTGAAGTTCCAAAATCTCCAAAAAAACTCGATAAATTCGGTAGAAGGCTGATTCGGTACCAGTTGAGAGTGCTGGTCCTACAATGCCTTTTCCTTTGCTTCGGGGTCTTTTTCGCTCGTCCGTAAGCTTTCTACAGCCCTATCTTCTTCGAGATGTCGAAAAATGGGCTAAGTCCCTAGTGGCCAAAAATGCCGGAAAATCTCATAAATTCCTTAGAGATATGGGGCTAGGGGCTAAATGGTTGAGTTGCTCGTCCCTTTAGGATTCCGAAAGATCAACGTTGACGCTGGCCTAAAGTGGTCTCTTACTTCTTTCCTTCTCGAGAGCTGATTGGCAACTAAATTTAATTCTAATTCTAGCGACGCGTTTACGGCTGGAAATTTTCACCCGACACCCGACCAAGTCAGTTGAGATTATCGACGACGGTTGGCCAAACGGCTGATTCTAGCATCATGGACCGCTAAACTCGCATTGTGCATTCGTGCACTTTTATCTAGTGGCGTGCTTAATTAAATGCGATTAAGTAAAGGACGTTTTTACAACACTAGCTTCAATCAAACTCATGAAGAACAGGCTCACGTAGGCCGTGGGAACACCTCACGCGCTGCCAAGCCCGATCCGTGCTTTACCTGTGCTTGTCCGCCGCGCGAGTCCGGCCGGTGCTAAAACGGAGGTGGGAAGCCACCTTAACGGCTTCACCTCCGGACTGAATGCAAGTAGAACATGATGCTCGAGCAGAGACATTATTGTCTCTTGCTCGAGCCAAATGAACATCGATCGTCTGCTCCAAAGCTAAAGTGACCAGACGTCCTGCATTGAACAGGACAGTCAAGCATTCTTAGACTCTATCCAGCGAAAATGTCCTGCAATTCTCTTTTGTGGTATGTACCCTGACATTCATAGAACCCAAATGTGGATATCGGGGACTCACCCAGGTGATACAGATCTTCTAACATATTCGCAGTGTAGGGTATACACTTTACAGCAAACTGCAAAACGACGAGTAAAGATTGCGTGAAATGGGTACATTTGCTAGTAGGTAGTACTCCATCCGAATCGGAAGATATCAATACAGTACAAGTGTATCGACATTTGTAAAGCATTGCAAACCAAAGTACCGATCCTAAATATCGAGTATCGGACGTAAAACAATCGACAGTTTGGAATATCTTATCGTATCGCGCATCCCTAACAGATCCAAAGCAAGAGTAAATAATGTATATAATATACTCTTTGTCCAAACCAGGAAACTGGTCTTATCAAATGTTTATTTTGTTCGTTCGTCCTGTCCTTAATAGAAAAAAAAAGTATAAAAGGGACCAGGAGGTAGAGAACCTAACTTTTCGATGCAAGGACTTCGGGCATGCGTAATGGCAAAACAGGAATGGATATTTTACATTTTCATTTCACGCATGGTCCACTGTGGCATGGTCCTTCGCTCGCTACGGGAGCGCAACCAACAAAAACTAACCCAAGCATGCCCAAAATCCGGAAAAAAATTGTTTCGCCATTACGCATGCCGAAAGCATTGGCATAGAAGAGTAGGTATCCTAGATCCTTTTTGGATCCAGTTGCATAAAGATGTAAATCAATCAGTACCTAGAGCATATTTTTGCGATTTCTATTTTAATGTATTTCCAGCCTTGTTTTAAAAGCTATCAAAAAACGAAAATTACATTCTCATTACTATCTTTTCAGCATTGCAGGAAGACCATTTTTTATTGCTCCACGTTTAGTTTCCGAGACAGTCATAATAGCACGGAATGTGTAATATGAAAAGTACTAAAACTGGTTTAAAATATTTCGCAAACTAAAAATCCCTAACTGAATCCCCTATAATAGATGACCATATTGCAAAACTAGCCTAATATAATTCATTTCCTTTCTAAAACTTGTCCAGATCTCTATGTTACCTCCTCTCTATGTTACCCCATTGTTATCTAATTAAATATTTTAATTATTCGGCTAAATTTGATTCAGCTATTTGATCTCTTGTGGGACCTTCAAGGAAATGATCTAGAAGTTCTGCTCAAATTCTAGTAAGGGATTTTGTAAACTAAAATACTTTTTACATAAAGTATCCGACATTGCTCCACAGGGGTCAACTCTTCCTATTATTGGAAGCCTGTTTTGTTCAGTTTTCCCTTCGTCAGGTAATAATCGTCAATTTCCATTAAACTATAAGATCAATATCAATACCTAGTTCGTTTTATATCGCCAATTATTTGTAAAAACTTAAATAACGTTTAAATTTGAATAATTACATATTCAAGACCAAGACCTATACTATATAAACGAAATTTTCTTACTGCATACTGTACAACGTAATATACAAATGCTCCTAAAACTTTCAAATTCACCACTAACTGAGGTGGTATATATTCACGATAACCAATGAAAAATTTCACCAATTAAAGTTCAAGAACACGAAAGCCCATGGTTTCGGTGAAACGAGCTTAATTGAACCTAGTGAAAATGTTCACTAAATTTCAAAAATTTGGCCCCTTCGGCCCAATTCTTGAAATGTGTTGAAAATTTTCACCAGGTGAAATTAAGCTTGTTTCACCGAAACCGTTAAGTACCGCATACTTGAACGTTATTTAGTGAAAATTTTCACTAGTTATCTGGTGAATATCTTCACCACCTCATTCAGTGATGAATTTGAAAATTTTAAGAGCATTTACATATTACGTGGTGCATATGAGAATTTTATTTATATAGGTGTTGAATATTTAATTATTCTGATTTTGCAAATAGCTGACGATGGAATACGAACTATTAATATTATATTTAATGGAATTGTCGATTTATTAGCTGACGAAGAGAAAGCTGAACAAAACAGGCTTCAAATAATAGTGATACGTTTTTCCCGTGGGTTCTGATAAAATTACAACTTTTTAATTTTCAACATTACTCTTTTTATTCTTTGTCACTCTATACAATTTAATATACTAAACTACTCTTATAACTTTACAACTTTTAGATCTTTACAGTTCAATACTCATTGCTAACTAACTCAACATGCTTTCTGCCTGTTATTTATATACAATCTAAAATCTATCACGAATACTCCCAGCGAAGCGAGGCCACTCTAGAATATTCTCGACCAAGGCATCGAGAGAATTACACAGTTCCTGAATCTTCTCGGCCGACGGTGACTCATACGTAGACGCGACAAGGCTTTCTATAGGGTAGAGCAAACACATTCGGATGGTTGCTAGCCGTGACAATAGGAAGAGTCTAGACTACCCATATGGGGCTTTGTCGGATAATTTATGTAAAATGTGTTATACCTACGTTGGGGTTTGGAACCTTCGGCAACATGCACTAAAACAGAGTTTTATCCACAATACCGAAACAGAATATTTGCACTCGACGCGCGTTTCGCTAACCATGTTAGCATCATCAGGAGATGATTAAAACTGTTTTAATCATCTCCTGATGATGCTAACATGGTTTACAATTTTAACAGAAATTCTAGATCCTCTTCTTGAAGGTCCAACAAGAAGATCAACCTTGAACAAACAAAGCAAAGTAAGATCACATACCGTACCAAATATAGCCGAACCCTAAAAATATTTTATTAGATAAAGTGTCGGGTGCCGGACTAAGACCCTTCGGGCCCACCGGGCCCGAAGTATGGAAGGCCCCATCCAGCCAACTAAACAATACTTACATTGTAAGCAGGGCTGCTGCCTTTTCTTTTCAAGCTTCAGGTCATATCTGCGCCTTGCGTTTTGCTTAGTGTTTGGTGCCTGAAACTGCTCTTTGGGGCATTTAAATGCTAATTTAGACAGGCGAGTGTTTCTGCGTTTTTTTGCATCTTCTTTTCTGTGAATGCTACCATTTTGTGAAGCCATGTGAATGGATTTTAATTCCCTCTTACAGAGGCCTTCTCGTCCATCTTTGCAGCCTGGTGATTCCGGCGTGAGCTACAGAGACCCTTGCAGGTAATTTACCCTTGATTTTTTTATTTTCTCTTGATATACAGTGTGTCCACTTAAGTTCGCACCATATGGGAAACCTTTTTATTATCAATTTTACGAAAAAAAGTTATTCTTTATAAAAAGTTCTGCTTGGTCCAAAACCTAAAATGCAACCATCAGATATTAAATTTTTTCAGTACGTATATGAGGTTTGTCAGAAAATATGAATTTTGCCCAACAGTAAAATAAATTTATTTTTGAAAATATCGAAAACTTTAATCAGTTATCTGTTTATTCGTTAAACAGTTGATAACCTTTGGACTCTTCTTTCAACCGTGTTTGATACAAGACTAGTTGGAGTTCCTAGTACCGAGCTCTGCGTGAATTTTATATTCGTTACCCTGTATCGCTTATTCTATTGCTATTTTGGTCTGCTTTTTATCCACAGGATAATCAGTAAAGACAATTACAGCCCTAGAGCATTTTTATTTCTAGTCGCCGGGGACGTAACCCCGGCAACACCCTTTACGATGCCCGCATCAACGGACGGGGATGACGACTCATCCTCCCTCCGGTCTGTCGACACAAGATCCGGCCCGCCTAGCGCCGACCTTATCAGCCGTGTAGGGATAATGTATCGTACCATATGTAAACACGCGCCAAATTGTAAAATGTGCACTGAAATAGCGGCCCCGCTGAAATCCATATCTTTTCAGCAGACAGAAGACATTCTGCCTAATTTTAGAAAGGCAGTAGAGCACTACCGTACCCATGACGATAGACCCAGGACCGCATCTAAGTCGAAAATTAAGGCCAAAATCGACACGGGGAGAAACCCCCAAAAACGGCAAAAAACGGCAGACGATAGCTCCGATATGGACATCGAAACATCGTTAACAGAAAAAGGGCCACAAAAAAGCCCTAGTAACAGCGACCCGACCTCAACCTTGACCAAGGTCAACGTAAGCGAAAACCAAGATTCTGCGCTCCTGGTACCAACAATAACCGACAACGAAGGGTTTAAAGTCCCGCTAAAGACCATCCCCTTCCGGAAAAATGTTAAGGAAGTCAAGCTTGACTTCTCTGGACCCTCCGGGGTAAAAGTGAGCAATCAATTTGAGGTTTTGTCAGACCTTGAGGAGGACACGCAAAGCGTAGACTCTTCGTCAAGAAGCGACAGGACGAAAAAAGTGCCCAGCCGCACTAGCGCCAGGATTTTGAAGAAATCTCAAGCAGCCCTCAAAACTAAACCGGGACCACCACCCCCGGTCGTCCTTGAGGGTAAGTTAAAAGAACACGCCACCCTATTAGCTGATATGCGAAAAATGCAAATACAAAAGTTCAATATCAAATACGCTAGAAATTCAACGATCTTTTATTTTGAACATGAGAAAGACTGGGTGGTCTTCAAAAGGGCACTAGACAGTGACGACGTCAAATATCACTCGTATGCCGAGAAGAATCAGAAAACTCGCGCATACGTTTTACGAGGCCTCGACGGCGAAATTCCGGTCAATGAGATCAAGAAATACATCACTGACGAATATAGATATAACATCAAAAATATATTCGAGATGAAGAAGACGAGAGAGCCACTGTATCTTGTTATAACAGAGGCCTCAATCTCACTCAAAAAAATACAGCAAGATATAAGGACAATTATGAATATAAGAGTCACATGGGAACACCGCCGCAACACACGTCCTATAATGCAATGCCGGAGGTGCCAAGGGCATGGACACTCCATGTCCTATTGCACCAAAAGCTACAAATGCAGCAAGTGCGCTCAAGCACATCAGATCACCGAGTGCACAAACGACACAATAAAGTGCGCAAATTGCGGTGGCCCACACCGGGCAATCGATTTAGAGTGTCCGGTGTACGTATACAAAATTAATCAGCTACAAGCAACAAAACAACCCAAGCAGCGGTTTAAACCAGCACCCGCGCCCGCCACGCCGGCCTGGCAGGGGCGCGGTACATCAGGGACTCAAGGCCGGGGTATAAAAAGAAGCCAAGCGCAGCCCCAGCCCCAACCCAACCCTCAACGACCCCAACAACAAGGAGGAAGAGCGCCGCCGGAAGAGTACGACAAACACTTCCCAAATACACTTAAGGCCTCACAACCACCTAAAACACCGCAGCAAAATGCAGGGGTAAGTGGCAATGCTCACTCAATGCTGACTAATTTAACGAATGTAGTTGACAAAATAAATTCATTAGTAAACATCTCAGAACTTTACTTTGCACTAGACGAGTTTAGTAATGTATTAGAGGCCTGCAACGGCGATAAAGTCAAAATTCTGCAAGGTACCTTGCAATTTTTCACGACAGAAATTCATAAGTATAACATTTAGATGGCTTGTTTTCAATGTCCCTATTTAATGTATTGTCCTGGAACTGTAACGGCATTAGAGGTAAACTTGACGAATTTAAGTATTTTATGTACAAATCCAATTTCCAGATTGCCTTCTTGCTAGAAACGCGTTTATTCGCAAATTTTAAATTGAAAATCCGCAATTATCATGTCGAACGATATGATAGACCTATAGGAGAGGGGGGAGGCGTGGTTTGCCTTATACACCGGTCACTTAAATATAAAAGGCGATCCTATATAAGATCGCGCATTGAACATGTTAGCATCGAGCTAGAAGGTGGCCTGTGTATAAGCGGCGGGTACGCTCCCCCCCAACTCCGTATTACTCAGGCGGACTTATTAGCCTTTCTCGAGCCGGGAAAGCGTTCATTGTTGATTGGAGATTTCAATGCGAAACACACGGCGTATGGTGACTCGTATACGAATCACAAGGGCCGCGTAGTTCGCGACATGCTTGAAGACAATCTGGAAGTCCAATACCTAAGAACTTCTGACCCCACTTACTACAGAGAACGCCTCATCCCTTCATTCTTGGACGTGGCATTTGTTCGAGGAGTGACAGGCGCCGCAAGACCGAAGGTCATAGGCGATCTCAACTCGGATCACCTGCCAATTAAGATGTGTCTAACTAACGTTAGGCGGCCGGTAGCCAATGAAATATCACGTATTTCATACAAAAATCTTAATTGGGGGGTGTTTCGAGAGAGATTAGGAGATCTAACTGTCATTCCGAGACAAATTGATTCCGTCCAAGATCTGAAGAACGAGGTGAACTCGCTAACCAGAAATATCCAGCACGTCAGAGACGTCATATGTCCGAAAGTCAGGAAGAAACCGTTTACGGAAACTCTCCCTGACGATATCCTACTTCAAATCAATCTCCGGAACCGAATTCGTCGCAGGTGGCAAAGGAACCGAGCGGTGATTGATCGGCTAAGCGCCCTTAACGCGCAAATCAAGTTAAATATTCGAGCGTACAGGGATGCGGCGTGGATGACCTTTGTAAATGGGCTCGGCACGTCAGACGGATCCCTGTGGAAACTTGCGAGGCAGGTACGCAGAGACCCAACTGGCATTCCCGCTATTCGCCATCGCGGCGAGGATGCAATGACTGATCAGTCGAAAGTTGAGGCCTTTGCGGATTTCCTCGAGGGCGTACACAGGGAGCCACCGGACACTGTGCCATTGCACGCACATTATGCAGAGCGAGTTATGCCGTTTTTGAACAGTAAATTTCCAATTCCGCCCCCTGTACTGAATAAATTGCTTGTTACCCCATCCGAGCGTCGTAAAGTTCTTAGCCGCCTGCCTAAGAATAAGGCTCCGGGGCCTGATACCATCCCTTACCTACTCCTCAAAAACCTACCCAACAAAGCCCTTGTGCATTTAATGCATATAGTTAACGCCATATTACGCTTGCAACACTTCCCCAACTCCTGGAAGATCGCGCGGATAGTACTGTTCCCCAAACCGGGGAAGGACTTGAAATTGACTAGCTCATATCGTCCCATTTCGTTGTTGAATACAATGAGTAAGGTTGCCGAGAAACTCATGTTGTCCAGATTTAATGAGGCCGCCCTGAGCCTCAAGATTCTGCCGAATGAGCAGTTCGGTTTTCGCAGTAGGCATGGTACTAACATGCTTGCTGCGAAAATCGTGTATGACATCTTTGAGGGGTTTAATGAAGGGCATTGCACTTCCTTGTTGCTTCTGGACATCGAGAGGGCGTTTGACCGGGTGTGGCACAAAGGCCTTCTGTATAAACTCTTTGTAACATACGGCTTTCCGCTGCATTTGGCAGCTTTGGTCGTGTCATACTTGGCCGGGCGCTCCTTCTCGGTGCGGATCGGCAACTCTGACTCAACTATGAGGCCAATTCAAGCTGGCGTCCCGCAGGGAACAGTATTATCACCGCAGCTATTCAGTTATTACATAGCAGATCTTCCCTCCCACCCTCACTCATCCCTGGCATTATATGCCGATGACACTGCCCTCTACGCCAAAGCCCCTAGCGCGCAGGAGGCAACAAACATTGTTAGTGCCCATATGGCACAGGTCAGTCAATATTACATTGACTGGAAAATTAAACTCAACGTAACTAAAACTGAAATGGCCATCTTCACGCGGAAACGCAAAACTATAGATACCCTTCCCATCCTTATTGACAACACCCCCATCCCTCCTAAACCGAAACTAAAGTACCTAGGAATCGTGCTTGATAAGAGGCTCACGTTTGGCGAACACGTCACTCACGTGAGGAATAAAAATCGCATTATTAGCGACAAGCTAAGGCCTCTTATTAGACACGGTTCGTTCCTTAGTCCCTCAAATAAAATCACCCTCTACCGCTCCATAACACGTCCCTTCCTCATGCACGGTGCCCCGGTGTGGAGCTCCATATCTGATACACAAATGAATAAAATCCAGGTTATTCAAAACCGGCACTTAAGGGCGGCCCTTTCGGCGGGGTGGCGAACTAGAATCGCAGATCTGCACGCGAGTTCCCAGGTCGACTATGTCAGGGAATATGTGGACAAATTTGCGTGCAGATTTTTCGAGTACAGTATCCTTGGCTCGCCGAAAACCGCCAACATAGCAAATGCCAGGTTTAACCCAGATCACAGAGCAAAACACGGGCCCATGCATAGGAAAACTTCCATTTTCTACCTTGATCCCAGACCCCCTTAAGCATATTATCCCCATTTCTACCCTAACTCACCCCTAAACCACCCCTGTGCAATTTTGAAAATTTCAAAATATCAGGAGCACAGAAGGTGCACTCATTCACCGTCTTGACTAGTTCTAAGGCTGGCTCCTCCCACTATGCTCAAAAGGTATGGTGGGTGGGGCTTGCTAAGGGACTAGACATCCATATAAATATGGCCCGGCCGCTATCGACAATCAGTCGAACAACAGCAGCCACGCCGTCTCTGCGCTCCTATGCTCCGGCAAGCGTAATGTGGCTACGCTTTCGTCGGGAATGCCTCTAAGAAACGTTACAGTTCACGCCTCATGTAAGCTACATGATAGCTTTACGCACGTATGAAAGGAAGAATGAAAGAGAGTATGAATGAGAGTGTGATTAAAACCAAAGAACCGAGACATGGGGTTTTTCAATTTTCTCCCTCACCTTATCCCATCCCTGAAAACAAGTCACCTAGCGCTATTGCCAGCTGTAAGTAATGAATAACTGCAACAAATTTGAAGGGCATAGCCCAAGTAAATTAAATTACCAGCATCAGCATTGCCACCTGCCTATACGCAACGTAAACTGGGTAATTCATCTGCCCAAGTAAATGCGCGATACAACTGTTGAGTTGTGAGGTTGCTTAGTGCATCTATTGTAGGATGCAAGCGCCTTACCGGCTATGTGTTGAGCCATTTTAGTTTATGTTGTAATAGGTTTAAGTGTCTGAAACTCTGTGAACGTACCCAAAATAAATGTTAATTGATTGATTGATTGATAACCTTTAGGTCTCTTAACTTCTATGTTGCATTATTTTGATGATGCATTAAAATAATAATTGATAAATATCAAAATTATTTATTTTACAATATCATCAATTATTTTAATGCATCATCAAAATAATGCAACATAGAAGTTAAGAGACGTAAAAGTTATCAAATGTTTAACGAATAAAGAGATAACTAGTTTTCGATATTTTCAAAAATAAATTTACTTTACTGTTGGGCAAAATTCATATTTTCTGACAAACCTCGTATACGTACTGAAAAAATTTGATATCTGATGGTTGCATTTTAGGTTTTGGACCAAGCAGAACTTTTTATAAAGAATAACTTTTTTTCGTAAAATTGATAATAAAACGGTTTCCCATATGGTGCGAACTTAAGTGGACACACTGTATATTTATTTATTGTTGCTCTGAGTGTAAATGATTTCATCATTATGACTTATATGTAGAACCTCGAATATCTTGATGTTCTACAGGGTCCTACCGACGGGCCTTTTCTGCTGGTCGAACCTGCCTTTCTGCTAGCTCTTTGGCAGTGGCTACTCCACCCGTAAAGTCCTGTGAGAAATCTTTTTTTTTAAATATATATATTTTCGTTAATTGCTGGTTAGTATATACCGGGTTAGTTAACTTTCGAGCCATTAATTTTTTCCCTCTACCTAACGTACATAAGTTTAACTTTTTTTTAACCCCTTCTGCTCCATCGTATCCATATATGGATATTTCTAGGTATAGCGAAATTTACCACAATATCCACATATGGATATTCATATGCGGGATAATAACGCACTTGGAAAAAGTGGTGCAGGACGCGGTAGATTAATTTAGAACGCGGTAGGACACGAATATCCATACGGGGATAACATGATATCTTTTTTTTTTAAATGCCCGGACGAATTTAAATGGCAAAAGGTCGATGTCACTAATGTGGTGCTAACGCAACTGCAATGATGGTTTGTTATTTAGTATACTTTTAGAATAGAGGGAAGCGCACGTGGTTGGTAGGAATGTGAATATCTATTTTATTCTACATAATAACTTTCCAAAAATTTGCAACCCATTTAATTTTCAAAAGTCAAAAGCACGAAAGATTGAAAAGTGGAATCTCAAATTTACGGGAGATATTAAGCAGTTATTTGTCCACAATTTTCTGGAAAGTGTTATTGAACTTCGCAAAGCTCGCGGTGTTTCCAAGAAGCAACTTTTTGATTCGGCAATTGAACTCTTTGCGGGTAAAGCCTTGAATTGGTTTAGAGCCAATAAGGGCAGATTTATTGACTCGAATGAGTTGTCTGATTTATTGCGTCATCATTTTGAATCACCTGACTATGATTCTAGGCTATTCAAGTAAATCTTGGAAAGACGCAAGATACTTCGGAGAGCATTGTGGATTATCTGAACTGCATGCAGACGTTGTTTAGGCGTTATACAGGTCTATATGAGTAAATTCAGATAGACATCTTGTGTCTCAACTTGCTAACCCAAACTGAAATACAGTTCAGCAGAATACCGTTTGGCTTATCCAATACGTCGCCGACTTGGCAACGCATTGTTTACACTATTTTGGGACCTGAGCTAGAACCTAACGGCATAGTAATCATTTCGAGCTCTTTTCAAGAACATCTGGAATTATTGAATACAGTATTTGACCGTTTTCGTGAAGCTGGTCTCGTCGTATCCCCTGATAAGCCCGAATTGCGGTACTTGGGTTATTTGGTCGATAGCAAGGACTTGAGGCCAGATCCAGAGAAAGTTGAGGCCATTGTCAACATTCGACCGCCTCAGAGCATTAACGAGATACGTCTCTTCATCGGCACAGGTTCTTCTACGTCTCGTCCCGAATTTTTCGTCACTATTAGCACCTATCCACCGTTTTGACTAAGAAGAACACCAAATGGAATTGGACATCAGATTGCCAGAGGTCTTTTACATCTTTGAAAGAGTGTTTAATAACTGCACCTATTTTAACAGGACCTGATTTCGAGAAGGAGTTTTGTCTGCAGACTGACGCATCATCGATAGTGAAATAGTTATTTGTTTTACTAGGCAGCAAAGTAGTAGATTGACTGCCGCGGCTGATAGTTCATAGCCGAGCGTAGCGAGGCTAGGAATTCAGCTAAGGCAGTCAATCTACTTTGCTGCCGAGTTGAACATATAATTTTTTCTCCGATTGTTTATAATGATATATGTATATTGTATATTTGCAAATTATTACAATTCCCACAATCTTTTTATTTTTCCTGTAGTGATAAATTAAGACAAAATTTGATAGAAATCGCAATTGTTGGAACGGTTGGTTGCTATGGAAATGTATATGTCCATAATAATTATAGTTTGACAACTTATGTCAGACGTTTTATTCCCATGGCGACTAATCACTTTGCTGCCTAGGCAGCAAAGTACTTACTTTGCTGTCTGGACAGAAAAAGTAATACTTTGCTGATTGATATGGGTCTGCAAAATTAATATTTGCTGTCAATCGGAGAAAAAAGTAATTTGTTACCTATCAAGATCTTTAACCAGGGCAGGAGGTGAAACTATCGGTCACCGAAAATGCCTTGCCGTGATTGGGACGTCGAGAAATTTTGGCATTTTTTAGACCATGTTCATTTTAAGGTCATCACTGACCACGCATCCTTGTTGTGGCTCCGTAGATTGAAAGATCCACAAGGTCGCCTCGCTCGTTGCGTCTCCGACAGTTTGACTTCGAACTCATCCATCGAAAGGGTAAAGACCATATTGTCCCTGATTTTCTTTCCAGGTCAGTGCCTGGTGTTGATTCTGTCAATGCCCTGGATCCACCAACATTTGATCCAACGAACACCAAAGACAAATGGTATCTGAATATGATGCAGAGGGTTGAGAAATATCCTGTAAAATTCCCTGTTTGGTGTGTAAACAATTCCATTCCCTATAACTTTATAAAACCTACTCTTCTTGAATTGTCTTCCCCTTCTGATAATTGGAAGATAGTAGTTCCAAATGATATGAGGAAAGGCATTTTCCAGCGTTGTCACAACATACTACTGGACATGTAGGTGTGTACAAAACTTACGGGAAAATTCGCCAAGACTGGCCTAAAATGAAGGCAGATGTTGCAAAGTATGTATAATTCTGTACGGACTGTGCTCAGAACAAGGTTGAGCAAAAGCGTCCCGCTGGATTAATGGGAGTACGTCCGAAAATTACCGAACCATTTCAGGTTATTAGCCTAGATTATATTGGACCCTTACTCCGGCCAAAGCGTGGATACTCTTACATCCTGGTTATCTCGCATTATTTCAGCAAATCTGTTTTCTTGTTCCCCGTCGGTCAGCTAAAGCGAAATCCCTGGTGGAATTTGTTGAAAACTTCTTCCTTCTTTATGGCACGTCCATGTTTCTCACTTGCGGTAATGGTGTCCAAATGAAAACGAAAGAATTCCAGGCTTTGTGTAGGAGATATAAAACTCAAATATTATTTACAGCGAAATATAATCCCGGCCCGCACCCAACAGAACGTTATACTCGGGTCATTAAAACTATGTTGGTTACCTATGTTCGACCGGAAAATCTAAGGACTTGGATTATGTTCATATGTATTTGAGTGAAATTGGCTGCGCTATTTATTGAACTTCGCCGAGTGAAACTATTAGGTAAGTATAGTCCCTATTTCATATTGTTTGGCAGAAAGTATACATATACGGTCATGACCTTTCAGTCAAATTACAAAACTCTGGTCTGGACCTTGATTCCTATATCAAGATACATCAAGAGGGCTTTATCAAGCTATATCAACAAGTCCAAACAAGGATCTAGTCGCCAGTACAAATAACGCCCAAAGGTATAAGGTATAATTTGCGCAGACTCGCAGACGACTTCTTAGTTTTGATCCGGGTGAAAAGCTGTGACGGAAGAACAAAAGTCTCTCCGATGCAACTAACTACTATACATCGAAGTTAGCGCCAGAATATCTTGGTCCCTTTGTCGTTAAGCGTAAATGTGGCTCTTGATGAATTGCAGGATGAATGTGGCGAATCGAAAGGTGTATGGCACGTACAAGATCTAAAACTTTTTTGCGGTCCATGGACTGGGAGGTCGGAATCAGACACCGAATAACCAACGTTTCTTATCTTATCAGTATCAGTTATCTTGTTTAAATTCATGACGTACATCTGAGGTAATGGTTAATTATTTTTCCTTGATATTTACTGCTGAATAATTGCCTCGTTACGGTGAATCAGTGGGAGAACCTCACGTTTAATTTACCTTTATTACGGATAAGACATGTAGGTTATGCGACATGCGAGCTATTCATAAACACAGTCCAGGTAGATAACCAACAAGCATTTTTAATTAAATTTGTTGTCCTATATACCTTACCATTGTCTTAAAGACAATGACCTTACACATGTCATTTTAAATTTCAAATGAATTGTAATTTAAATATTACTTTTATTAGAGAAGGGGATTTATTAAATTAATAAGATGCATTGCAAAGTAAGTAAAATTAATTGGATTAATAGTAGATACTTAGAGCAGATTCGTAAATTTCTATACTTGATATATTAATAATAATTTACTTTTAATATTTGCACGCATAGCAACTGAAATTAGGGGATGTATGGAGAACCTGCAACAAGATTCGGGCGGCGATTTTTCGAATTGGAATTAACCTCTCGGAATATTTTAAGTTGTTGGATCCACATAAAAACTGTCTGATATCAGGTAAATTTTGTACATTTTTAAGAAGTTTCCAAAACTATATCAAGTACAGCTAGGCGATTCTAATTCACATAAAAAAGCGAGACATTCTGTCGACTTAACAATTAAGTCCGGCACTGTGAAAGCCACCATACCCATACCACCATAAGCACCAGTCTTAGCATTTCACGAATTACGGGACTCGGAAGCCATCTCTGTAGAGATGGCAGAAAATAAATATATTGAATCAAGTATTATATCGAAACAATATATATTTAGAATAGAAATTTACCGGTATAAATAGAAAAATTCGGTATATCGGATGGGATGAGAATTTTAATCATTTTAAATTATTAATGTTAGGCGTTACAATTTACTCGTTCAGCTAATTTTGTACGCTGCGCCTTAAACGCAACTGTCTATTGTTAAAAAATATTTCTAAACTTTGCGATCGAGGTGCCATTGTGCATTATGAATTGTTACAAAAATCAAAATTTTAACGCAGCCATGTTACATAAACATGGGTCTGTCCTTGAAGTAATAAAGGACGCGGCAAGTAACGAATTCAAAAAATTAAGTGTGCTTGTGAACCACACACCCGAAGCACCGAACATTAACAATAGACTAGAAGGTTCACTCTAAGCCCCGCCCCCAGTATTTCCCTACCGCAAATTTTCGACCTTCGGACCTGCGCATTTGGTAGCAGACCGGTGTTGTTCTACTAATATTTCACTTCACGTGTACCCAAACAAAACTAACCTAAACTAGCCCAGTCTAACCCATGGCAATGCTCAAAATCAAGAAAAAAAAACATGCATGCGTGAAGGCTCAAAATTGCGCTAGGTAGACGCGAATGACAATCGCAGTTTTCGTGACTATACTTGCGTCTAGGGAGACCGTTACATTCTCCGTCATTCGATTCGAACATTCCAACCCGGTGTTCTGCATGCGTTTGCCGCGTCCTCTAATTTTGAGGTTAGATATGAAATATATTCGCTAAAACACATGCAAGTTGCTGTATATCCACCATAATACGGCTCTTAACCCAAATTATCTTATCATTAAACTAATCACGCATTGCCTTTCGCTCGCTTCGGGGCAAAATAAAATCCAAGACGTCAATCCACTCTTACACCTTTTCAAACAACGATTCGCACAAATAGTCATTTACAGGTAGTATTTGCACTTAAATCCAATCGTGGACCAGCAGTAAGATATTCAATCACTACACCGGGTTGGAATGTTCGAATGACGGAGAATGGAACGGTCTCCTTAGACGCGAATAGATGAACTTTAGTTTCGAACTGTTGGGGCTCATCACATTCGCCATTTTTGTCGACAGGATAGATGACTATAGTTTTCGCATCCGAGCAATGCTGTGGATGCAGAGAACTGAAAAGATCACGAAAATTGCTCAGCCATGGTCTGGACATAAAATCTAAAATTAACAGGAATATGATTGTGTATGACCTGACCTGATATGTCACTAATTGCCTGCCATAAATCAATTCTTGTTAACAAATAGTTATTTATCTAGGCCCGTGTGTTAAGAAGTCAACTCATTTAGTTTGCGGGGTATAGAGCTTTTTGACCACACACTTTTCTCTTTTACCGCATTTTTTTTTTTCGTAACGATGCCAAATGACATGCTTTAGAAGTCGATGCGCTTTATAACTACAAATTATCTGTCTTTTACTATATTTTTTACTATTGCATAATAACACCAAAATAGATAATTACTTTCCAATTAGTCGAGAACTAAGCCCCAGACGAGCATTTTATTGTAAATATTAATATATTAAAATAGTATACTGTGCAACAAGTGCTGAAAATGGTACTCCCCACACAAGTGCGAAAAAAGTTTTAAATTTTTAGAATCACAATTTATATCCGTCATCCATGGACAACTGGGGGGTACAATCGGTTTGTCGGAACAGGAAGTTGCTGAATTGGCGGACTATTTTCGAGTTCCAGATGGAAGAATATATTATACTCAATTGTGTGATGTAATCAATGACAGCGGTAAGTGAAGAAATAAAACAAATTAGTAAATACTCGATAATATATAAAAACCGTTTTCCAGTAAAACAGTTATTATTGTAGTTCCCAAATTTAGCGAAAACAGTTCGATTGTAACGGGATTAGAATGGGAAGACCCTTTACATACTAACAGGTTAAGTATTACGGAAGAGAGAAGATTAAATGTGCTTATAACAAAAATTGCTTCCCTGGTTAATATGAAGAAACTTATACTTCGTCCCTACTTTCAGGACTATGAGTTGGTAAGTGTGATGGTAAAAAATATAGCTAAAGTGGAATCTGGGTGGTAAACATATCCTATTTCGACATCATCGACATGAAAATCTAATGCCACCTTAGGCCGCGTGACGCCGAATATAGGCAACCACTTATTTGGAATTGGTTGCCTATATTCTGGCGTTACAAAGAACCTAACCACTGCGCATGGTTATGACCCGCTTGCACATTTCCGTCCCATTTGCCG
>MU182088.1:515157-533191 GCA_016904865.1 Pissodes strobi
TTACTCTACCTCAAGGGGCTCAAGGTGGTGTGGAAATGAGTAGAACTAAGAAATCACGGAAATATTACAACCGGTGGCTGGTGAGGTAGTGTCATGGTGCCACGATGCCATGGCACTACCTTATTTTTTAGTTTCTTTTTATGTTGTGCGTTATATTTTAATGAGAAATATGAAGGTTATAACATATTTTTTTCAGAAAAATAATGTAGTGCCATGGCTCCGTAGCACTATGGCACTACCTCACCAGCCGCTGCTGATTATAACCATGTAAAAAATAGCGAGAATTTCGGAAAAATTACAAAATTGGGAGTTTTTCTTTTTTTTTTGGAAAATATGTTCAATTTTTCGTCGCTGTACCTTCCATCCAAGATGGCAGCTCGAGCGGTCGCACCCCAAGTTGGATTTTTCATGCGTGAAGTGAAATACTACTTATTGTAATACGTGCCCGTACTTTGTCAGCACTTTCTACGATATATTTTGTTTTATCTAACTAAAAACCAGGATATATTTAACAAAAGCCCTATTATAGTGGATATACAGCACCGGATTACATTCTAATTTTAAACATGGCGCGAACGTAAAGGTGAATAGGTGGGCCGGCGGTCCTCCGCTAGCGCTAGACTCTAGTGCGGTACATTGGATCGCTTCTAGCCATCTGCCTAAACCTTAACAACATATAAAAAAAAATGACTACTACACCACTTTTGTAGGGCAAAACACCCCACTGACTGGCTTATAGATGTTGGACCTGTGATTCGGCGGGCCGGTGTTCAATTCCTGTCGGTTTTTATTTTTTTTATAGTTATATTTGGGTTATTTTGGTTAGTTCCTGATCTTTGAGCCCCTGTAGCGAGCGAAGCGAGCGGAGGGTCATACGTGAATTGAAATAATATATTGGGCTGATTAGGTGACGCGTAGTTCTAGCTCCAAATGATCCGCGCGCAAGTCCAGGACTCGTCAGGCGGAAGGACTAGTGTAGATAGCTAATAATAATAAAATAAATGCGCCCCAATGAACGGTACGCTACACAGTTCATTGATGCGCCCACCGATGATCGGTGGATGCGCCCCATGTTCAATTCCCGTCGGTCGCAAGACATGTTTGTTTACTTTTTGAAGTGAAACTTCTTAGCGCGCGCCGGGATTAAAATTTGAAGGTCGCGACACACGACAAGCAGACCGCAGCGGCGCGTGCTGGCCACAACACACTAGCTGGCGGAACGAAAATATGAGGTTTAAGAAGTTTCACTTCAGATATGCGCACATAGTTCACACGTGTTTTCTCATTATTTTTAAAATTATGTTTTTTGTTTTTGAAGTGAAATCTTCGCGTTTTGCGCTTTTTCCTGGGGATTCAATTCAATAAAGCCGTCACGCATCACGCGTCACGCTCGGATCCGTCACGCTCGGATATGTATGACATGTTCCCGTAATAATAATAACAATATATCTTTATTTAGCAAAACAGCTAATTTACCAGGAAGTACCTGGTAACACTCCATTTATAAACAATATTAACCAAAGATATGTGTGTTGTATATGTCGCTGAATTTTAACAAATTTTAATAATATCCATGTATTGTCCTGTTTACCTAAATGTGTTTCCGTTTACACTTATATCTATTATGGACATAGGTCTAGAATTTTAAAACGCCCTGAAGAAGCTAATATATTTGGCGAAACGTCGGCTTTTTAACAAAATCTAGACTTTTATTTCGTCGTTCCCTAAACCAAACAAAATCCTATTTGCTGCTAAAATAATATACTATTGTACCGCGCTTTCACAACTATGATTTTTTCTGAAGCCAGACTGATTTAAATACAGAACAAGGACATCATGGCTTAATACGTAGTCTGAAACTTGTTCATAAATAACTTTTTCAATAATTTTTTCGACTGTTACTAGCAAATTTATTGGTCTTAGGTCACTTGCTGTTTTAAAATCAATAGGTAGACGGCTGAAATTTTCAGGGGATATAGCCGGGGTAAAAAAAAATCCTGGACAAAACCAGGACCCCTGGCCAAAGGAAAACCTTAAATAATTAATTTCGGAAGAACGGGAAGATGTACGGGGTTTGAATTTTTATGGTAGGAGCGCCCCATGGGGGGCCACCTTACACCATACGGTGGGGACCGGGGCTCTAATTTAAGGGGGATTTAGGGGCAAACCCGTTTTTTGCCCGTATCTCTGCAACGAAGGCTCGGATCGAAATTCGGACAAACGATGACCCCGCTTGTTGAAGTTTTCACTTCTATCCTGTGGTCTTAAGGACTTTTATTAACTTACTTCATTTCCTAATTTTGGGCGTGTCTCTAGACCTTGAGTTTTATTTCGATATCTCTGTAGTGTGACCTTGAACGTAAATTTTAATGTAAGAGTGTATCGTGAAGGTAACTATGTTTTCCTTTTAGTAAGCAGCAATCTGCTTCACTTAGACTTGAAGTGAAATTAAATGTAAATAATAGAGATTAATAGAACATTTAGAGCTAGACCTAGCGCGACTCCCAATCAGCCTTCAGTTTACCTGTGCCACGAATTGTCTGGATGTGCTCTGGTGGTTCAGTGGTTAGTGCTGGACCTATGATACGGCGGCCCGTGGTTCAATTCCTGCCGGTTTTTAAATTTTGTTTTTTAAGATTATGTGTGCAAAAAGTATTTTTTCTTCATTTTGGGCATGCCTTGGGTTAGTTTTGGTTAGTTCCTATTCTTTGAGCCTCCGTAGCGAGTAGAAGCGATCGGAGGGTCATGCGTGAAGTGAAATAATACATTCGTCTGCTTAGATGCTGCGCTAGGTCTAGCGCCAAGTTAATAAGGCAAGTAGCGTCTTCTGACAGCGATCTGTTTTGACCTTTTCTGTTCGGTTCCCCGACGTGATCCGACGTTGGCCGAATCAGCAGAATTACCCATGTATTCACGCATATACGTATAAAAGAAATGAACGTACATGTATTCGCAGTGCACATTAGACTCTAGCGCTAGCGGAGGACCACTATCCCTCCCATCCACCCATCCACCCTCATGTTTGACTTGACTTCCATGTCTTCGTGATGCAACCAGTCCCTTGTAAGTCCGCAGATGGTCTAGGTTTCTGGATGGTTAGCCTTCACCTCGGCGACCCGGATTCAAATTCCGTCGGCTTTTTTTTAAGATTATATTTCTAAATAGTTTTTTCTTGATTTTTGGGTTAGTTTGGGTTAGTATGGGTTGGCTTGGGTTAGCCCTTGGTTAGCGTCCTTTTCTTGAGCCCCGTAGCGAGCGAAGCGAGCGGAGGGCCATGCGTGAAGCGAAATATTACTTATTGTAATACGTGCCCGTACTTTGTCAGCACTTTCTACGATATATTCTGCTTTATCTAACTAAAAACCAGGATATATTTAACAAAAGCCCTATTATAGTGGATATACAGCACCTTGCATGTGTTTTCGCGAATACATTCCACTGCATTCAATACGGATTACATTCTAATTTTGAACATGGCGCGAACGTAAAGGTGAATAGGTGGGCCGGCGGTCCTCCGCTAGCGCTAGACTCTAGTGCGGTACATTGGATCGCTTCTAGCCATCTGATAGGTCAGTGGTTAGATAGTGTGTCTGTGATGTAAAGGTTGCTGGTTCGATCCCCAGCAGTGCCAAGCTTTGTTTTTAATTCTTTTTTAGGTTATGTTTGTAAAAAGTTTTTTACGATTTTGGGTATCTCCAGTGGTAGCACTTGGTTAGTTCTTGTTTGTTAAGCTCCCGTAGCGAGCGGAGGGCTATGCGAAATAACTTATACCTTGAGACGGAAATAATAGTCAGTGACGTCAGTCACTAATTCGAAAACAGACCAACGTGAGCGGCTTAAAGTAATATTTAATATTTAACATAAAATCTGGTATGAAATGCTCGCAAAATACCGCTTATTCTAAATGCGGACACAGCGTTCCGGCACAAAACGTGCACCGCTGCCAAATTCATTGTGGCCCGTATACGCGCGTTACGCGGAGCATTTGAAGCAGCTGTATTTTAACAGAGGTTCGCGATCGACGGTCGTAAATATACTGATATTTTACGACCGTCGGGCGGAGGTCGCAACGTTGCAACAATAAACGAGCATGTACCCTGTGAGAGATCTGCTGCATAGTCGCGCTTGCGGGTTTAGGTTATCGTTTTGTTTTAACATTGAAAATGTTTCTGTTTTCCTAAATAGAGCCTCAAATCGTGAAAAAGTGCATGCTACATTTGCCACACATAACGTCGTACGCGTGAGAGATCGTGTTAGCTTGTTTATTTAAACATAAATTGATTATAACGTATCGGAATCGGTTCTAATGACTAAAATAAATTGGAACTAACTGAAACTAACCGAAAGTGTATTGAACGACTATCCAAAACTAACGAAAAGCACCAAAACGGGTTAAAACGTATCGAAATAGATTTAAAATATTGAAGTAAGTTAGAACTAACCCAAATTAACCGAGTTTTGGTGACTAACCAAAACTAACCAAAAACATTAAAATTGCTTATAACGTATCAGAACCGGTTCAAATTACTAAAATAAATTGGAACTAACTGGAAGTAACCGAAAGATGATTGAATGACTATCCAAAAATAACTAAAAGCACCAAAACTGTCTAAAACATATCGAAATAGATTAAAAAGATTGAAGTAAGTTAAAACTTACCCAAATTAACCGAATTTAGGTGACTAACCAAAACTAACCAAAAGCATTATAATTGCTTATGACATATCGAAAGGTGATTGAATGTCTAATCAAAACTAACCAAAAGTAACTAAGAGCACCAAAACAGGTAAAACATATCGAAATAGATTAAAAATATTGAAATAAGTTAAAATTAACCCAAATTAACCGAATTTTGGCGACTACCTAAACCTAACCAAAACAATAAAATTGCTTATAACGTACCGGAACCGGTTCAAATGACTAAGATATATTAAAACTAACTGAACTTTACTGAGACTTGACTTAACGACTAACCAATAGTAGGTAACTAAAAGCATCAAAACGGGCTAAAACGCATCGAAATAGATTTAAAATATTGAAATAAGTTAAAACTAACTTAAATTAATCGAATTTTGGTGACTAACCAAAAACTCTAAAATTGGTTATAGTGTAACGGAACTGGTCCAAATGATTAAAATAAATCAAAATTAACTGAAATTAACCGAAAGTTGATTGACCGACTAACCAAAATGGACCAAAAGTAACCAAAGGCATCAAAAGGGGCTAAAACAAGTTGAAACTAACAATTAACCGAATTTTGGCGACTAACTAAAGTTAACCAAAAACATCAAAATTGGGTATGACGTATCGGATCTGGTTCAAATGACTAAAATAACTTAAAAGTAACTAAACTTAACCAAAAGATGTTGAACCAAAACTAATCAAGAGTAACCAAAATGGGCTAAGACGTATCGGAACAGATTACGAATAAAATAAGTAACTAACCCAAATTAACCGAATTTTGCGACGACCTACATTATTAACCAAAAACGTTTAAATTGTTTTAACGTATCGGAATCAAATGGCTCAAATAAATTGGAACTTACTGAAAGTAACCGAAAATTGATTGAATAACCAACCAAAGCTAACCAAAAGTAACTAAAAGCACCAAAACGGGCTAACTCAAAACTAATTCAAATTAACCTTATTTTGGTGACTAACCAAAAACACTAAAATTGGCTATAACGTTTTGGAACCGGTTGAAATAACTAAAATAAATTAAAACTAACTGAAATTAGCCGAAAGTGAACGACTAACCAACAGTAACCAAATGCACCAAAATGGGCTAAAACTTAGGTATCAGAACAGATTAAAAACATTAAGCTTATAAGGTGAAACGAACTTGAATGAACCGAATTTTGCCGACTTACTAAAATTAACCATAACGTATCGGAACCGGTTCAAATTACTAAAATAATTTAAAACTAACTAAAGCTAACCGAAAGCTAATTGAATGACCAACCCAAACTAATCACAAGTAACCAAAAGCACCAAAACGGGCTAAACCGTATCGGATTACATTGCAAAAATTAAAGTAAGTTAAAACTAACCAAAACAAACCGAATTTTTGCGGCTAACCAAAACTAACTAAAAAGATTAAATTTGATTATAACGTATCGGAGTCAGTTCAATTGACTAAAAAAAATGAGCTAATCTGCTAGTAGTCGAGACACTGATGTGTAAGCATATCCTATAACAACATCGGTTGTAAAAAAATTACAGCAGCACGTTGTGTTCCCAAGCGGTCACCCATCCAAGTACTAACCCTGCCCGCTGTTGCTTAACTTCAGTGATCGGACGAGAACTGGCATTTTCAATATGCTAAGGCCGTCGCCTGTACGTTTTAGCTTGGTCATAGAATAAAAATTACGTTTAATAACCAAGTTTAAAATAATAAAAAATCAACGCGAACGAAGCCCCGGGTAAAAGCTAAACCTATGTTCTTTACTACACTCTTGAAAATATCTGTACAAAATTTCATGATGATTGAAACAGTTTATGCGTGATAGCGTAAGAAACAAACAAACAAACAAACACATTCGCATCTATAATATTTGTTAGGTTTATTTAATAATACTTACTGGCAGCTTCGGAGCGGATTAATTCACTGCACAGATTCGACACGATAATCTAATGCTATCAGGAATAACATCAACATATGGACACAGCTTATTTACCTAGTAATCTTGGGCCGACATCCTTAGATTTGAGAAAGTCAATAATCAAATTTTGCAAATTTTAGAAGAGGGCTATGACTCAATATTGTTTTAAACGTCTGGGCATCTAAATAATACTTTTGACAGTTCGTTTGATTTAAAATAATAATATGCTCCTTTATCATCTAAAATCCGTTTAAAAACGATTTTAAATGACGAAATTGTATAAAAACCCAAAAATTCGTACTTTTTTAAGACGATAGCCGTGGCTTCTGACGAATTTGTTGTGGATTTTGAAGCGAAAATTCATTTTAAATTCAACCGTCCATTAAAAATAAGCTGTGCTATAGATCCAAATACACTGCGAATATAATAATTAATAAATATTACTTTTGACTGTTCGTTTAATTTAAAATGTGCTTTTTTATCATCTAAAATCCATTTCAAATGATTTTAAATGGCAAAATTGTATATAATACCGCCCTAGTGGCTAGAATCGGTTTACACATTTTCGTCCCATTTGCCGAGATTTACCCTCATACCGTCGCGTAAGATGTTTACATATCAATAAGTTGGAACTAACGGAAAGTTGTTTGAGAGACTAACCAAAAGTGACTAGAAATATCCAAAACGGGCTAAACAGAATCAGAACAGGTTAAAAATATTACAGTAACGTTATGGCTATACATAGTCAAAAGCGGTCTTATCGTGCGTGTCCAAAGGTCACATTTTTATTTATTATTTATTTATTTATTTATTATTATTTTTCATTAAATGTCATTACTTTGACAGATTTTACACGCAAAATCTGCCACAAATGAAGTTTTTACTGAAAATTGTGACCTTTGGACCCGCACGATAAGATCGCTTTTGACTATAATTATATTATATTAATAGATTTTCCCTCGGATTTTCATATCTAAAAGTGAAGGGTAATTTTTTCTGTTTTCATATCTACCCATTTTTGATGTGTAAACATCTTACGCGGCGGTATGAGGGTAAATCTCGGCAAATGGGACGGAAATGTGTAAGTTTAAACCAATATTGAGTCATAGCCCTCTTCTAAAATTTGCAAAATTTGATTATTGACTTTTCCAAATCAAAGGATGTCGGCCCAAGATGAGTAGCTGGTAAAAGAACAAGCTTTGTAGATTTTCCTGTCGAAAGTATGCAGTGAATTAATCCACAGTTTAGAGTGCTATAGACGGCCTCAATTCTCCCCCTCCAATTTTTTGCCCCCTCATTCCCCTCCGGTGACTTTGAGATAGACCCCGCCCACTTGGTCTTAAGTAAATTCGACCTTGAACCACATTGGCCTAATTTCACCTTGAATGTCCTTGACATTTTACCTTGAATGTCCTTGAGTTTTTGTTGAAGGTCGCGCATATGACCTTGGGATTGCTCCAAGCGTGTATGACCTTGAAGGTCCTTGGAACTGTTTTGTAGTGTCCTTTACCTTGAATGACATTGCGGTAATTTGATCTTGAATGCCCTTGAGTTTATGATGTGTAAACATCTTACGCGGCGGTATGAGGGTAAATCTCGGCAAATGGAACGGAAATGTGTAAACCGATTCCAGCCGCTAGGACAGTACTATATACAATTTTGCCATTTAAAATCGTTTCAAACGGATTTTAGACGATAAAAAAGCATATTTAAAATTAAATGAACCGTCATAGTATTATTTTTATTATATTATATTCGCAGTGTATTTGGATCCATATCACAGCTTATTTTTAATAGACGGTTGAATTTAAATTGATTTTCGCTTCAATATCCACGACAAATTCGTCCGAAGGCACGGCTATCGCCCTAAAAAAGTCCGAATTTTCGAATTTTTATACAATTTTGCCATTTAAAATCGTTTTTAAACGGATTTTAGACGATAAAAAAGCATATTATTATTTTAAATTATATGAACTGTCAAAAGTATTATTCAGATGCCCAGACGTTTAAAGCAGTAAAATTTGAAAAAAGCTGGTTATTGATTGTCCCAAATCAAAGGATGTCGGCCCAAGATTATAAGGTAAATATGCTGTGTCCATATGTTGATGTTATTCCTGGTGGAATTAGATTTTCGTGTCGAATTTGTGCAGCGAATTAATCCGCTCCAAAGCTGCCAGTGCGTATTATTAAAGAATCTTAACTAATAATATTATAAATGCGAATGTTTTTGTATCATACTCTGATAGCACGTTGAAAATGCCAGTTCTCGTTCGATCACCGAAGTTAAGCAACGTCGGGCGTGATTAGTACTTGGATGGGTTACCGTTTGGGAACATAACTTGCTGCTGTCATTTTTTTACAACCGATGTCGTTATAGGATATGTTTACACATTGGTCTCGACTACTAGCAGACTCGCTTAATTTTTTTATTTATTTTTGTTTTAATTATGATAATGTTTAATATTATTGCTAAAAATGCATTTCTTTAATTATATACCTATATTATAAACACTCGTGTGTTTGTATTTTTACATTTTTAAACTAAATGAATTTCAACGCAAATCACATTTTTGCGTTTTTATTTATCATTTTCAATTCAACAAAAAATGTGGGATTTGGATACTACGGTCGAAGTTAGAGTTGAACCTCTTATTATCAATGTTGGTTCCGAAAGTAGTGATGGTAATGATTCTGAATCAAATTCTGATCAAACCTCCGATAACGAGTAGTAAACTTAAAGTTTTGTTGATTTTTGATATAAACTTTCGATGCAACCTTCAATATGATATTTTATGATAAGAAAAACCCCTTATCATCCATGACTCGTTTTTTACTAGCCCTAATGACTATTTTACTATTTGTTTGTAGTACAATTTTGTTGCTTAGGAATAATTTTAAATATACGTTTTTTTGCATATTTTAGACTAAAAGCATGCATATTTATGTGCATAAACTTTATTTTTTTAAGTGGATATTTGCCTAAGTTTACTTATTACTATTCCATTATATAGTTATTATAACATATTAATTTACAAAGCAATTGTATCCGCCGCTGGAATTTCCTTCTCTCTTCCCTTACCCCTCGAGGCGTGCCTTAAAACTAAAAATTAGTCACTCACTATTATTTCCGACTTGAACTATAAGTATTGCACACAATCGGCCAGTCGCCGAAGATCACCAGAAAAGCAAATCAGACCGCTGTCTGAAGACGCTAGTAATAGAACAAGCCAAAAATAAATGGCCGCACAGTTCTCTAGCTGAGACCAAAACGTTTGAGAAAGAAGAAGAGAGGAAGAAAATGTGTGGCTACTGTGGTTATGAATGAAATAAAAAATAAAAATATGGATTATTATTAACAAACTCAAGCAATGTTGATATACAAGTTCTTTAAAATATCATATAGAAGCTCGTTTAATAAAGGTTTTCATACTACCTCTCAAGTCTTATGGGACATTCCAAAATATATTGCATTTAACGAGAACTATTTATGCAATCCCAACAATATTCCCAGCATTCAAGACAATATTGAAAAGCGTAAAGGTGTAGGCAATATTACATTAGTAAATGAATTGTATGTGAAATTAAAATCATTATCATCTATTGACCCTTCTTATGAAGATATAAAAAAGCAATTTTATGAAGAATGTTTAATGATACCAAATAGAACTCATCCCCATGTGTATAATTATGGAAATGAGCCCAAAGTTTTAAAATATGTTGGAGAAAAAAGGACGTTTGATTTTGCGCATAGGGAGTTTTATGAAATTTCAAAAAGACTTAATTTAGTAAGGACTGAACAGTTAGGTAATTTGTCTGGAAGTAAGAGTTATTATTTACTAGGCGAAATGGCTGAGCTTGAACAGGCATTAGTTCGATATTTTATTGGTAACCTTCTTAAGCACAACTTCCAATTAGTTTCTGTACCTGATATCTTACCCCGAATTGTTGTAGAAAGTTGTGGTATGAGCACTAGAGGAGAAAGAACCCAAGTAAGCACAATGCACCAAGAATGGTTTACTTAGGTCATATTAGTGTATATAATAACTATAATATGACCTGAGTAAACCTAAGTAATGATTATCCATTACCTATTTGATGACCTTAGTGACCTCGTTAGTGACTATCACTATTATTTGAATTATCCTTTTATTAAATAATAAAGTTAAACTAATGTGTCAAAAATCCACTGCTAAACATAATAGGTAGATTATTTAATAAAAAATAGGTAAGTATATCAAAACAGAAAGTGCATAGTTCGAGGCATAGTTTCGTAATATGTTTAAGTAATATTCTTAATTCTACATAAAGTCTGACATATTTGTATTTCAAAGGAATTCTTACTTTCTCCAACATGAATGTATTTTAAACTACTTAAGTCAAGTTGGAAAATACATTTTTGAAATGGAGACATTTTAATTCGTAGGTTTATACCCTAGATTCAAATATTCATGAAGCAGATCTTTGTTTATCTGGTACATCTGAAATAGCTCTAGCAGGCTTCTTAGCTAATACAATTTTGGATATAAATGACTTACCTTTGAAATTATGTGCTGTTAGTCGATGTTATAGAGCTGAAACCTCAAGCCTTTTAGAGGAAAGGGGCATTTTTAGGTAAGTGCTTACAGTTGTATTATACAAGTGTAAACTCATTTGAAAAATATAATCACTCAAGTTTAAATGTTATTTTTGTGTAATTGTGTAACAGTTACAGATACTCACACACATTAATATATTTAGAAAACAGCAGGAGAGCCATCATGGAATTGTAGATGTTTTGAAATTCAAATAGACCATAATTTATCCTTTATATTTAACAAAAGTAGGGCACAAGACATCTCTCAAGTTATTATCAATTTGTTCACAGTTAGGAAGCAATTTCTGCTGGGTAACCTAAAACTAGCTAAAAATGAGCCTTTGATTGTGTCTGTTGTGTGTTTTTCTTGACAATCTGCAATTGTATATATGCAGGGGTGTTGCTTGGGACTGGTTTGCTTCATATCTGGGAAGGAGACAACAATGTGAGCATGTCAGAGGTTCTGGCGAAATTGAGATGTCATCTAATTCTAAACACACAAAGTAAGCATGAGTACCCCAGGGATCTGTGTTGGGTCCCCTATCCTTTATATTATACATAAATGATCTAATTGCCCTGAATCTGGCTTGACACTTTTTGCAGATGTGAGATGACACTTCATTGTGTTGGTCCAGACAAAATCCGGTTATCTTGCAGAACATTATCAAGGACCTGCTCAATATAAAATGCTGGTTTCAGAAAAATAAGCTGGTTTTGAATGTGAATGAAACAAAATACATGGTTTTCCCAAACACCCTTTCATCCAGAATATCAATACATATTGAGTTGGGTTGGTTCAGAGAGTGGGCAAATATAAATTTTGAGGAGTGATGATGATCGATCAGATTCTCAAATGGGACCTTCATGTGAATAAGCTAATAAAATCTTTGGCATGAACCATTTTTGCAATTAGAATAGTCGCACTTGAAAGCCAGCTCTATCTAAGGAGGTATACCATGTCCTGTTTAAGTACCATCTCTGATATGGTCTTATTTTGTATGGATACTGTGCAAACTTGTTTTAAACTATGATAGGACTTCGAGAGCTAGGGATGGGCAGGCAAAATCTTCAAATGCCCCAGTTTCTAAGCTCTTTGACAAGAAATATAGTTTTTCCACACACCGTACATGTTCTAGGCAAAATCGTCAAATGGCCCAGTCTGGCCACTTTGACAAGAAGTACAGTTTTTTCACCATGGGAAATTATTATAACATGATCCCATTAAGTGTTCGAAACCTGAACAGACATAGATTTGAGACTACCATAAAGAACATTTTGCTAGGTCTGAAAATGATTCTGTTGTGGAATTTTTTTAGCAGTCTTTACCATTAATGTGGAAATTTACCCAGTAAAAATGTCCCAGTTGCTTAGTTTAATGCATGTTTTGATTTTGTCAAATTTTGGGAATTGGTTTATTTTAGTGTGTAGTTATAGGTTTTGTTTTCTTGTATTGTATTATGAACCCTTTATTAATTACATAGTAGGACTTGTTACATTTTAAATTATGTAACTATGTGCAGTTATTTGCTTATCGATAAACATGTTCACTTTGAAGTACATAAAAATAACATAAAATATAGTCAACATATAATAAGTTATATTTCACTTCGGTATTATTTGCTCATAAGATATGAGATAAGTATACATAAGCATAACCATAACGCCCGTTTTCTTATAACCGTCAAACTGGTTAAATCATAAATATGTCAAACTGTTATGGATACCATATATGCATTGTTTAGAAGGTAAAATGAAAACTAAAAATATCTCGGAGTTTTTACTTTTTATTTTATGTGAAGTGAAGTATCAAATCTTGTATACACCACTGGCATTATTAGTAAAGCTCTTGGCACATACACACATAGCTAATACATGATAACTGCGAATAGAATAGGGCACATCTTCATCTGAAGGACTATTATGCTTGATTCCAAAAGTTCGCCATACCTGTAGTGTGTATTTTGCTACCAAGAAACTATTGATTCATAAGTTATTTGTAATTCTTGTTATGTTAACAGGCTGTGGGACGGTAAGTGAATTAAGAGTGAATATCTCTTTGTTTCGATTCGAGCATGAATAGGGATTTCTATGGATCAAATACAAAATGCAAGCTTTCAAAAATGCAGACGTTGGTTGTAGAGAATTTTTATGTCCTTAAACAATAAATTAAAGGGAAGTTTACAATATACTTATCATTTTATTTGTATTCCCTTTAGGATACTTATGAGGTGATTTTGAGGAGTTATTTCTCACTTATCTGCAGGGCAACAATTTTGTTTTAAACTCTGGGTGGAATAAGTTTCGTAGTTCCGCTTGTATAGAGTCCTTCTGTTGTTGAGAGATGTAAATGTCTGTCCCTTCAACCTAGTTTTGCTGGGTCCTAGAGTAGGTTGCCATTTAACAAATCATTCAACTTACCAAAAGGCAAGCAAGCAATTTTTTGTTTACATTTTTAGAGTTCACGAGTTCACCAAAGTAGAAATGTTTATAGCTTCAGTGCCTAGTCAGTCTGATACTATTCTTGAGGAGCTAAGAATCCATCAAGAGGAGTTTTTTGGCTCACTGGGTATTCACTTTCAAGTACTCGACATGCCTCCTCATGATTTAGGTGCTCAGGCTTATAGGAAATATGATATTGAAGCTTGGATGCCTGGTCGTAATATATATGGTGAGTTAGCTTAGGTGTAATCAATATCTGTTTGGTTACTATGTAGCAATTATTCAGGGAGTTTAAGAGTTATAGAAAAAAACAAATACTCATTTAAATGAAAATATAAATGACACAAATGGTGGGATATTAGTAACGTAAATTAAAACCTATTGTCCATTTATTTTACCTACTTAGTAAGTTATACATTGGACATTAGGAATTTTAGATAGTAGGGAAACAGGTTTTTTATTGTAGCAACAAAAATTTCTTATTTTTGGACATTTTGTTGGCAAAAAGCAAATGTTTGCTTATGGTATTTCTGTATTTTCAGAAATAAATGCTTTCCGTAAGTGAGTTTTAATTAAAAAAGGAATAAGTATGTGATTATCTAAATCAAAGTGCTTCAGGAGCTTTATACGAGTGATTTTAATTTTGTGATTGTGTGTTTTAATAATTATGGTTTATTCTATTCCCAATCGTTTTGAAATTGTTACCCTTTATTTGTAAATTAATAGTTGTCTAGAGTTACTGCACAACTATTTAATGTAGCCCACTCAGACAAGAACATGCAAGACAGCTGTACAATTGATAAGAAAATGTATAGATACTGGACTGGATTGTACTCTGGTTTGCCATCCAGAATTATCAGAAATTAAGGAAATGGCTGTCTTAAAACATGGCGAAATGGATAACATTGGAAGAACTCGCCATATGAGTCTTCTGAATGAAAGATTGGATACCAGCGAACACGACAAGGGCAACGGAAAAAACAACTATTATTAAAAAAACATACAAAGCCATGTGACAAACCATTTGAAATCGAAGAATACTTAAAGAATGAGATATAGGTTGCCAAAAGGAATGGAGATAGATGGCAACAGATAGGCAACACATACTTATATCAAAATAGACTTTATAGTTGCAGAAAATCGAGGAACAGTTTAAGACCTTACAGTGTTTAACAATTTTTCAAAAGGTAGAATAGAATCCTCTCAGCGGAAGTAATAATTGGCACTACATTAAATCAAATCAAAATAAATGAATATCTCTCAAAATCCCTGATGCTAACCAAGAAGAAAGGAATGGATTTAGCTACAGATATAAATATAGAAGGTAAAGCAAGTGTAGATGATCTAAATGACAAAATCGTGCTTTTACTGAAAATGCGTAAGAAAAACACTGGGTCTTTCAAGTTTACATCGGTGTAATAACGCTGTCATATCATCATAATGTATAAGAAAGGTAACATTACACTTACACTCTTGCATTTTCCCCTGTGATTTTACTTTCGTGCATTTCTTACTCTCAGAAGCTGATTTCAAGTGTTAATGCACAGGCGTCAGACTTGGCTGTATATCCACACCAGGCAAAATTACATGCGTTTTAATGCTTCTAGATACTTTTTTGCATGTTCTTTTTTTTCATGGTATCCTTTGTGACTGGTGGTCATAAAAGTCTAGAGACTTTGGTGACAGTTTCGCGCAACTTGGGAGATAAATAGACCCTGATTTATTTGTGCAGCAAAATGCATGCAATCCGGACAAAATTGCATGATGCCAAAGTGCAGATGGACAAGAGCGTCTCGATTTTGTTCCAGAGTAACAAATTCTCGAAAAAATCCATGAATGCGGATCCGTCTTTTTACAAACTCTTCCCTAGAGTTATCGCAAATCGTCTAAATTGCAAACACGATTGTGAACAGGCTGGCTTTCGAAAGGATTAAACAGATTATGTGATACATATCTGGGCCACGAAATTAAACTAAGCAGATGCAACAATGGGCGCTGCCCCTATCTGGTGCTTCTACAGTTCTCTGAATGGAGGCTGTTCTGGGAGGGAGTCTGTGGGGCATGGAGTGCCACAGGGCCTCAGTTCTGGGCTCTTTGATCTTCCTAGTATATATCAATGATCTTGGTAACTTTAAAATCCTAAACTCATATTATTCGCTGATGATACCACAAACAGCATCACCTACCATCCCACTGACCCTCTGATTGCTTGGTTTCAGAGTGCACAGAGTTATATTAATGATTGGTTCCTGGCTAACAAGCTTAGCCTTTACATCGCAAAAACTCAAAACATTAATTTTAGTCTTTGCACAGTCTTTTCTCAATTACCATTGGATGCTCAGGTTAAGTTTCTTGGAGTGACCTTGGACCCAGGGCTCACCTGGGAGAAACATGTTGATTCTCTTGGTGGAAAACTATCAAGGATCATATATCTTATCAGAAGCTGTAGTGGGTTTGTCACGATGCCTACTCTGTTGGCGGCTTATCATGGTTACGTTTTCTCCAACATGACATATGCTGTACTCAATTGGGGCCATTCGCCTCATGCTAAAAAAATGTTTTGACTACAACATAGATGTGTTCGTGTCAGGGTGGGTATGCGTAATGGTGACTGCTGTCATCAGTGTTTTAAAGAGCTTAAAATACTTACATTTCCCCGCATATATATTTTTTAATGCCTTACTTATTTAAAGGAAAATAGATCTCGCTTCTCTTGTCATGCCGACCTGCATAACTACCAAGCAAGGCAGCGTGAAGATCTACTCCCTGACTTTCATAGGCTGGCTGGAACCAGGAGGGGCACCGATTACCACTGTATAATTTTTTTTAATGTTCTCCCAATGCACATAAAGTCATTAGAGAACAAAGTATTTTCTCAAACAATGATACAATACTTAACTGGGAGGTCATTTTATTCTACCAGGGATTACCTCACGAATGACTTTTCTGACCTCTGATGTTGTCTTGATTGCATTGGTTTCTGTCTGTCTTGAAGAGTGCTGCTGTGTTGTGTATAATGTACGTTTGCATATTAGGATAATGTTTTTATAATCCATATGGTCTTGTAATTTTATAATGAAACATTTGATGTGATAGTTATAAGTTTTAATTGAATTTTATATAAATGTTCTAATTATTGTATGTCATATTCGACTTTACTCTCTGCTGACCTGTATAAACATTGCAACACGTTTTTCTTCTTGAAGTCAAAAGTAAAGGTTTTTAATTAAAAGGAAACCTAGCCCCGGAGAGTCGTATTGCAAATGCCCGGCCTCGGTAGTGGGGTCGTTAGACCGCCACCAGTTCTGTCCAACTAAAGTGAAAAAGCTCCGCTGGTGTTGCGCAGGGTGGCTAGGCCTACGTATTAAATCAACTAAGTCAACCTTAACTTAACAAGAAAACAAGAAAACACAATCTAAAATGGAACAATATATTTGCTACTAAGTTATTTTTTTTTAATTCAGCAACAATCCCACAGTAAAAATGGCAAGTTAAAGACAAAAGAATGTCAAATGACTATTAAATTCAACTAATAATTGGTACAATATGGTGATTGCACGGAGACCAATTCTGTTGTTAACGGTACTGTATGCCGTACAATTAAATGCACTAAACACTACAAACCGAAGTGATCACTTTGGTGTTAACTCAGCTAAATACATCTAGGTATGAGTGCGCTAATAGCTGCACCGATTTTAAATGTAGCAATAATAATATGTAGCAATGAACGGTCACAATAATTAAATCAAATGACTCGATAAATTAATAAAAGGAATAAAATTAGAATGAAACTATTGAAAGCTTGGCTGTCAATGCTTTACTTATATTATAAAGAGAGAAAGTTCAGAGCGGTTATATTACTCGATAAATGAATGAAAAGAATAAAATTATTGAAACTATTTTAAAGCCTGTCAATGCTTGATTTATATTAAAAAGAGAGAAATTGAGAACGATTACGTCAAGCGGTCAGAAAAATAAATGAATAATGAAACTTGGCTCTTTTAAGTCACCATCTATAGTGCCAAATTCATTATAATTAATCACAAAAATAAAAAAAAAAAGATAATAATTAAGACAGTACAATACCACTTAGATCCGGTTGAACTTTGGCGCCGGGCACCTGTTGGTACCGCTAGGGCACTGGCCCTGAGAACGAAACTAGTAGAGGACTCGCCGATTCAATTGGCTCTAGTGTAGCCTGGGGCCAGAAGTAGCCCACTAATTAAAGTTGTGGCCCTGTAATTGGACTGTGGCTCACTAATTGAGGTAGTAGCCTGGTATTCTCGAAAGTTGTAGGCCTGGTAGAAAAACCTGCTTCTAGCCTGCTAGTAAAACCCTGAAATAACCCAGTACGCATTAGACAAAGCCCCTTACTTTAATAAAAAAAATATAGCCCCCCTTGCATAAATATATTTTCTTT
>MU182088.1:538191-572679 GCA_016904865.1 Pissodes strobi
CATCCGTGAAAACCTACGCTACAACATATATATATATATATATATAATATATCTTGTCTTAATTAAATATGGATTTCCAACTAAAACATTTTTTAGGAGAAATTTCAAGTTGTTCAAATTGCACAGATTACCAATCTCGTCGATTGAATATAAAATATAAAAACGAGGATGGCACCACCGAATATGTGCATACATTAAATGGGACAGCATGTGCAATACCTCGACTATTGATAGCACTGATGGAAACTCATCAACATGATAAAGGTTTCATATCAATACCAGAGGCACTTCAAAAATTGATGCACGGTAAAAAATCAATAGGTAAACAGAAAAAAATACCTGAACTGAGGTTAATAAAAAATAAAAAATAGGTTTCTTAATTTAAGACTTTCATTTATCAAAATATGTTGACCAGGGATGTATACCTATGTACGTGGATGCTTTATGATTTATGATTAGAACGCCTGATATTCTCTCAACTGGATTCTCAGCGACTTGGAAAACAGAGAAACTGAAATCGGGAAATTAAACTTGGCCATGTTGTCATAAAATCCGAGAATTTATAGAATACATCTATATTTTAAATAATGTGTAATGTATTTGTCTGCATTGGTCGGCTATTCTTGTGATCTTCACATTAAAATTCAAATTTTGAGATGTATTTTCTGTTACGTCAATATAAAGGAGACCTCAAGTTGGGTTAGGACGTGGTGTTTAAAACGGTAAAAAAAGTTTGCAATGAAAAACGCTAATTACGATATTCTCCTTGCGTGCAACTTTGTGTTTATTAAATAGCAGTTTATTCTCTATGCGTCCAAGTTGAATTGTTGCCGATATTATAGCGTTTTTTGGTACATTTTTGACAATTTCACAATTTCAAAGTGATTTCTTAAAATTATTAACTTGCTAAAACATACATAGTATTACCACAGCTTATCATAACATAAAGCTGTGGTATTACATAGGTCGGCATTGCAAATGCCTAAAAAGATATGTTAACAAATAAATCGTAACAGTTTTTATATTTCGTTACAAATGTTATGTTAGTTTTGTAGGAGCATGTCTTCAGAGATATTCTGTTATCACGGATCCCTAACATTATTATGATCTAGAACAGTGAAATACATTAGCAATATATCTGAATTACTCTTCGATGATGTTTGAATTTACTCAAATGGGAGAAATTTACTGAAATGGATTTATTTCTAATTTCATATTTATATTAGGGATAATTATTAATTTTAAACAAAAATTAAGTAATAGTAGCAATAATACTGAACAACGAACCATGATACTATTACTTGCTAATTATAGGTAAAAAATTAGTGAGAAACACAGTTTTATTGTTAATTTGAATAAACATTTGATTTTGGAATATAGCGTTTAATAACAGAAACTTTTATTTTTTTATTGTGTTTATTTTCCATTGATTTCTAGCACCGAAATGTTGGAAATTGCGAAAATATCAAGTTACAGAAATAAAATGGAATAACAAACATCCATATAAAAGGATACAAATATGTACACAGTAAACATTTTTCCTTAATTTATAGATAGACTAAACAATTATTTTAATTAACATACATATTTGACAGCATTTTTAAATTGATTAAAAACATCCACGATTCTAATATTACAGTTTAATTGTCATAAACAAAGGTCCCTTTTGAATTTGCATACGTTGGAAGCCAATATCTCCATACACAAGATATTGGGTTTTATTTTTCATGATATGACATACCGCCTGTAAAATATACACAAGCTATATATAGTTAAGATAACATGATTTCTAAAAGAGGGTCTACAAGATGTGGGAAGTGATAATCAAACATAGGTCTTATTATTCTCTTCTGCGAGAGAAAACGCGTGGCCCCCGAAGAATTATCCCACTATAGAAGTCCGTAATTTGATAGAGAATTAATACAAGCAAAATAGGAAGTTTTTTTAAAGCCTTTACACTGACCATACCTCTGAACCGCACTAGTGCAAAGTTATTGCATGATAGTTTGCTAATAAGCGCTCCAATATGCGTATCCCAAGATAAGTTTGAGTTTAAATGCACTCCCAAGAACTTTACAAAAATTTTCTATTTTAGGGACCCAATATGCTAGTCATAGTTAATATACTTTTAAGAGAAACCGAGAAACTGTAATACATTCAGTTTTAGTCTGGTTAAGTGACAGCCATGGGCGTAGACAGGACGAACCGTAGACAAGGCCGCAATGGTACTAGATGACGGAGGCTAAAGCAGGACGCCCACTGAATCGGCACAGACCGGCCAGCACGGCCGGCATAAGTTGCTATGTACGTTATTAAACGAGGCAGCGCCCATTTAATCGGAACAGCGCGGAACGGCATCTCGTTTAATAACGAATGCCGGCAGTGCTGGCCGTGCCGAGCCGGTCTGTGCCGATTCTATGGGCGTTCTGCTTAAGCCGCCGAAGGCGGAAAATTTTGGTGATGCCACGTCCAATTTTCACCCAAAAGTCATTAAAATCGTTAAAAAAAAACAATGATTCGGCACCCTCTTGAATGGCATGGCATGAATTTTATGTTGCAAAATGAGTCTGATAAATTCCCAGGGGGGGCCATGGCCCCCCCCTGTCTACGCCCATGAGTCAAGCAGTTATTTGACATTGACCTAAAACAATTTGTAGTTGTATTATTTAAAGATTGAACGTTTGAAGCGGAAATCAATGCATATGTATTATCTGCATAAATCGTTAGGAAAGCCTCATCCACATTGATTAGAATTAAAAATATAATTGGGCCAAGAACGCTTCCTTGGAGAACCCCTGTTTTTATGCTTTAGATCTCTGACAAATATTAATAGTCATCCCAGACAATTTTAACAGTTTGCGGTCTGTCGTCCAAATAAATTGATAGCCACCACATTGCAACGCCTCTAACCCAATCCACTTCAAGTTTAATAAACCTTGCGTTGATTAACTGTGTCGAACGCATGGAACAAATGGACAAATAGGTATACCTAGTAATCTATTTTTACTTTCAAAAATTTCGAGTATTTTCATATAAACAGATAATATTGATTTGATCTTGAGGGCACCTCTGTTCTTGCAAAAACCGAATTGCCTAGAGTATATTGAATCTGTCCAGAAATTATCGAAATTTGGTTCTAAACGCATTTATTTTTCAGAAAACTGACAATAGGGCAATGACGCTATAATTTTTTATTTCACATATTATCCTTCTTATAGACAGCGACTACTACAGTTTTCTTTAGGTTGACTCCTGTTTTAAAAGAAACTATACCTGTAACATTTTTCAAAATATTATAGCGTAACCCCATCGATACTGCATGATTTTTTAATAGTCACAGAGATTATGATATATTTAATCTCAGATATACATCCGTGTCCCACAGAAAAATTGTATTTAGGTTTCTAACAATTTTATTTTGCCCATGGTTATTTACACTATTTAGAGTTTTCATTACATTTTTATCCGATTCAATGAAATAATCATTAAAACAATTAGATGCTCCTCTAGGACATTTGATTATGCGTGCATCTGCACTCACAACTGAGGCTGGAAGCTGTTTTTAATGGTTTTCTCATGTCCCAGGTGGCCTTTGACTTATTTGAAGCATTCTTCATAACTTCATTGTAGTAAGTATGACTTTTTTGCGCTTTATATATTTTAGAATGTCGTTTTTTAACAAGTTGTGTATACTTCTATCGCTTTCGTTATTGTTATGTTTAATTCTAATACAAAAATATCTTTAAAATATACCTTCGTACACTATTTCTGGGTATTTAGACACCCAGTTTTTAGTACTATTGTATACATTATTTTCGAAAATTTTCACCATTTTCACAGGCAAATCTAGACTGAAAATATTTCAAAAAATCTTGAACATTTTAGGGAGCCATGAGACTCATACATGTTATTCCACTGTACATCATTTAACATTTTTTTAAATTTAAATTTACAGAATTAAATATTTTTTTTTATCTATTGTTTTAAAATTATTCTGATTATTTCTACACAAAGAAAAAGTAAGAATATCTGCATTGTAATCCGATAATCTAGTGGATATTCGTATTTTCAGTTCCCTCGATAAAAATATTGTCAATTAAAGACATTGGATTTCCCTGGATAAGTGAATATTCGTGAAACATTTGGTCATAACCATAAGCTTTAAACGAAGCCACAAGCCTCTGTACATGCTTATTCTCTGAATTACATAAGTTATCATTAAAGTCAGCACAAACGAAATGTGGCGATATTTAAGCCTGGGGACCTTAGTATCAGTATCAGAAGGACTGCACTTTGGCCCGTTTGTGCTCCCAGCCCGCATTAGAGGACATTCAGGATGCCGGTCTTCCTTAACAAAGCCCGCATCTCCTTCAGACTTCGACGGTGACGCACTGAATCTGGCTCGAGGTGTCGCGCCAAAGATTCTGAGTCTTGCCTACGCAAAGGCGGGACATTCCGTAAGTAGATGATATGGGGTCTCATCGTCCTCTATGCACCATCTACACTCCCCCTCCTCTACAATTTTCAGCACAGTCAGGTGCCGCCTAAGCATACAGTGCCCTGTGTAAAATACTACCAGGGCCCTGCACACCTTCCTAGGTAAGCACAACAACCCCCTGGCGAGACTTCGCGGGCCCATGTATCATGAACCTCGTCTGTCTCATCCCCGGAGCCGTCCGGTTCGACCCTCCTTTCGCGAACACTGGGCGATCCCCATACAGGGATCAGGCCCAAGCATCTACGTGCGAAGCGGCCTTTGGCTAAGGCGTCAGCGGCCTCGTTTCCCCGGTACCCTGGGGACCTATAAAAATAACTAGCATTTACTATATTATTCTTAGAAAAAAATAAGACATTTACACAAGCCGCCTCAAAAATACTGTCAGCCAGCTCAACATTTATTAAAGATTTATTGCAGAATTTCAAGTCTGCCCCAACAAAAATTACTACACCACTCGCATTTCCTACAATAGTATGAGGCAAGATTATCTTTATCTATATTAAAGTAAACGTGTATCCATCATTTTATAAATATATGAAGTCAAATAAATTGTCTTTTCCGGAATCAAGAAAATACCTACTCTTTGCAAAGCTGTTCAAGAGGTCGTGCATTCAGTGATTTGCTTTTTATTACATTGATAATTTTGCCAATATCATGATTTATACTTTATTGTCAGGAAAAATAATAAGGCCTAATATATTCATTTCTTGTTAAGTTCACTAATTGCCATAAAAATCATTATTGCAACAATACAATGCTATTCATGGTATTTATGTCTTAAGAAATGTAACTGAGTATGTCTATGAGGGTCTATCAATTTATTTCGGATATGCACACCCAGTGTCTACTTTCGAAGAGAAATATATGCTCAAATAAATACTATGGTTAAGGTCAATTTTTCAGCCATATCACTCTTTTGAATAACTAGATCATAAAATCTAATATAATTTATTAGCCCATGCAATTTGATTTTGATGAATACTTCATAAATGTGAAACAACTAGATAACAGTAAAATATACTGACTATTTTATTTCATTCTATAAATCAAATGTATTGAAATTGATTTTTGTTATACCTTACTTATTTGTACAACATAACAATATCTGCTATTATTTGAGTAGCAAAGAGAGTTAAAATAATTTTGTATCTTAGTATTTGATATTCTAAAATTACGTAAGTATAACATATCTAATTATAAACTTTTTTTTTATTAATTCTCACAAACGTTCACTTTTTGGGTTCTGGAGATATATTTCTAATATTAGCTATGAAAATACATAATTATACATAAAGCCAAGTTTCTAGGATGTAACTAGGTACTGGATTTTGTTATTGTTAAAATGTCAAATTATCCCTTAACATTAATTAGTGTTAAATTGTGAAATGGAATTTTATCTATTGTTTTCTTTCATTTATTTTAATGAAAATAATGTTACGATTAAGAGATTCGAAGATGATTACTTTAAATGCATTTTTGTTTAGGGAAGTACACAGACAGTTTCCAAGTTCAATGAAAAAAATAAATTATAGTTTAAAAAAAATTAAAAAACGCGCTTTAAACCATACTAAAAACTAAAAAATAATGTGTAATTATTAAGATTTTGTTTAATAGTGATAAAAATTAAATTAACTCAATATAATTAAATGCTTGTTACTAAGTTTAAAATAGAATAAAGTGATATAAAAAGATGATTTTATTGTAAAAATCGTGGGGTGCATGATATCAATAATAATTGTTATAAATATTTCATTGGTGATAAAAGTGGAGTTATTATAAAAAAGCAAAAAGCACCCCACGCTTTTTATGATAAAATAATTTTTTTGTCAATCACTTTATTCTATTTCAAAGTTAATAACAAGCATTTAATTACAAGATCAATCGACTTACCTGTAAGGAAGATCGATCGAAATTATCCGAGCATCTCCGCCATCCCTCATTACACTTTGTAGTATACAACTTTTTCCCAATCGGTACAATTTTTAAAGAAGTTATCTAAAAACATGGTGATTCAGCCGACCCTGGCTAGCCGCTCGAGCTCATGCATCGCCTTGATGCGTCATTACAATTTTGGTACGTGAGATTTTTGATTACATTGCATTTGGGGTGATAGGGAGAAGGTAAAGACTGGGTGGGTTTGTAATGAGGGATGGCGGAGATGCTCGGATAATTTCGATCGATCTTCCTTACAGGTAAGTCGATTGATCTTGTAATTATCCTTCGCATCTCCGCCATCCCTCATTACACTTTGTAGATGTTTAAAGTATTTGCGATGTAATCTACATTAACTGAAAACTGCGAGTTTTCTGTAGTCCTAGATTTGTAAGGCCCTTTTTATAAACTAAAATTCAAATTTATAACCATTAGATTTAATAACACACATCATGAAGGTACATATATCATGTTTAACGCTTAACTGATATTAACCTTTAACTTATTTTTAATACTATACCAATATTCGTATGTAATATGATAACAAGTTGGTAAGTAAGTTATAATTGTAGCTTAATATTTATATGATTCCTTAGAGTTTATGGTTCAATAAACAAGATGCCAATCCAGTGGGATTACCCACGCCAAGTTTTTTATAGAATTTCGAGAATACTTTTGATTTTTCTGTCGAGCCAGCTGTCTTCTGAATGGTTTGTAATGTAACTCCCATTCTTTGAGCTGCTGAAGTTGCCCCGTGTCGCGTGCTGTGTGCCCCAAAGATTTCCGTGTTTATACTGCTGGCTTTTAGTATTAACTTGACCCATCTGCTAATGGTTTGACTGTTGTCTGGGCGATAGGGCTTTTTGTGAGTGAGTATTACATTTTGTTTGGTTTTGCTACTTGTGGTATCGATTGCATCTGCAAATGCAACGATCTATTAGCATATTTACAGTATCTGTGAATGCCGTAATTTCTGTTTTTGAACAAAAAAATATGTATGTTCACTAGCTGCAACTGCAATTGCAGACAGTGGAGGGTACGATCGATTGTATCTGCTAATACAACGAACTATTCACCTTTTATTGACTGGTAGCACCCTTTTTCCTTTTATGCGTTCTATGTAAGTCTCTAATAGTGTGACTATACATAGTTCAGGTTGATTAATAAAATAAGGTAATATCAAACTAGGTTGAAGCCTGTTTAAGCCACTTGCTTTTATTTTATCCGGGAATCTGATTTCAATTACGTATTCATATTTAAAAATATTGTCTATTTTTACTTCCGGGTTGTCCGTGATTTGTGTGCCGTTATTAGTATTAAGAGTGTTACTAGCTTTAAAGTTAGATTTGTAGATTTAAGAATTCGTGAGGGTACATGCTCTTTAAGCGCTGTAGAACTGGGTAGGAATCCCAAGTAATTGAGTATTTTGATTTTGGGGGTCTTATGTTACATGTTCCATTGAGAAAACTTTTTATAACCGCTTCGTCTTTTGTTTGAGTAGGATGACTCCGAAGACAATTGAATATTTAGGAGCTCAAGAATAAGTTTACGGTTTTATTATATATTTGTTGGCGCTTAGAAAAACAGAAATTCCCCTATTTATTGTAAGTATTTCCGTATTGTTTGAGGTCGCTATTTGTCAATGAAGAAATAAACACTTTTATCGCTTCATCAGGTACGCTTTGTTATAGAATAGCTCTCCTGACAATGAGGAAGTTTCATCAATTTTTTTTTTTATTACTGCTGATTTCGATAGCCTATGAAAAATAAGTAAACATATGTTTTTTCTTTTTTCCCTAAGCCGAAAAATGAGGCAGATACAACGCCTTGAGATGTGCTTATGACGTCATAATACACATGAATTGTTACGTCACACCATGCATGGTATATCTATATATACAAAACTAAAAACTGGTATAGCACTTGTAATATTCATCTTTAGCGGAAATAAAAAAATACGTATCGATTTTTTTTTTATTATTATTATTTTTTTTAATTTTTTCTTTTTTTTTTACGGTTCTATACTTTGCAATAAAAAATAATCAGTTTAATTTCTCAGGAAACTTCGTAATTTCCCTACAGCCAGAGAAATTTTCTTCCACAATGGTTGTTTCTCTCCGCAAGGAGATGTGAGTAAGTATTTTTCAGGGTAAAGATAATAGACTGTTCTGCCAGTAGGTCCCTTTTCTCTTGTATAAACCCCAAAAGTGAGCATGGTTGAGGGGGAATAACTACGCTTTTTTTATATAAAACCTAAATCTTGTAATGTTTATGTAATTTTATTTATACTTTTAAGCAATTCTCTTTTGACTTACCAATAACTAGCCAATTGTCTAAGTAGAGTACAGTTTTTATACCCTTTAATTTTACATATCTTACAACTGGTTTCAGTTTTGTGAAAATATATGGAGCTGTACATAAACCAAATGAAACACAATTAAATTGGTATAGTACGTTGCAAAAAACGAATCTTTTGCCGTCCTATGTAGTCTTCTACTTTGCTAACCGGAGGGGTGTCCTATTGAAAGGGATTTTATAATCCTGTACCCACTCTATTATTGAACTGTTTACCTTTTTTCTCTGCTAATAATTCTAGTTCAGACGGTTGGCTAATTAAATTATTGAAAGGGAGGGCTAAGGCACTAATCCCACGGACTATAGTTGTTTCTGTAATTGATACAGTAGTTGTCTTGGCAGGATTTAGTACTCTCTTCGAGATTTAATTTTGATGGTCTGAGGACATTGCAGTTGGCAGCTGGTGGATACTTCTCTATCATACTGTTTTTTTTTTCTTTAGTCCTTTTAATAAGTAATTGTCCCATCTAAACTATCTAAGTATGGTTCTGGCCTCGCAGGTGTGATTTCGTCGTTTTTTTTTTTTTTTTTTTTTTTTTTATCCTACACCTACACAGCTAGGTGGTCGTTACTTTGTTCAAGACCATCTGGTGCTTGTGATGTTGGTAAGTCTTGATAGTCTTGATTTGGCTAAGTTATTTCCTCAGCTAGCGTGAGAGGATCTTCTAATGCATTTGCAAATGCAAAAGAGTTTCCTTGGTTTTGCTACTTATGATATCGATTGCATCTGCAAATGCAACGATCTGTTAGCCTATTTACAGCATCTGCAAATGCTGCAATTTCTGTTTTTGAACAGAAAAATAGGTTCATGAATATGTTCGCTATCTGCAACTGCAATTGCAGACAGTGGGTACGATCGATTGTATCTGCTAATACAACGAACTATTCACCTTTTTGCTTGCTGCTTAACCCTGGTTATGCTTTCGACTGCATCTGCAAATGCAACGATTTTTTAGCATATTTACAGTAGGTATCTGCAAATACTGTAATTTCTGTTTTGAATAGAAACCAAGAATGTAATAATTCGCTACCTCCAATGCAATGATTTTATGTAAGAGGGTTGCAATAGTATGGTGGTTATTTGTTTTTGTATCTGCAAATACATAGCACTATACCGTTTTATTTTTGTCAGTACATATATCCTTTACATCGGCAAATGTAGGGATATAGTGTGCCTCTAACTACTTTTACATAATATACCTACTGGGGTGGAGGCTGTTGGGGGCCCTTCACATCTGCAAATGTGAAGGCCAATTTTAGTTAAAGTTATTCGCATCTGCAAATGCGAATTTGTAAATAGGTATTATTATTATTTATTAACATCTCCTGCAAGCAATGTTTACTCCAATTTTTGCCCTCACCGGACGGCTCATGTCAACACGAATTGTTTAAAAATAATGCGTTCCGGTATTACATTGCTTCGACAAAGCCGAACGATAACATTCCGCCTTTTTCCCTTAATTTTGGGTTAGTTTTGGTTAGCACTTTTAGTTCTTGTTGATTGAGCCTCCGTTGCGAGCAAAGCCAACGGAGGGCCATGCAAGCTATAATAATACCCAACTTGGGATTTAGTCGCTCGTAAATTATGCGTCAGCTTGCCTTTGTGGCTAGTTTTTAGAGGTTAATTTCGTGAGAAAAGGACACTCTTCGACTTACTCAAAATTTAAATTTTTATTTTATTTTATTTTTATTTTTTTTTGAAAAGTATTTGTTAATACGGTAATAGCAATAATTACAATATACATAGTCCTTACTCCTCTAGACAGTGTTTTTGAACACTGGTATTGAGGATAATTGCATTTTAGTAATAATAACAGTATGATTTCCTATAAACTCTCTAGTATTGTGGCTATGAATATCCTTTGAAAATATTATGATAATATTTTAATTTTGAGTTTTATTTATTATCCTGTAAATAAGTTTATTCTGTTCAAATTTTAATACCTTATGTAATTGCCATACTCTTAAATTTTCATATAGATCTGCAGGATGAGTCAGTGGATCATAATTAAATATAACTTTGTTTTTTGTTTTGCAATATTTGCATCGAATCGAATTGTAGTTTATAGTCCCACATGTGCCCCATACGGGGATCAAATATTGAGAAACGAATGATACGAAGGCATTATAACCATTTGTTTCTATTTTTATATTCCTTTATATGGTATAAACGTTTTATTCTATGTAAAACATTAATAAATGTGCAAGCCGACCGGTATATATTTCCTCCTTTTGATTGTGTTATGTAAACACTTTTTGTGATTGAATAGTATATTTCTTTGGTAGGATTTACGATTAGACGAGATTACTAGAGAACGGTTCGAATAGCTCGTATCGTTAACTGTTGCTTATTACTTATATTCATTTCGATATAATATATTTCAATCATTCAATCAATCAATTCCGAATATATTGTTTGATTCTGTGTAATTGTGCAAAGACGACAAATAAATGTAACAATGTTTTGTCATGCCCTCGTATATAAATAACAGTTTGTTAGTATAATTCAAATCGCAGTGAGCACATTTAATTTTTGTTTACTGCTTCATTCGCATTTTTGACTGTAACCCGTTCGCACTCTATTTTATTCTAATAAGTATAGTTAGTTTTAGAAGTTTGAGAGTATTTTCCATTTCAATTTTATTAAGTAAAAAAAATAAGGGTTACAAGTGTCATATTTATTCATAATACTCAGTTTAGTATTATACACATTTAGTTTGCTTTTATACAAGAGATTCTGTTTTTATATATTTAAGATAACCAGGTATTTATGTATATTTGAAATTTTGGCATATAATCTTATATGGACTCACCCCCTGATTCGCTTCTCCCGATGCATATTGCCCCCTTTTTTCGCCTCCTTTGCGAGCAAGACGTATCACTAACACTTCACTATACTAGAAATACGATTTCTAGGCATTTTTCTTCTTAAAACCAAAATAAAGAACCGATTTACGGATTCTTGCTTGTCACCGACCGGTACAAAATTGTAATGACGCATCAAGGCGATGCATGAGCTCGAGCGGCTAGCCAGGGTCGGCTGAATCACCATGTTTTTAGATAACTTCTTTAAAAATTGTACCGATTGGGAAAAAGTTGTATACTACAAAGTGTAATGAGGGATGGCGGAGATGCGAAGGATAATTATATTGAATTAATTTAATTTTCATCACTATTAAACAAAATCTTAATAGTTACACATTATTTTTTACTTTTTAGTTCGGTTTCCCTTTAAAGCGTGCTTTTTAAGTTTTTTTCAAACTATGTATAATTTACCAATATATTGGATTGGGTGGATTTAAAATTTAGTTTTTCAAGTAAAACTAGCGCTCGGCAAGTTGCGCTATACAGCTTGTAGTTGTTACATACCCAAGTATATGCCGATGTATGTATTATTATTGATAACAATATTCAATAAAGTTCTTCAATTTTCATCCAAAGTATCTACGTTAAATCCGTCATCAAGCAAAATCCTGATGATATAGTCGTTTACATAATGACTTCTTAGTTCGGACTGCTATGAAAGCGTGTTTTTTTATTATTATTATTTTTTAAATTGTATTTTATCTTATCTTAATGATCCTTGTAAGGACCGATACCACCACATTAATTTGACAACTTCGTCCTAGTCATCGGTTCTTGATAAGGATGCAAAGTTTCAGTTTAATCTGATATTTTGAACTTGGTGAAAATCACGTTCGAAAATTCCGTTACAAGCAAGCAAGCATAATATAGCTAATATAGAAGTGTGTGAAATACTAAATGTAAAGATTTAGAAATGTTTAACATCAAATTAAAAAAAAAAATTAATTTTTTGAAATCAATTTTTTTTGTCAAATTATTATATTGTCATCGGTTTTTGATAAGTGTGTAGTTTAAGTTTAATCTGACGTTTTGAAGTGGGTGAAAATCTCGTCCAAAGATTCGGTTACAAACACATGCAGCATGCAGGTAAAGCTAATAAAAGCGTGCCAAAAATAGAATTGAGTTAGAAGCAGTGTTGCCAGAGTAACAAAGTAAAAGTCGCTACCGACTAAACCGACTGGTATGAAAAGTCGTCATTTTGTCGTCACATCTTCGAAATATTCAGGGCAGTAAACTGTCAATAATAAGTAAATTTTTTGCGTTTTTTGATTAACAAACCAAAATAAGCTTTATTTCTCAACTTTATTAATAATAAATAAATAAATAAAAATTACTATTTAACTATTTTCGTATTTCGTAATATCACTCATTTTAGTGTAACCAGTAACTGACACAGATATGTACCAGTGTAGCACGTAATAAAAAATAAAAATAATAACACCGATTTCTAATTTGCTGATAAAATGTGATCATGCAAATGAATATTGAGTTAGTGATGTCAATAACCGGTTATTAAAACCGAAAAACCGATGTTTTCTTTTCGGTTGGTAAACTGATTAGGGGTCGAAGCTATAAGTAAAGAGACGAAATGGTATCAGATGCGGTCGTGCCATTTGTGGTAACCACAGATCTACCTCTTCCAAGATCTGTGGTGGTAACAGCATTGTAGTATCACTTGTGGTCGGTGTAGAATGATGAAGTAGTGTTAGACGCGGTACTATTATTTGTGGGAGACGCAGTCGGTGCAGATTATTTGTAGGATTTTCAGGTAAAATTAATCACGAGGTGACAGATGCGGTGAACTAATTTATAATCAGGACTCGACCAGGGCCAATTGGTTTAAACCCTTATTTTATGCACAGACTGATTCTTAAATTAAGTTGACGTTTCGGGGCTTATTTCTTTTTTATATTTTTATACACCTAATTGTGCGAAATGCATTTAGTACATTTCGCCTCACGCAGGGCCATCCGCTCGCTCCGGGGGCGCAACTTATCCAAACTAACCCAAGGGTATTAGATCTAACGATCAGTGATAATCTCTTATCCACAAGAATCTCAGATTGGATAGTGTCATCAGAGCCCTCGTGCTCTGATCACAGACATATTCTCTTCAATCTGAAAACAGGGGAAAGACCCATCTTTGAATACAGGGATCCTAAGTGCACTGATTGGGCTGGTTTTAGTCTTACCCTTCAGGAGCAGATGCGGACCTCTATTGCAAAGATATCAAATCGTGATGAGATTGAGCTGGCCTCAGAGCAACTGAGGACAGCCATAAATACGGCTTATCATGAAAACTGTCCAGTCAAGACTAAAAGGGACAACAGAGGAACCACTTGGTGGAACAACTCCCTTGACAAACAAAGGAAGGAGGTTCGTAAACTCTTTAATAGAGCTAAAGAGACCGGCACATGGGATCAATACAGAACTGCTCTAACGAACTAAAACAAAGCCATCAGAGAGGCAAAAAGGAATTCATGGGAAACCTTCTGCCAGGGCATAACAGATGCACCTGGCAGTGCAAGGATCCATAGAATCCTCTCTAGAGAACCCGTTCAGGAGTTAGGATCGCTAAAACGACCTGACGGATCCTTTACGGAATCTGGCATGGAGACGTTGGAGCTTCTGGCTAAGACTCATTTCCCGGGATGTCGGATTTTGCATAATGATGAGGAGGAGCCTGTTTGGGACCGATCAAATCGGCCAAAAGCGGGTGATTGGATTGTCCCCAAGAACATCATTAATGCATCAACAATTAAAGGTGCTATTTTATCGTTTCAGCCTTTTAAATCACCTGGTGAGGACGGAATATTTCCAGCACTGCTGCAGAACGGTCTGGAAGTATTAACACCGTTCTTAATCAAGCTTTTTAGAGCCAGCCTAGCGAGTAATTATATACCTAGCAGCTGGACTAAATTCAGAGTGGTGTACATTCCAAAAATGGGACGTAGGGAATCAACACCTAACTCATGGAGACCTATAAGTCTGACCTCCTTTCTGTTGAAATGCATGGAAAAGATACTCGACGTGCACATCAGAACGGGTGCACTTGGTGAGTATCCACTGAATGCTCACCAATATGCGTCTCAGACCGGCAAATCTACAGAACTAGCACTAAACAACCTAGCAAGCAAGACTATCGCGATGGGTGTGTTCTTAGACATCGAAGGAGCATTCAATAATGCATTACCAAACTCCTTATACACAGCATTAGCTGAAAGAGGGGTTGAACCACAAATAAGGAACTGGATCGGAAGTATGTTAAACTGCAGAGTGGGCACAACAACCCTACAGGGGGATAGCTACAGATTCAGGGCTGTTAGGGGGTGTCCGCAGGGCGGGGTCTTGTCGCCCCTTCTGTGGTCTCTCCTGATGGATGGTCTGCTGGCGGTCCTCTCGCTGTGGGATGTGGAGGTGCAGGCATATGCGGATGATCTAGTAATACTGATAAGAAGCAACTTGCAAAGATCTATTTCAGAGGATCTGCAAGAGGTGCTGACCGTGGTCTATGACTGGTGTGAAAGGGAGCAACTATCTGTGAACCCACACAAAACAGTTATAGTACCATTCACAAGGAAGAAAAGGCTGGAAGACCTAAGACCACCTTCACTCAAAGGAGAAACTATCCCATTTGCGAATACAGTTAAGTATCTGGGAATTACCTTAGATAAAACACTTAACTGGAATGCGCATCTGGATAAAATTGCCGCAAAGGCGAAACTGTCATTATGGACCTGCAGACGCATTTGCGGCAAAACATGGGGCATACATCCCAAACAAATGCACTGGCTCTATATCGCGGTCATAAGACCAATGATAACATATGGGGCAGTAGCTTGGTACTCTAAGAGCTTACAGAGCTCCGCGAGAATCAAATTATCTACCTTACAAAGACAAGCGTGTCTGGCATTTAGTGCCGCTTTCGGCACTACACCCACGGCAGCGCTTGAGTGTCTTCTAAATCTGCCACCTCTTCAAATAGTACTGGAGAAGGAGGCTAGATGGGCGACGTATAGATTGACACAGGCGGTGATCAACAATCCGCAGGCGATCATCATGGTGCCCAACAGGCTGGAAAATGCCAATGAGCAGGACAGTGTGTTGGGTCTACCATCAGATGTTATGCCTACCAAAACCACCTATTACCATGCCTATGACGTCCTCCTACCAGAGAGGAACGAATGGGCGAAGGACTCTGAAAATCTGAGAAGAACAGAGAATAGTTGGTTCAGTGACGGCTCCAAGACCAATGATGGTACGGGAGCTGCTGCATGGAACAAAAATGGTAAGGTTGAGCTTAAATGTTCCCTAGGCAAACATGCAACCATTTTTCAGGCTGAAGTTAAGGCCATTGATATGACTGCACAGTGGCTCATCGATAGAAACTGGAAAGGCAAGTCAATCAAAATTTTCTCGGACAGTCAAGCAGCTCTAAAAGCTCTTGATTCTAGCCGTTGTTCATCCAAGACAGTATGGAACTGCCAGGAACTACTCACCAAACTAGGGAGAGAGAACAAACTTACATTGATCTGGATACCTGGACATACAGGATATGAAGGAAACGAAAAAGCTGATGCTCTTGCGAAGCAGGCGGCCGCAACGGCCTTCATAGGACCAGAACCAGTACTGGGAATAGCTTATAACACAGCTAAAGAAGCCCTCTCCAGGTGGACACAAAATCAATTTGTAGCTAATTGGAGAGAGTTACCAGGCCTAACTCATTCAAAGTTGGCGGTGAATCTGCCATCAGGAATGAGAACCGGACAGCTTCTTCAACTTGGCCGGCAGCAGGTACAGGCTGTAGTTGGCATGTACACTGGCCACTGTCGGCTAAGAAGCCACATGAACAAGATAGGGCTCTCCGAAGAAACGGAATGCCGCTTGTGCTTGGAGGACGAGGAAACAATGGAGCATGTTATATGCCACTGTCCAGCAATGGAAAGAACCAGACAAACAGTCTTTGGAAATACTCAAATCACACTTGCAGATTTGAAAACTATCCACCCCAGAAAGCTGTTCGATTTCTTGAAAAGGATCGAGCCTCTGGCATAGTGGAAACACAGATGTGAGCCACAATAGACCAAGGGTCGCAGTGGAGGGTCCTATTTGGACCCACTCACGTGTACAAATACAACCCAAGGCATGCAGAAAATCACACTTTACCTATTTGTATTAAATTTTTAGGTACCTACCCTGGTCGATTATAGGATATAAATTAGTTACCGTATCTGACACCCTCGTTATATCGTTTACCTAAACATTCGACAACCAATCTGCACCGACCGCAAGTGTCACTAATATTGCTATGAGAGCAAATGATCCGACACCCGTGCAGATTATTTGTAGATTTTACAGGTAAAACGAATAACGAGGGTGTCAGATGCCGCCAACTATTTACTTCGCCTTCCAAACAGATCGACCATGACTACATTTTTTTGGCCACTCTAATGCTCATATTTTAGTTTCGAAAGTTTCACTTTCCTGCACTAGCACGAAAAATAATTGAAAGTGTCAATATATGCAAATTTTGACCTTAATATCCATTTTTTTAATTTTACCTCTAAAATTTTTACTTAATATTACCTCTACCATTATTGCTGTTTTTATTAATTTTTAATTTACATTGCTTTTGTTGGCATGTTACATACGACTTAATAAAAGTAAATAAAAAAAACAAAAAAATAACGCACTAATTTTAATAAAAACATAGGCAGTTAAAAAAATGCATGTTCATTGAGAAAGCTCTTAGACTTATGGATAAGTCTTCTAATGTTTGCAGTATAGTTCGAATACAATTATTCAAATGTTCATCTATAAGTCGATTGCGATATTTGTTCTTAATACACTTTATATTGGAGAAAACAGATTCACACAAATAAGTTGAACTAAATAAAGCTTTCACTTGCAAGGCAACACGTCATGGAACTAAATAATTTTCTTTGGTTACTATAGGCCAGATACATTTTATACTTGAGACTAACGATTTTAACGCTAAAAAAATCATTTTGAAACGCAATTTCTGTTGCAGCGATGTCCAAATTTCTGCATAACACAAGTTGCAAACTGTTGGGTATCAATTCCCGAGAAGGGTGAAACAACAAAGTAATAGCGCCACTAACCCCATTTCTTTAAAATCTTTAAAATAATTTTGCGACGCGCTTTCTGTGTAATAAAAATATTACTATTTTTTTTTTCTTATGAAATAAATTAAAAGATGTTTAATGCTCGTGGAGCTATGACGAGTTCCACCGAGATTAGTATTATTGTACACTTACTGAATTCGACCAGTAATCCACCGCAAAAATAATTACCCGGCAGGTTGGAACGCAAGGCCTTGTAGCAAGCTGGTAAGTGAGCGCGCAATTTTGCCCGCTGGTCAATTAACCGGAGAGATGGGCGCCACCGAGTTCGTTACGGACCAAACTGGAGATTCCCGCGTTATTCGTGGAACCTGCTGCAAGACCTCCGCTTCTCAAGGTAACCTGGCCGGTAAGATTCGCAAAAGAAGAGAACGTCACCACCAAACTAGGAGAGCTGAAAAGTTTTGATAAGAAAAATTGTCGAGCCAAATAAAAACGCCGCAAATACAATACTATCTCTTTATTTGCAAATATCAAGATAAGCCAAGACAAATGCCATTTAAATAGCGATAAATACAAATAGTGTAAAAGTAAATTGAGGAGGTCCAAGATATTAATATAAAAACTCTCAGGTGCGATACCAAGGATTGTAGGTAGTTTGAACCCCAATAAAACTAAACTATCTAATAATAATGGACTTAGCAATAGCAATATAAAATGTATCGGTGGTTGACCAAAACTCTACGTAGATTTAAGTTAAATGAAGATGAAATAGGCACCACTTAACTGCCTAAGAGCCCCAGCGAGAAATAGGGGATAGTAAAAAGCAAATTTGGGTTTGGTCTACCGCGCGGGATCGTGATCATGTAAACCCCAATGATAAGATGGGGCGCAATAACTTATAAGGACAAAATGTGCTAATGTAAAAGTGACAGTTATTCCAGACACAGTATTTTAAATCTAAACTAAACACTTAGCTTTTTCACCAAAGTTCCAACATCAATCAACCCGGCTGGGTGGAAAACCCTCCGACGTCCAACACGTCTAGCCGGTCCAATGGACTGTCCGCCCCCACAAGAGGGCTGTTCATTTGGCCTTGCTCAACCTGCTCGGAAAATCAAAGAAATCAGCTTGGAGCGGAACACGAAATGCGATAACTGCACTCCAAGCAGATATTTCCTGCTGGGACGACTTCCTAGCTTGCTACCCCAAATGAACACGCTTTTTGTTAAGACAGCACGTGGATAGGATATTTTATATATAGGGATATTTTTCCCAAAAAAAGACCACGATGCCTTTCAGGCTTTCAAAGTCAAAGTCAAAGTCAGGTATGCTTTATTGCCACAGAAAAATTCAAATACATTTTATGGACAAAGCGAATTAAAATAAATAAACTAACCATAGTAGAGCAAATACAAAACAAAACAAAACTTAATATATACAATAATAAATACGATAAAAATAGAACAACAAGCAATTTTCAAGTTGAAATTGGTCACGATTTAACAAAAAAAATTATATTTCAGAACATCATAAGCAGTTGAATCAGATCCACAGGAAGTACCTACACAAAACATAGGGTAAAGAAACTCAGTGTTATCAAAATATGAAACATACATTATAGCGAAGCGTGCTGTTGGGAAAAATAAGGAAGGTCATGTCGGTGAACTTGACTCGGACAATGTGCATAGACTGCAGAGTTGAAATACCCAGTAAAAGTAAACAAAACATGACTAAAATTGATAGCTTGGTATTTAATTTTGTGTAATTCCTGTATATCCGAAAAATCACTCATTCGTCAAAAAGATAATCCTATACCTATCATAAAATACTCTTCACCGCCGCACATGATGCCCAAGAGAAAAATTTAATAACGATTAACGATTAGTTGAAATTAATGGAGAAAAAAATAAAATCTAATTCACGCAAAACTCATTTATATAATAATAAAGTCTTTCTAGTAGGTAAGCATTCGTTTTTTCACGAAATTTAGCAAATGTAGGGATGGATTTAAGATGTAGCGGGAGTGCATTGTATAACTTCTTGGAATTACAAAGAATAGAATTTTTTGTTAATTCAGAGGAGGGAAAAGGAAGGTAGATGTCCTGACTCGAATTTCTTGTTGGGTACTCATGTTGTGGTCTTTCGGGAAATATGGTTCGATATTTGCGTATTAAACAAGTTGTTTCTAAAATAAACAAAGCAGGAAGCGTAAGAATTTTATATTTTTTAAAGTAGTATTCGCAATGAGCTCTGCCATTAAGACCAAATAAATAACGAATTGCTCTCTTTTGAAGTTGGTACGAAATTGCTCGGTGTTACAGCAGCCCCAAAAGGGAAGGCCGTAACGAAGATGAAATTCAAACAAAGAGAAGTAAGTGAGCCTGGCAGTAGACAGATTTAGTTCCTTCGAAACCGATCGAATTGCGAAGCAGGCAGAAGAAAGTTTTTTTTGTTAAAGAATCAATATGTGCGGATCACTTAAGGTTGACACTAATATTCAAACCTAGGAATTTAGCCGATTCAACGAATTTAATATTGCTGTTGTGAAGTAGCAAAGGTTGTTGTAAGGTTGTTTTATAAGATAGGGCTACCGCTTTATCAACGTTGAAACACAGCCAATTTGAGTCAGACCAAGTTTTGATTGTGACGAGATCGCTGGAGTTATTAGAGTGTAGGGAGAAAGTATTAGAATCACTCCAAGTTATGCTTGTGTCGTCAGCAAAGAGAGAAATTTTACCATTGATTTTTAGGTATGTAATGTCATTAATATATATTAGAAAAATGATAGGCCCAAGAACACAGCCCTGTGGAACTCCACTGGTAATTAATCTGTAATCAGAATCAGAACCGTTCGCTCTAACAAACTGCTGTCTATTTTCAAGATAAGATTGAAACCAGTTCGAAGGAATACCACGGATACCAAAAAAATTTAGTTTTCTTAACAAGATGTCATGACACACACAGTCAAACGCTTTAGCGTAATCACAGAAGACTGTAGCAGTGGCGAGATTGTTGTTAAGGGATGAGTAAACATCGTGAAGCAACGAGAACATGGAGTCATTAGTATACTTGTTTGGTAAAAATCCGAGCTGTTCCGGGGACACTATGCCATGTCTAAGGAGATACGGCATGAGGCGATTTTTTAATCACTTTTCAATGATTTTAGAGAGTACAGGCAACAGAGCAATTGGACGATAATTGCATAAGATATCCTTTTGACCTCCCTTATGAAGAGGAATAATCATCGCAGTTTTGAGGCATTCGGGAAAAACACCTTCCGTGAAGGACGCATTAATTAAGGAAGCTAGGACATCCAGAATTGGAAGTGGGAGGTTCAAAAAAATTTTAATTGACAGATTATCAGTGCTACACGCTGATTTACTCTTTATGCTGCTCATTACCTGAAGAAGTTCAAGGCTGGTCACAGGGCTTAGGAAAAAACTATCAGCGACTTTTTTAGAAGGAGGAAGAAACGAAAGAGGGTCGAGAGAAGGAGAAATACCAGAGGTAACATTTTTGCTCACGTTGACAAAATATTCGTTTAAATCATTTGGTTTTGGTATGCTCTGATTCGCTGAATTTGTTTTGCCTCTAAGATCGTTAATAATTGACCAGGTCTCCTTGGATACGTTTTTAGCAGTTGATAAACGATTTTGATAATATAGTTTCTTTGCTGTCTTGATACGTTTTAGGTAGATCTTCCTATAATTCGAAATGAATTCAAGAACTTGAATGGAGTTAGTGAAGTTTTTTATGTATGAGAGGGAACGCATATTTTTTGCAGATATGCGTAGGCCTTTCTTGGTCCATGGCTTGTGACGTTTAGGTTTAATGTATTTAAGCGGGAAGGCTTTATTGAATGCATTTATAATTTTATTTAAGAAACCACTAAAGTCAGAATCAAGTTCACCTGTTTCAAAATTCCAGTTCGTCTTTAGGCAAAGGTTACGAAAGGAAGAAAAATTGGAGGCTGAGAAGATTCTACCTAGGTGGCGAGTTTTTTTTGAGGGCCTATAAGAAATATTGAATTTTGAGATTACTGCCTCATGATCTGAGAAACACGCGCTAGTTACTGTCGATTGGACATCAGTTGAAGGAAAGTCGGACGCTACATAGTCAATGATAGAAGAGGAATTGTTAGAAATCCGAGTTGGAGAGATTACATGCATTGAAAGACCAAAAGAGTCAAAAATAGAAATTAATGATTTTTGGGCAGCACAAGCGGTAGCGTAGTCAATATTTAAATCACCGCACAAAATTTTCTTGCTTTTCACCGGCAGACCGTCTAACAGGCTTAGCAGGTTATTAAAGAACAATTGCACATCGGAATTTGGCGCTCTATATATACAAATTACGTGTAAATCAAAGTTCCTATTGTAAACAATTGAAAATTCAAAGTAGTTATCCGATTGGAGATGATCAAATTTAGTTACAGGGGAAAAGCCCTCGTTTAAGGAAAGAATCAGTGTTCCCCCATGAGCCGAGTTTTTCCGATTATATCTGGCTATTGTGGAGTCCTTTTCAACATAAAGCGGATCATTCTCACTCAGCCAGTGCTCTGTAATTGCAACTAGTTGGGAGAACCCTGATTCCTCCAAAAACAAAAACAATTCATCAGTCTTATTTCGTAATGAGGCAACATTAATAAGAACCATACTAAACCTGGCGTCAGGATTAGAGGAATCTAGTCGCTCAGGACACGTCAAGCTGCTTAAAAATTTTTCTTCGGGGAACCACTGGAGAAGTATTTTTGGTGACCCTCTCTGGACTTCTGAAGCTGAATCGTCCTCTCCGAAACAAGATGGGATCTGTAGGTACAAAGATCTTCTTCCACTTCAGTGTGTTTAAACCCATATGCAGCATGAAAGTCGTGGTAGACCTTACGTAATATGTCGTCCTGGATTGGCAGTCCTTCAGATGCTAGGAATAATCTGATGCTTATGTTGGTAAATTCCTCGTAGCCTACCGAGGCAGGTTGGTCATACAAATAGGCAAGGTACAACCTAATGGCTCTGAAGATAGCAGGTTCCCTTAGCCTTGCCATAAGGAAACGATTACTAGAGTCGGTAGACTTACTAGCGGCCTGTGTTAATTTAACTGTTGGGGGAGTCAGCGGGTCCAGAGAGAAGGACGGTTTATGGGGTGATTCCTTAGACAGTTTAATTTCGACATCGCTCACAAGGGCATTAGTTTTGCAAGCAGCGATAGCTTGTTTGTCAGAAGCTACTGTAGTTACCTTGTGTGCCTTAGCTTCACTGACTGGAGAGGGAAAGTCCCGCATATTGCCAGAGGTCGGACTGCTAGTCACTTTCGCCTTGGTGGAGGGAGTTAGATAGAGCTCTGTAGTTTTCTGAGGGATTTCAGATTCCGATGACCATCTAACTTGAGCCCCGGGTGGCCAGATATTGATGCCGAACAAATTCTCAGCGGACTTTCTTGATAGGGTCCCTATTTTAAATTTAGTTCCTCTGGAGTAATTGCACTGACTGAACAAGTTATAGCATCGAATAAATTCTGATGTTTTCAACTTTTCCTTCACATAGTGCACGATATAAGGTTTGTTCTAGCAGCGATTTCAAACGGTTCCAAACCATCCGGAGTTTGCGCATAGCGATATAAGCGACGCTTATATCGTTATGCGCAAACTCCGGATGATTTGAAACCGTTTGAAATCGCTGCTAGAACAAACCTTTTATTTGAAGTAAATCCTGCCTTGAGGTGTTCTACGATCACATAGTGCCGTCTTTGGGCACTTCTATAAATTGCGGAGTTGGAATCTTCTGGGATTGAGGAAACTTCAGTAGGCAGTTCCATTTGAGTGGAAGATGAAACAAATGCCATTGACGTAGTCTGGGTGGAGCACGACGTAGAAGTAAAGCGTGTCATCGTAGGTAGAGCACTATGTTGTTTTGGGTTAGCAACTTTAGAATTTAAGTTCCTAACCAAGGTGGTAACATTTGCAAGTTGTCAATACCCTTCTTAATATCAGCGGACGAGGAGTCTTGCACCTGGATCTTGATGGTTTCCTCTGTATTGTTGAGTAGAATTTGAGAAAGAGTAAGACATTCTGTTCCATTTCCCTCACCGATTTCAACAGAGAATGAGGGTTACAAATGGAGAACACTTCCGACATTTTGTGAATATCGTCTATTTTCCTCTCCAAAAGGTTCCATTTAGATTCGTTATTCAATAAAATATCATACATCTCAGAAATAGTCGGTACACTGTTTGATAATTTACTCACACGGTCAGCCAGCGAGTCAAATATCTCCTGAGGAACCTGATTTTTTGATAAATTAGAAATTTTATCGTTGAGATATCTCAAATTTGGAGAGTCACACAGGGCACAAAAGAAACGTAGGTGGTTAAATTTCTCCAGCAGCAAGGTCTTGGTAGTTGCTTTATCAAGGCCCGTACATTGCATACAGAAATATCTGCGACATTCGCCACTGCAGCGCACTTTGTTATATTTGAGGAGCTTGCGTGCAAAACCGGCCATATCCATTTTCAGCAATTTTAACATTTTTATGTTTTCTATATAAATCGAACAATCTCTATCGTCCAGCATCGAAATTTACGTTCAAAACCGACTATTTCTGCGTTAAAAATGCATTTAAACTTTGGGTTTTGCACCAAAACCGGCCATATCCATACACCTTGTATTGTGTGAATGCGACTCTTTACATGAAGAGGTTGGCATCCACATATAATATAATTTTGTCAATTATTTTTAGTTTTGTTTAATATGTTATAATGTTACCAATAATGTCTTATTTTTCAGTTATTTTAATACAAAATATGTAAACTTTACACTATTTTTAATTTTTTTCATTCATTTTGATGCAAAACCGGCTATATCCAAATTGATATTTCGTTTTTTTGCAAAAATATCAATAATAGTAAAAATTATTTAAGTCAGTTGAAATGGATACATTAACAAAAAGCAAATTAAATCTTCTCAGTAAAAATTAGTGTATAGACGAATGAGTGAGAAGTTTTTCACCTCTCCTGAAAATTTTTCTAAAATGGATTTAGCCGGTTTTGCACGCAAGCTCCTCATTTGTCCTTATCGGGAAATTCTTTAAGGCAATTGTCGCACTTGTACATAGACATTTTTTTTTTGAATCGTGAGTACAAAGGAAAGAAAAAAAATACGAAAGAAAACAAACACAAATATTGTCGCGTATTTGGTGACTGGTCATGAAAATTCAAACAAAACAAAACAAAAAACCGACGGTGCGGAGCACAACAAACCCGACTGAACCGTACGACGCGACGGTCAAACACTCACTTCTACTCACTTTAAAAAGTGGGGGTCATATTATTATTTTATATTCCGCGGTTTTTCTTGATTATCTGTCATCTTTCTGCTTTTGCTCTAACTGCTCCACCTCCAGACTAGGTGCAAGTAGAGCACACCGATCTCCATATATGGATAAGCACAAACCGTCTGCATGCGTCGAAAAATCGTACCAATCATGGGGGAAAAAACCGGGTTTTGCGTCGGACAGAACTGAAAATAGGATAGTTTTACTCATGCGCACAAACACCGAGAAGCGACAGAACGAAATCAGCTGATAAAGCTTTTACAGTTCGGTAATCAAAAATATTATCAAATTTCTCTGACCTTGCTTGTTGCTTGCGCTTGCGAAATAATTCATTTTTCTGTGTTTGTCGTAATGGGTTTCGGCGTTTCGTTTCGTTCAGTTATTGAAGTAAGTACGTGCGTTTGAGTGGTTTATATTATCGCTTTCGTTGAAAATAACTAATTTACTTTTTGACATCTAGTTTAGTTTATTATTATAATAGTTCGTTATTAGTGTATTTTGTTAGTGTACAAGTTGGTGTAGACGTTAGGAATAGGATTTAAAGACAAAAGACCTTAAAAGACAATGACGCCAACTGCCAAGGTCAAAGAAAATACTCAACGGTGTTTGATTTGGTGTTGCCAAAATAAGGGTAGAATACCAGGGATTTCTTATTTTGAGTAAGTATAATTTTCTTTTAAGGATAAATGCGGCATAACATCCAAAATATGGGAATAATATCTTAAAAAGGGTTTATTTACTGACCTTTAGCATAAATCACGATGCATAAATAGCAGTGAGTTTATTCAGTTTTATCATTTTGTATTAAAAGTCTTCTTATAGGTAGGATGGATTTTAATTTACTTTGTTGAGGAGCTTTGATGCTCTAAACAGTTTTTTTTAGATCCTTAAATGGGCAATTGTTCCCCATACTTGTTTCTGCTATTTTAAAAGATTTTTAAAAATTGTTTTACATACTACATATATGGGTTCAATAATATAGAAATGATCCGTGGGGGGAGCTTTAATTTTTTTCCAATATTTACCCCCTTCTTTTAAACATTTAGGACAGAAAAGTGTAGTGAGTGACGTAAAGTACAATTTGTATGTCTTTTCTATCTGTAAAGTTAAAGAAAAAATAAAAGAAGGGGGTAAAAATTGGAAAAAAATGTTAAAGCTTCCCCCACGGATTATTTCTATATTGAACCTATAGCAGCCTGTAAAAGATTTTAAAAAAAATCTATTAAAATAGCAGAAACAGGTATACGGAACAATGAGGAAGTTTCATCAATTTTTCGATAGTTTTTTTTTTCATAAGGCGAAAACTGAGGCAGATACAACGCCTTGAAATGTGCTTATGACGTCACAATACACATGAATTGTTACGTCACACCATGCATAGTATATCTATCCTATACAAAACTAAAAACTGGCATAGCTCTCGTAATATTCATATTTAGTGGAAATAAAAAAATATTTATCGATTTTTTTTCACTGTTGTAATAAAAAATAATCAGTTTAATTTCTCAGGAAACTTCCTAATTACCCTTAAATGTTTTAAGGTTTTCATGAGCAGTTAGACATATGTATAGGCTTAAGTATTTTGTATCTTGGTACATACTACCTACATATTTTGTATTATTGGCTTTTTCCAAATAAACTACTACTACTACCTAATGTAAGTTAATGTAAATAAAACGTTTATATCATGATGTTTTGTTTTAATAAACCTTTCTTTGCCCCAAAGTTATTTTAGCTATTCAATGCAACAAAAATTCATATTTTAAAAAACTAAAAAAGGTGTATTTCTTGCCTACAGATTGTGGTATGTAATGTGTGAAAGCAAAATACTTTAACATTACAAATCTCTTTTAAAAGTAGTACCTATTCAAGACTAACTTAAAGAGAAAGTAAAATTTAAGGCAAACGCATATAAAAAGAATTTTATTAGGAGGTGCTTCCATTTTTTAATATTTTTGAATCAAAGGGATGATTTTAAAAAATAAATATATTTGAAAATTTAAAAGTTTCAGTGCTGCGCCTGTGTTACACCAGATTTTACAGTATAAATCATTCAAATTTTCTTGGTCATAAAATCATTTTGGGCAAACTAGTTAATATTTTTAACAAAAAAATGCATGCCACACATAAAGAATATAAAAATTAGGTAGGTACCAAAATATTTGGTAGTATTTTTTTGTATACCTATCAATGGTTTATTCCTTAGACATAATTATATATTTACCGTCATATTTTTACATTTTTTAATTGGTTTTTGTGTCGCCCAGGGACGAGGAAAGAAATAGTTTTTATTTTTTTTTGTCTCCAAAACAAAGCAAGATTCGGAAAAAATAGCAAAACTTGTATATTTTATCGGTTGGTCTATTCTATTTCTTTTAAAAACCAATGGCTTGCAATTTTTGTGTTAAATATATGATCTATCAACTTGCTTTTAAATTTTTGGTAATATATACAACGGCAAAAATATTTTTCCAAATTCTTAAAATCCGGACCTGTCGCTTATTCGCGGCCATGCGGTGATGAAGCACGTGGAATCGATCGATAACCTGCTAATTGAAACTGCGCAGTCTCAGAACTACCTTATTTTGTTTACATCTGAAGGCGCATGAATCGGTATGATTTGGATCGCTTTGTGCTTATCCATATATGGAGATCGGTGGTAGAGCATGATCTAACTGATCTCGAGCACAGTGCTCCATCCCAAGTGAACAAACAAATATCAGCTGCTCGAGCCAAATGAACATCGATCACCTGCTCCAAGCCGTTTAGAGTACTGAGAGCAGCCCAAATGAACAGACCTCAGGTAAGCAAGCTCTGCCAAGCCAAATATACAGCAGTTCAGCTAGGTAGGCGAACTATCAAGTTTCCACCTGGTGAAGGGACTTCCAAATTCTCGCCCGGTGGATGGACCCTAGGAATGGAAACATTCCCTAGTAACGAGTCACAATGATATGTGAATCGATTGCTATTCAATACTATCTTTCCAAAAAAAAATAATTCAGCAGAATTCCAATTTTAGACTCAATATACCCTGTGTATTCCCCTTTTTATTTTAAATAAATTTCAAAAATGAATCAAAAGTTAAAAAAAAAAAACAGAGAATAAATGAGAAAAGAGCACCCCCGTAATAATATATCAGAGCAATCGTAATATTACAATTATAGCTTAATATTAGTTATGCAAAAAAACTAAATAAGATTCAGTTCGGCCAAGGAAAGCCGACATCATCAGTTAAAAATAATATTACAGTCGTTTAGAAAGAGGAAATAAGCAGTTTAGGACCGAGTTTGGCACAGCAAAATAAACGTAAATAATCGTTGAGAACAGTAAATAACAGCAATAGGACAAAATAAAAGCAAAATGAATGTAACTAAATGGATCGTTCCTAGTCTGACGCAGATAAAATCCATACCATATTGATAAAAGAATTCAATTATGATCTAAATATCCAACAAAAGGCACTAAAATAAACTTTTATGAAAAATCATACTAAACAAATTTGTCAAATAAATGGTCTGAGTGACCCTCCAATATTATTATCAAATAAAGAGCATAACTCTTTCCGAATTTTAATAATTCAAGTGAAAAGTTTAAGTACGGTCCACATAGTGAAACAAAAGCACTAAAATATACTTAAATAAAACCATCGTACTAGACGAATTTGGCAAATAAATGGTCCGAACGACTTTCCAATATTAAAATAAAAAAAGCGTGCCTCTACCTTTAAGTTAATAAATCGAGTATAAAGTTCAATACGGTAAACAACAATGAACGAAAATATGCGAAGAAATGTAATCTGTATTAAAAAAAACACGATAGGTTGGCTGCTTCCCTTCGCAACGGAAACTAATAATAAACAAAACTGCATAACCTAAACTTTAACAACCGAATTTCCCGGTTTAGTGTATTTAATAATTAAAATCAAAAACCCACACGAATCACTAGAAGTTGATTGCAAGATTAAATAATAAAATTAAAGATAAAAACCATAATTCCCCATTGCATTCATTCTAACTCCGGTAATATAATAAATTCCATGAAATTAGCGGTCTTAGCATTAATTGCAACTTATGGCTGTAGAAAATAGTTGCCCTTGATAAAGCGAAATCGAAATCAATGGTTACATTTTACACTCGTTGCTAAATTGCCTAAGAAAGGTCAAATAAATCGAACTGCTGAATTACCGAAATTCTACATTACACTTCGTCGAAAACAAAATAAAAACGATTAATTAGGCTGATAGCAAGGTCCAGTGAATGAACCATAACAACTATTTCATTCAAATATAGAAGCCCAAAAGCTTAAATTAATCTCTTAATCAATTTGACGTCACACCGAGTAATCAAGCCAATTAAAACGAGTCCGATATGATTGAAAACGGTTAATTTAATAACCATTAAATAATAAACTACGCCACCCGAGTAGTAAAAGGAACTATCAGCTCATATTAATCTCTAATTAGGATGACGTTACGCCGATTAATTAGGCTATTACATCGAGTCCGAAACGAACGAAAAGCGAAATAATACAACCATGCAAATACTAAAGATACAAGACCGCAAAACATCTGTAATTAATAAAGAAACTTACCTCTCTTAAACGGAGGGCGAAACTACGTGGCACATAAAAAAAATTGCTGCCTTTACCAGAAAAAAATCATTTCCAAAAATCCTCGCCTGGCGAGTTTTTCCCGTACCTACAGCACTAAACTTAACGAAAACAAATCGCAATGGCTAATACGGGAATCACTACGTTGTTAGCCGACAAATCTGTCGCAAATGCCTCGGCTTAAAACAAATTTACATGAATCGACTGAACCATAGATAATACACTAAAAAAAAGACTGAACAACGGAAAAGCTTCTCTGGAAAGAAAACGTACCTACAAAGCCGAACAAGGCGTCCTTTCGCGCTTCGACAGATCAAGTCCCCACGCAGGAAATTTCACTGCGACGTTTCTCGACGCTCCAATAAAACGGACTCCTTAGGTCACGCGGGACTAAAAATTCACTTCTAGTTGGCGACCGAAACGGGATTGTCACAATTTTTGAAGGTATCCTCAAGTTAGACACTATTTCTACATGATATTTACTGTCATAGGGTTCCAATGGATTTTGAGATATCTTTTCTGAAAGAATAGGAAAAATGCTTGGCATCGCGGTTGATTAGGTTTTGTTCCTAATAAAGCTCAAACTTTTTGACAAATGCTTTTATGTCAGAAATAATTTCTTTGTCTCTCCCCTGAAGCTGCAAATTAAGTTGCAATTGCCATAGTATAGCTTGTGATAATTGTTCTTTGGTATTATTTTACCTAGTCTCAACACAACGTTTTTACTCCTACTCCAACGTCAGGATCTAGTTCTTCTGTACCACGATACAATTCTCAGTTGTAAATAATTCCATCAGAACCATATCAAACGAAAGCTTTATAGCCCCATTTATTTGGCTTACTTTTATGTATTATTATTCTCCTGTCATGCTGGGTTCATCTGCTGTAACGGATATTCTGTATCAAAGTAATCTATATGCAACGCAAAGACATAAAACTCTTAATATCAAAGAATTCGAATTGTTTATTTTTCTTATATATAGTGCACTAGTGCGGGAAAAAAATCACTTCCCCAAAGTGACACTTTCAACACTGAAATGCGTGCGGGAAAGTGGGTAAAAACGCGCGGTTGTAGAAAAAAAAACATTTTTTGACATTATTTTTGCCAAACTATCCAAAAAAACATAAAAATACGAGTATAGTTTTCAAAATTTTCAACACCATGGGACACAAAGAGTTGTGTGAACAATCTTGGCCTATCCTGCATCCTTTTTAGACGTCAGTAGTTCGTTATTAGGTACGTAGGGCTGAGAGCTCTGTATCAAAATTTATTAGTTTATTGACAATTCAAAAAAGAACATCTATATATTGATTGAAAGAAATGACAACTAATAAACTATACTTTAATTCTAAATTGTTTGTCTAAAAAAACCGAAAATTTATAGTTCTTTTATGACTACTTGCATGCTTTTTTTCGGGGAATACATTAGGTCTCCCATAGAAGCGGAAGATTTTAGTTTTTCAAGCTCTTCTTTCTCTGTGGATAATATCGATAAATTCCGTCGCTCTGTAAAGTAACTTTTTACTTTACTAGCCTTACTGAAGAGTTTCTTTCAGTTCTTTAGTGGGGGCGGGAATTGTTAAGAATAGTGATTAGGTCTAAATCATTAGATGTTAAATTGTATTAGTAACATTTCTGCAAGTTGTTTGACAGTATCCATTTTTAGAATTTCTGATTTTAGGCGGTGTTTTAAAGAAATTGATTTTTCCCAGAAATACACTGTTAGGTAGGTGATATTTTGTGGCCAGCTTTCCTGCTTTCGTTAGGCCAAGAAAGCTGTTTATCTGGTTCCAGAACTGCAAATATATTATTTAAATCATGCAAGGCATTGAAATCTTCCTTTGGTCTGTGATATTAAAATATCTGAGTAGCCCTAATACACATTAACCCTAAAGAATGGTTCTCGTTTATAAATTCTCTCATTTCTCTGCTAGTTCCTCAAAAAACCACTTCGCTTTCGATGACCTCCACCCCGTTCACCCTACAACCTGACCCTATTACTCATATAGGATCTAAAAAGATCAATGCTCCCTTTCTTGATGTTATTGTGATTCATGCAATCAGAAGCCTTGCTTTGCTTGATAGGTTAGGCAGATAATCCTAATATTGAAAATTAAAAATACTAAATAACCATTTAACATTTTAGAAACATAGTTTTCTGATATCAAAACTATAATAGGATTTATTTTTTGCTTGCAGCTATACTAAAATTGCAGCCTATCTATAAAATTAGATGCATTTTTCATTCAGTTTAAACATTATGCTGAACCGATATTTTTTGTGATCATCTAGATATTTAATTTCTGTTTTACTCTACAAAACAAAATTGTTCTTATGCATAAATATTCTTTCAGATGAAATGATTTATGTTAAAACTTCAACTGAAGAAAATGGACATATACTTAGTAATCAAAATGATGCCTGTAGTATAATGGATGAATATAACTGGTTAAACACTTTTTTGGGTTTTGTTGGTCTGACTACGATCAAGTTGAACGTTAAACCGAAAAATTATCGGCTAAATATATGGGTTGTAGGAATTCATATACTGTGCTTAATACTCAATGTTATATATATGGTTCTATTAACATTACCACTTCTACAAGTACATCAGTTTGTAATCTGTCTAGGCTAGAGATCTTTAAGTATATTTTAAGTTTTTTCGACACGATCGTTGCTAACCATGTAACGACGAGAGCAAGAATGGTGGTAAAAGCTTATGAAATCATTTCCCATCTTTGACTATTTAAGGATGGTTATCATTTTTGCCTCTATGGTTATTAGTAGAGTAATATACTATTAACTTAGTCTTGCTTCGTTTAAAAAACAAAACATATATAAATTGTGTACTCAGTATCTTTGTAGAATTTTTTCACTGAATATTTTAAAAATAATGTAACTTTTTTTATATAATAATGCCTATTACCTCAGTCTGTTACCGAACGGAATTAGAACAATCCCAACGGTGAAACAAAAAATGTCCCAGTTATTGATTATTATTTAAAAATAATTTTAAACATTTACTGCTTCTAAAATTAAATTGTACTTACTTAGTATAATCAGTATTATTAACACTAGTTTGACTATTAATGAAAATATAAATTAGATTACCCAACATTTCTATAAATTTAAAAAAATATATATGTACTTTTTATAAAAATCTGTTCAAGGAAAAATCTTCTATTTTATAATTATCTAATTCTTCATTTATTTGTCAGTACTTCACAACAGGATAGGCGAATCGATATATTATCCCATAATATCTTTCTAGTACCACAGAACGTGATCTCTCTGGTCACTTCTAGTTTACCACTTTGTTGTAAAGCTTTAAATTTTATTGTCTTTTTATTAGGTTTAAGTTCCATAACGGCTTCTAGATCGTATGAGTCTTTGTAACTTTCAACTACTTACTGTCATTTCTCTTTTTATTTTAATTTTTGTTTTCCTCAAGGGACTGTACTGCTTTTTATTCTTTAGGATCGTTTTTTAAATTATTTGTTTAATTCTACAATTTCTCTGATAATATAACTCATGGCAGTTTGTCTTCACGCTTTTGAAGTATTTTATTTTGCCGGAGTTTTTCCTGAATCTATGTATAACTTAATAATTTTCTTCCAGGTTTTGACCAAATACAGCAGCAGCAGTTTTTGATCTACGAATAAAAAATTAATAAAAAAATGTAAAGTGTAAAAAGTCTAGTCAGGATTAAAGATTAACTTATAACTTCTAGTAAGAATGTTCAAATTTTAATATTATGCATATAATTATTGCCGATTACAACCGATAATTAAAATCCTTGTAAATGAATTGGTAATTAATTGACTGTCCAATAATCCGACAAGTAATAATTTGAATCGTCCCGATAATTGATTAGCAGACAAAAACCATATATTTTGATCTTAAAATATTAGTTATATATTTTTTACTTGCGGAATAACAAACATATAACGATTGACGAAAATAATCTTATATTTAAACGCACTTTTTAAAAAATTGCAATTAATGGCAAAACACACGCGCTTCGCTAGACTTCTGTACACCCTTTAGTTCAATAGGAGAAAAAGTGTATTCTCACAAAATTTTTATTATTTACAGTTTCCTTATTAGATTAAAGTAAATATAAAATAGATTTAAAAAAGCGACATGGTCAAAGACTGTACTCTTTACCTTATTGCAAACGTAACATACTCCATACCTATATTATATAGAAATTCCGATATATCGAATTTTCGATATAGTATCGATTAAACGATATATTGATTGATACCGGGCTTTCGAAATATACTGGACTATGTGATTGATTTATTGAAATATCCATATATCGAGGCTTTAGTGTTTCAATTTAGCGATGCTTCGTAATTTGGATATTTTTAACCATATTTTATTCATACTTTTAGATCGGACCTCTTTCGATTAGTGATTTTCTTTCAATCATGTTAAAAGGGCCCACAATAATATATCAGATAATAACATTATTTAGATGTCACAACTTCATACCTCAGTTATTGGACACAATAAATAAACAAGATAATATATTATTTCCATCTGTTTCAAGATGTCCAAAGTTGAGCCCAGTAGCAAAAGATTTATGTTCTTTCCTGATAGGACACTTATGTTGTATAATTTGCTTTTGTTATATGTATCAAAATGTATGGCTTGCAATATGCATTGAAGAATATTCATGGCTAATTGCTCTTGGCCAAGATATTCAATTTGGAGCATTATGCTATATTCTTACTACCAGGTTTCAAGGCATTAACGACGAGTTACAAAAAATAATAAAGGATATTGAGTCAGGTAAGAGAATAGAATACAT
>MU182088.1:577679-628783 GCA_016904865.1 Pissodes strobi
CCACTCTATATGATTATCGACCAGGCCATCGAGATAATTCCAGCGTTACTGAATCTTCACGGCCGGTCGGCAATGACTCATACAGACAGAGAAGCGGCAAGGCGGCTGGTTCTGTAGGGTAGCACAAAAACATTCGGATGGTTGCTAGCCGTAACATTGCCTCCCTCTTAAACCTGATCGTCCCGATCAGCTACTTCATGTCCGTGATATGCTTTCAGCCTGTCGAGGTGAACAACTTTCAGTTTGCTTCTGGGGCTACGCTGAATTCTATACACTACGTCATTAATTCTTTTGATGACTGTATAGGGCCCTTCCCATACTGGCGTTAGCTTGGGAGATCTTCCTTTCTTCCTGTGCGGATTATATAATCAGACTTTATCATTCATCTGAAATCCCATAGTGTTAGCTTGGAGATCATATCGAGCTTTCATCAGGTCACTGTCGAGACGTTGAAACGGTAGTCCCACATAATTCTGTTTCATCTTCCCACTGGATCTTGTCTGGGGTCCTTGACTTGAGACACAGGTTGAACACTGCTGGCACCATGATTTTACATCCTGGCAGTAGTTGACCCAGTAAAATCTGTCGCGGATCTTGTCAATCATTCTGTTAACTCCGAGATGTGCACCAAACTTTCCATTATGTACTTCTTCCAGAACTTGCGATACCCTCTTCCCTGGTACCACTAACTGCGTCTTCCCAGGCTCGTTTAAGGAGTCTATTTTCAACTACCAGGGAGTCCCACTGAGCCCACAGATATTTAAAAGTAGATCCCTTAGTTGAAATATCTCACCAGCTTGTTCTTGGTTGACGTTCTTCTTTAGCTTTTAGCAGTAGTGCTATTTCATTATCCTCAAGCTGATCTTTCTAATGGGAGTGATTCTTTCACGTTGGTCTATTCTTTGGAATGTTTATAATTATCCTCGCATGATCTTCTGGATAAGGCGTCTGTATTGTTATGCCATCTTCCTTCCCTGTGCCTAGCCTTAAAGTTATATTGTTGCAACTCTTCCTGACTTGACTTTGAACTGCTGTCGTCTCTGGATGGAGATGTAGACCGTAGGCATTTATACATTCCGTAAATGTATACGGCACCTAGCACTATCCCATTGGTTGGATTTAAAATTTCAACCAATCAAACTTCGAGTGCCATATGCGTGTAGGGAATGTAAATCGGTGCCATATGCACTTACGGAATGTAATAACAGTTTATTGAGCAGCATGCCTTTGCGATTCAGTGGATCATATTTAGCAAGCCTGGTGGCGGCAGTAGTTAGATGCTGTGCTTCTGATACGATGCTTCGCTTTGCCTCCGAGTTCGATTCCCGTCAGTGGCAAGCGTTTTTTAATTTTTTTAAAGATTATGTTTGTTTCTTTTTTTTTAATTTGAGGTAGTTTGGGTTAGTTTTGATTAGTTTGGGTTAGTTTTGTTTGGGTTAGTTTTGGTTAGTTTGGGTTCGTTTTGGTTAGTTTGCTTGATTGCACCCTGGAGCGAGCGAAGCGAGCGAAGGGCCATGCGTGAAGTTAACAGTACTAACTACAAACGCATGTCTGAAGACGCTTGTCTTTAAAAGACACCTCTTATCCTTTCCGAACTTCTACCATACTCTTTGAAGCCTTCGGAATATATTTATACTGCAAAAGTATTTATTACATTCCGTAACTGAATATGGCACCGAATTACATTCCGTACACGATTATGACACCCGCACGTTGATTGGATAGAAGTTCAAATTTTGAATGGTTTGACCAATAACAACATCGAGGTGCCATATACATTTACGGAATGTATAAATGCAGACCGTAGTTGTACTCGACAGTCTCTCTTGAAATGCCCAGTCCTGCCACATATATAGCACTGATTTGTAACATTTCGGTTACGTGCCCGATATTTTAATGGCTCCCGGAATCTTTGTACTTGACAGTCTCTTTTGAAATGCTCAGTCCTGCCACATATATAGCACTGATTCGAAACATTCCGGTTACGAGGCCTATCTTCTGTGGCTCCTGGAATCTTTGTACTCGACAGTCTCTTTTAAAATGTCCAGTTCTGCCACATCTATAGCACTGATTGGTGGCATTCCGGTTACATGGCCTAACTTCTAGTGGCTCCCGGAATATCTGTATTCAACAGTCCCTTTTGAAATGTCCAGTCCTGCCACATCTATAGCACTGATTACGGTTGTATGGCCTAACTTCTAGTGGCTCCCGGAATCTCCCCGTGGCCTGAAGAACTTTAGTTAATTTCTTCAAAATACCGTCCATCTCAGTTAGTTCACAACTGTTCTTCAAATTTTCTTCCTGGATGGATACGTCCTTGATTGCTGGCTTAGAGATGTTACAGGCCGCCTCGATTTCCAGAGCTCTACCCAACACTTCACGGCTGCTATCAAATTTGGCCAGACGTAGCATCTTCTGAGTTTCTGGATCTCTGACACCGTTCACGAAATATTCAGCAACAAGTTCCTCTTGAAATTTTTCCGTTGCTCCAGGGTAGGCCAATTGAATGATACGTCTAACGTCTGCCTCAAACTCTCGCAGGTTTTCACCAGGATTCTGATGTCGGGACTTAACTTGTGCCTGATACAGTTGTCTTCTATGTTGGTCTCCAAATCGTCTCTCTAGGGCAGCTACAAGTATGTCATATTTCCCCTGTTGGCTGATGGGAATGGTCTGTAGTAGTTCCAGGGCAGATCCACGAAGCGCTACCACCAGTGACGTAGCCATCTTCGATATTCCAACCGTTGGCAACAGCAGCGGCTTCAAATTGTCTTCTGTACATTGTCCAGGATGTTTGACCATCATACGTTGGAGGTTTGATATTATGTCCTGTGACAAATTCCCTCTCGGTGGGTCCTTGATTTTTTAGTCTGGTAACTTCTGCTTGCAGATTTTTCATTTCTTTCTGCACGTTTCCAACTTCTTTTTGTATATTGTCTACTTCTTTTTCAAATTTCTCATTTTGACCGTCCAATATTTTCTGTAATTTTCCTTGCTCTATTTGCCTTTTATCTTCTTGGTCTTGTAAAATTTTATGAAGCCGGTCCTGTTCTATTTGCCTTTTCTGTTCTTGATCTTGTAAAATTTTTTGAAGCTGGTCCTGTTCTGCTTGCCTTTTGTCTTCTTGATCTTGTAAAATTTTCTGAAGCCGGTCCAGTTCTATTTGCTTTTTATCTTCTTGATCTTGAAAAATTTTCTGAAGCCGATCTTGTTCTGCTTGCCTTTTGTCTTCTTGATCTCGTAAAATTTTCTGAAGCCGGTTCTGTTCTGCTTCCCTTCTTCGTTCATCCTGTTCCCGTTCCGCTTGTCTTTTACGTTCATCCTCTTCCCGATCCGCTCTCCTCTCAGCATTTAAATTATCCATGAAATCCGCCAACATTTTATTAATTTGTTCCATTTCTGCCGTTTGTTGCCTCGTATTGACCATAGAACGTTATAAAATTTTCACAGAATGCACCAATCAAAAAGGTCTCGTTGACTTACTTGTAACCTTTTCTCTCCTCGAAGAATACTTCAAAGTCCGGTCCCTTCACAATCCCACTTCTGACACCAAATGTTACGTTTTTCCCGTGGGTTCTGCACGAAATTACAACTTTTACTATTTCAAACTAATACTCTCTTTATTCACTACCACTGTATACAACTGAACACACTAAACTACTCTTATAACTTTACAACTAATAGCTCTTTACAGTTCAACACTCAATGAATAACTGACTAACTTCGCCTTAGGTCTGCTCCTTATATATATACAATCTCAAATCTATCACGAATATTCGGGAAGTATTCCGAGGCCACTCTATATGATTATCGACCAGGCCATCGAGATAATTCCAGCGTTCCTGAATCTTCGCGGCCGGCCGGCGATGACTCATACAGAGAGAGAAGCGGCAAGGCGGCTGGTTCTATAGGGTAGCACAAAAACATTCGGATGGTTGCTAGCCGTAAATATATATATAAATATATATATATGTGTATATGTGTCATTATTGATCCGGGATTTCATTCGTTCGTCTTTTTGCCTGGGTTGCAGACGTTTCGCTTTCGCCAACAGTGTTCCCAGATGAGTTTTTTGATTATCAGTAGGTGTCGCCTCGAAAAATCAGTAGAATTCAGTATTTTTACGTTTATACATAGGCAACCAGTAAAACTTAGAATAAAATATAGACATGAGATATTCAATAAAGAATCTAGGTTAATAATTATTACAAATATTTTTATTTTATATAAAAAACTTAACTAAGAAATCAAAATTTATATGAACAATCTTTAAAAGAGCAAAAGATTTAAAATGTTACATAATATTAATGTTTGCCTTTAGTTTGAGTCCGAGTCTTCATCTGTAAGCCCTTCCTCGTTTTGTTTTTTGTATATCTTGGAATTGTGATATTTTAAGATATCTTCTCCAAAATCCACAGAAAAGCATGTTTGATTGCTACTTTTCAAGAAATTTTTAGTATGCAAGTTACCTACTATTGATACACTCGAAAGGCGATTTCGATGGGTGGTTTTCATGAGATTAACTTGTGAAAATGTGCGTTCCACATTCGCAGATGAATGTGGTAAGGACAGCATATTAAATGCAAAAGTTGAGAGTAGAGGAAACATAAAGGAGTTATCTCCATATTGAATTTTGCTAATTTTTGCCCAAAATTCTTCTGCATTTATATTGCTAGAAAAATCATTTAAAATTTCACTACTTCTTAGCAAGCGCCATTCATTGTCTAGTGGTTGAATTTGATTTTCATCAACTAAATTAGGAAAATGTTTTGCCAAGGGAATGACACTAGGTGGTTTTTTATTGATGATTTTTGCAGGGTCAATTAATTTCATATTAATTAACACTTCATTATTAAAATCAAATCTCTTGCATATCTGATGTGCATTTTCTATGAAAAAATCTAAACATCTCTATCTAACATTAACAAAGGTATCTTAGCCCCTAAATAAAGTTCTTGCAGTGGTAAGAAGTTTCCGGGATCTCTATAATTAACCTCTTTTAAGGGTTGTGCCTCGATAATTTCTCTTTTTATAAAATATTCTAGTAAAACCTTGTAGCTTGAGCTAATAGAACTATATAAATTATGTATTTGGGGTTTTTCAGACTGCATTTCTCTATTTAGGTTATTAAAAAGGGGCAAAACAAATTGTAAAAATGCTTTTGTTAGTGGATCTTTCAAATCATTTAAAATATTTTGAGCAGCTAAAACTCCTTCAGATATAGCTGCATCAGTGAAAAATAAAACAAGGGCATTATATTGTTCCAGAATTCTGTTGACAGCACTTTCTAGACTTAGCCACCTTGTTTGAGAAGGTTGTAAGATCTTATGCATAGGGGTTTCCGTAAATGTTTGAAACTCTTTGAGGGTATCAATACGTTTCGGGCTGTTCGCGAAAAAATTATATACATTGCGAACTAAGTCTTCGGCACGCCTAGGTAATTTTGAGCACGCATTTGATGCACATAAACTAAAACTGTGGCATATACATTTGAGTGTGAACAAGTTTTGTGTTTGTGCTTGTAGTTTTGTTGTTAGTGAATTGAGTCTACCGACCATCACGCTGGCACCATCAGAGGCAAAACCGATTAAATTATTTCGCCAGGGAATCCCATTGTTATCGAAAAAACGGACTATTTTTTCGTAAAGATCATCTGCTGTAGCTCCTTGGAGTGGTAACAAGGCAAGAAAACTGTCGGTAACTCTAAAAAACAAAAACATTCTCAGAAATCCACTAAGTCTATTTTTTTTATTTTTTCTTGTTATATCTGTTTGAAAAGGGAGATCCCTATAGTTAAATTGACTAACTTTCATATACAATTAAACATAATTAGAACTGATATAATTTTCGTTAAACTTACTTGTCAACTTGGCGATATCTACATATTAAACATAAATGCTTTGTGCAGCCTCTATCCGTAGATTCGTCAACTATTAACGAAAATTTGGTGTTTTTTAAAATAGTACACAAGTTACCTAATTGTTTTTTTCCAATTACTTTGTTTACTATGGCGGAACATTTTGTTGGTTTACATGGTGAGAGGAGTTTGATTACGGGGAGTGACGCCCCCGCCATTTCGAGTTGCCATGGGATATGGCGCATCAAATCCCATCGTCCTCCCCCAGGCTGGAGAACACCAAAGTACAAAGTCTGGAGCTGATCAATGACAGTTTGTGACAAGAGGGGCTGCATTGTATTGGCTGGCAGGAACGTCAAACTGGTGAGAGGAGTTTGATTACGGGGAGTGACGCCCCCGCCATTCCGAGTTGCCATGGGATATGGCCCATCAAATCCCATCGTCCTCCCCCAGGCTGGAGAACACCAAAGTACAAAGTCTGGAGCCGATCAATGACAGTTTGTGACAAGAGGGGCTGCATTGTATTGGCTGGCAGGAACGTCAAACTGGTGAGAGCAGTTTGATTACGGGGAGTGACGCCCCCACCATTCCGAGTTGCCACGGGATGTGGCCCATCAAATCCCATCGTCCTCCTCCAGGCTGGAGAACACCAAAGTACAAAGTCTGGAGCTGATCACTGGGGAGTGATCCAACAAACCCCATTTTTACCCCTGTCAGACTAGGGACCGCCAAAGGAATGAGTCTGAGGCCGATGCTTCGAGTGGAAGCGGCCCTAGGTGGTAGATGCATAAGCCTACTCGCATCGTCCGGTGAAAGACCACCCCACCAGAATTGGGGAGCGCTAAGTGGATTTCCCAAATCACGTTCCGCTTCCGCGCTGGTGATCCCGGGTTTCACAGTAGGAATATATGGACATGATGGTGCTTCCAGGATCAAAATATTCCGGAGGTAAACTCCCCGGCCATTCGGATCTCCGGGCGCTGGGTGGCCCTGGGAGCCCTTCATTCCGCATTTCACAGACAGCAAAGATACCGAACCAATTTAGAATAGATTTCTGCAACATAAGAGGCCTAAATACAAACATAAATTCGGTACACCAACATCTACAAGCAAATAGACCACACATATTGGCCCTTACAGAAACACAAGTATGTTCTACAACAACAACAGTGAACTACCTCTATCCTGGTTACGACTTACATACCCGATTTAGATATAAGTTCGGAATATGCCTTTTTGTCCGAAGCGACCTCTCATGTCACCGCGAGGAAACACTCGAACCGAACAACCTTGACGTCATGTGGCTCAAGTTCACCGCCAAGGGATTAACCAAGTTTATATGTTGTCTCTATCGCCCTCCGAGCGATAGAGCCTACCAAAGCTTTTTCTCAACACTAGCTACCACCTTTGACTCAATACAGGTCGATCACCCCAGTTCAGAAATAATCGTTCTAGGAGACTTCAATGCCCACAACACCAACTGGCTCAAACATCACAACAAGACCGACAACGAAGGTAGAGAGGCTGAAGCATTTGCCATCAGCTGCGGACTTACTCAACTTGTAGACGAACCAACTCGAATCTCAGAGAGGGGCGAATTCGCCACCCTCCTGGATCTTTTTCTGACCACCAATCCTGACCAGTACAAGGTTACAGTTGGTCCGCCATTAGGTACCTCCGACCACAAACTTATTACAACGGTTTGTGAATTGCCACTCATACAGAAGGATCCACCATTGCCTCGCAAAATCTGGCATTACAATTCTGCAAACTGGGACGATCTGAGGCAGTTTTACCTAGATTTTCTTTGGCTCGACGTCTGCTTTGCCACTGACGACCCGTCAGACTGCTGCGAAGAGATCATGCAAGTAATCTCCTCAGGAATGGAAGCATACATCCCAAATTCCATTAAGTTACCATCAAAAGGAAAGCCCTGGTTCGACAAAAGATGCGAAAGAGCTGTAGGAAGGAAACAGCAAGCCTATAAGTACTGGCAGCAAAATCAGACCGCTGAAAATCGCAATTATTTTATCGAAGCGAGAAACGAGTGCAAGCGTGTGATCGACGAAACTAAGGACAAACACAATCAAAGGATCAGGAATAAACTTTTGCAATGCCCCAGTGGCTCCAGGAATTTCTGGTCGGTAGCAAAGGCAGTAAGTAACAACTTTACAAAAACGTCTCTCCCACCTTTGACGGACGAACGTGGCATCACGGCGACTACAGCCAAGGAAAAAGCAAACATGCTCGCCAAAATGTTTTCATCGCACTCTACCTCAGACGTGCCCCAAAGCAAGACTCTCCCCACTATACCGAACATCAACACCACCATGGCAGAAGTCAAGTTTTCTCATCGTGATATTCGCAAAATCCTTAAAGAACTAGATACGCAAAAGGCATCAGGACCGGACGGAATACCTGCCATCGTGCTAAAGAACTGCGCCAACGAACTAACACCTGTTTTTTCCAGGCTTTTTTCTCTTTCTTACAGAAAAGGGATTTACCCATCCTCTTGGAAAGTCGCTCGAGTGCAACCTGTTCCAAAAAAAAGGCAAGAAAACCACGCCCTCAAACTATCGCCCGATTGCCTTGCTTCCAATAATCTCCAAAGTCATGGAACGTGTAGTCAACCAGCAACTACTCAAGTACCTCGAGAGCAACAGAATAATCAGCGATAATCAATACGGCTTTCGCAAAGAGAGATCGACAGGAGATATATTGGCCTATGTCACTCATATATGGAGTAGGGCAATTGAAAACTACGGAGAGTCTCGAGCGATTGCGTTGGATATTTCAAAGGCATTCGACAGAGTTTGGCATGACGGACTGCTCAACAAACTGCCGTCCTTGGGACTGCCCGCCTCTCTCTGCAGCTGGCTGGCCAGTTTCCTTAAGAACCGATCCCTACATGTTGCAGTCGATGGACACATCTCGGACACATTCACCATCAACGCGGGCGTGCCTCAGGGCGCAATACTTTCACCAACTCTGTTCCTCATCTATATTAATGACCTGCTGATCGAAACGAATAATCCTGTTTACAGTTTTGCAGATGACAGTACCCTTGTCTCCCACTTTAGATCAGAAAAACCCTTACCAGCGACTGAGACTCATCACCGCAGACAGGAGCAGATTACAGCAATTAATCAAGACCTGGAGAAAGTTCAAACTTGGGGCGACCGACATTTGGTCCAGTTCAATGCAGCAAAGACCCAAGCCGCAACGTTTACTAAGAGGGCCAATACAGCGGGCCCTGACATCATTATGGCAGGATCGACCATTCCTTCATCCTCGTCAATCGGGCTGCTGGGTGTCTCGGTCAACAGCAATATGTCATGGCATGACCATGTTGCTAACATCGCAAAATCAGCCTCCCAGAAGCTTGGTGCACTATTTCGCAACAAAAAACTCTATACACCGCAGCAGTTGCTCTTGCTGTACAAAGCGCAAATAAGACCGTGCTTAGAATATTGCTCACATATCTGGGGTGCCGCACCAAAGCATACCCTACAGCTGCTGGATTCCATTCAGAAGAGGGCTGTGCGTCTCGTCGGCGATCCGCAGTTGACCCGTAATCTGGATAGTCTGGAACATCGCAGACATGTCGCCGAGATGTCTCTGTTTTACAGATACTTTCACGGCAGATGTTCCCAGGATTTGGCCCGCATAATCCCGCCCCTGGCAACTCCTGTCAGGCAGTCCCGACAGACGGCAGGAGCGCACCAGTTCGTCGTACAACTAGAAACACCTAGAACATCGCTTTACCAGAACTCCTTTGTCTGGCGCACTGCATCACTGTGGAACTCACTTCCAGGACATCTGTTTCCCACTAATTACAACTTACAAATATTCAAGAACCGTGTCAATCAACATCTTCGCACACACACCGCTCGTCGAGCGCCATAGGATCTACCTTTAGTGTGTGTGCCACTGCCATAAAAAAAAAATTTAATATTTCTTGCTACTTCTGAATCGGGGCATATTTTGGGAAGAAGTTGTACGAAATGGTTCATTATATTGTAGGATAAATTATGTTCTGAGACAAACGCTGCTATGTGCATTTCAGATTTTTTTGCCGTTTTCTCTAAATTGCTGAACTTTTTAAAAGATGCTAATGTTTGCTGGCCTTTTACAGATTTCAAATTTTTTTTGTGACTTTCGCTGGTATTATGCCTTACAAGGGCTTGCTTTCCCGTTGTTTTGACTGATATATTTTTCTTGCAAGCTTTACAGTACGCACTATTTTCTTCCCCTTGCTCTAACCAGCTGTTGAAATCGGGATCATTTAGCCACGTTTTATTAAACTTCTGCGAATATTTAATTTTTTTGCTTCCCGAGGGTCTTTCGTTTCCAGAATCATCAGATTCCGATTCATTTTCTCTCCTAAAATGAAATAACTTCTTTGTTTCTAACCAATAATAAAAAAAAAATCTTACCTCATTTTATTTTAATTTCGCCTCAATACACTTCACCAAATAACAACCAATCACTTTAAAACCAAACTCAGACATCAATAATTAATCAATATTTCTTTCTATCACTTAATTATTAGGTACTAGCTAAAAGCAAAAAGCCAGTTCAGCAAGCCGCTAAATACCTGGAATCGAAACTCGCAAATATTATTCGAAATCGGGGAATCACCAAGTTTGCACAGAACATTCCTGACTAAAGTGCGCCCCTTCTGCGGTGATCGTTGTGGTGATGTCGTCCCTTCGCTATCTTTGGGGGTCTGAGTTCTAATGAGTGACTTCCATGTTTCGGGCAAGTGTACGGCGTCGTCGCGTTTGTTGAGTTTGCCGTTCTTCTCAATTTCTATTGCTTCCCGTATGACGCTTGTTTTGTAATGTTCGATATTTGCTATTTGTTTGCAGGTTTGGAAGTCAATGCGGTGTCCTGTTTCATGTTCATGTTGGAACAAAGCCGAAGTCGTCTGTTTGTTTTTGATGCTCAGTTTATGTTCTTCGAGCCTTGTAGATATTCTCCTGTTTGTTTGTCCGATGTAAGATAAGTTGCAGTTTCCGCAAGTGACGCTGTAGACTCCTTGAATTTCGAGTTTTGCTTTGTCTTTGGGATTCTGCAGAAATGCTCCTATGGTTTGTTTGGGCTTGTAGATGGTGGATATTCTGTGCTTGCTGAGGAGCCTCCCAATCCTGTCCGTTGTTCTTTTGATGTAGGGTAATACGATTTTCGAGCGGTTTTCTTCTGGGTCTGTGTCTTTGCTTGGACGGTTTGCCTGGTGTTGTATGGCTTTCTTTATGGCACGCTCTGTATATCCGTTTTGCTTTAGGGTTGTCGTCAGGTTTTTTAGTTCTGACTGTCTGCCAATCTCGTCGGTCAGCCGGACGGATCTTGAAACCAGCGTGTTAGCGACAGCTTGTATCTGCGAGGGATGATGGTGAGATTGGGCGTTGAGGTGTGTGTGTTGGTTTTCTGTATACCGTATGTCGTAGTTGTGACAAATGTTTTGTGATGAGGACATCAAGAAATGGAAGTTGGTTGTTCTCTTCTACTTCCAAGGTGAATTGAATATTTGGGTGGATGGAGTTTAGGCGGAGGAGAAAGTTCTTTAGCTCGTCTCTTCCGAAAGGCCATATCACGAGTACATCGTCGACGTATCAGATCCATAGCTTCGGTTTCTGAGGCGCTTGGCTCAAGGCTTTCTTCTCGAAGTAGATCATGAACAGGTTGGCTACAACTGGCGATAGTGAGGATCCCATTGCAGCACCTTGTGTTTGTTTATAGATCTGGCCGTCGAACGAGAAGTAGGCATTGTTTAGACAGTGTCTAGCTAGGTCGATTATGTGGTCCGGAAAACTTTCGTTTCTTGAGATCTGTTCTAGGGCCTCGTCTGTGGGGATGCTCGGGTATAGGGATTTAACGTCGAAACTTGCAAGTATGTCGTTGTCCTCCAGTTGAATCGAGTCCAGGATTTGCAATCATTACAATCGAGTTGATTTTCTTCAAAAAATATGTTAATCGTGTCAAAAATTTCTTCTTCGGTTGTGTTAGTAGGCAGCGATGAGCACATAAGCAAGTCTTCTTCGAGTAAATGTTTATATGGATATCGGACAATTACTAGCAAGATGGCCAGTCCAGCAACATCAGTCGACTCATCCGTAGATGATTTTATTTTTATTGCAACCCCTTTAAGTCAATGCTCCATTCTTTTTTAACGCTAATTTGATTTGGCCAATATTGTGACTAATAGAATCTCTTCACACTCGAAATACAAGACTTTACAACCACTACGAACAGCACAAGCGAACATAAAACACTGAGCGTGGTGTGAGTACATTTTGCGGTACGTTGGCTTGATTAATTAATTCTCCGCGCCAAACAATCCTCCTTTATATTATCCCAGATAAGGCCACACCAGATGCGAAAGTGTCTATCTAACGCGTGCATAACGAATTTATGTTAATCTCCGCCCCCTTCAGATGGCCAGCCATCCGAGGATATAGTCAGAGACTGAAGGTGATATTTTGGATTCATGATGCTCGGGCGACGATATCTATAGTGCGAGAGCTTATATTATTATTTAAACGTTCAAGCATATTATTTTTTTAACACTTTTGTAATTTGGTGGCTTTGAAAACGCCTAGATATTAGTGCCTTTATTTACATTGTCCAACTAGAAATGTGTATAAGAAATCATTATTTAAATTACTTCGAGATCCTAAGGTATGTTGGTTTTATTATTAACATTCATAGGTGTTTACATAGTATAGTAAGTTTAATAGTTCCACGCAATAGCATATTTCATTACGAGTCTGAAATAGTATATTTCATTACCAGTCCAGAAACTAGGCTTTTCCGGTGCGCGCACGACAGTTTCTGGTGTGAGGCGTAGCCGAACACCGGAAGTCCTGCAAGCACAGGAAAAGCTGTTTCTGGACGTGTAATGAACGATATTTTTCATAATACCTCTCTGAAATCAAGACATAAACATAAAATTATTATAATTTTACGTTTCCAAAATCATGTCATAATACATTTTGTATTCAAATGAAAGCAAACATCAAACTTGCAAGACAAGCAAGACAGGTATTTATCTAATATTCATCAAGCGTTGCTATGGAAATGTGTTTGTATGCTTTGTTGTATTTGAATAGGCAGCTAATTTTGAAGTATTTGTGACAAGTAATGTCAGAATAAATAAAAAAAATTTACTTAAAATTAGACTATTGACGCTAAAATGTACTAAATTAATCTTGTAGACTGCATCGCTGTATAATTTTAACCCAATTTATTCTACTTTATGCTTATTCTGTGATTAAATAACTGCAAATTTAGCACTTAAAATCAGGGAGCGGGAAAACTTTTGCCGCTCCCTAATTAGGGACCGGGAAAATTTTTCCCGTGCCCGGACCGAAAAGACTTACTTTCTTTGCTCTACAGAGACGTCGAAAATGATAGTTTTCAGAGAGGTATTATGAAAAAGATTTTCCGTGCGCGTGAGATTTCTGGTGATTCTCTGTTGCGATTTCGTAACGGAGATTTTTTTTTACAGGATTGGGTTGTTAGCCCAAAGCCCAACCTCCTTTTCGGAGGGCCATTTCTCCCGCTCTCGTCTGCCCTGACCCAAATTTCCACCCGGGTTGGCTACCGGGTTTTCGGCCGGGTTGCTCAAGTTAACAGGGGGCACCACTAGTCGGTGAGAGTCGGAATCACCGGACGGAACTTAATACGACGACATAGGCAAACGAAAAGGAACAATGATTTAAAACTTTTCTCGAGGAATGCTGTACCAGGCAGGGTCCCTTAAAAAACTTGTGGACATACTAGAAGAACACAAAGCTGATATCACCGCAATCTAGGAAGTTAGGTGGACCGGGCATGGCATTCAACATAAGAGAGATTGTGACATCTATTATAGCTGTCATGAGAAGGAGCATGCCCTTGGTACTGCAATTATTGTAGGCAAGAAACTTAGATAACACATCATTGGCTTTAACCCAATATCACCCAGGCTGTCCATTCTGAGAGTTAAAGGAATTTTTTTTAATATTAGCCTCATTAATATTCACGCACCAACAGAAGAGGCGCACGACGACAACAAAGATGGATTTTATGACATGCTCCAAAACGAATATGAAAAGTGCCCATCACATGACATCAAAATAGTGATGGGTGATGCTAATGCTAAAATTGGGAAGGAATTCGCATATAAGGACCACATAGGTAAGCATAGTCTATATAACCTGACCAACCAAAACGGCAGCAGACTCATTAATTTCGCTGCATCAAAAAACATGCTTGTTGGAAGTACTATGTTTGAACATAAAAATATTCACAAAGCTACATGGAAATCCCCGGATGGACGGACTCTGAACCACCTCCTTATTGACACAAGACATATGTCTAACCCAATGGACGTCAGAAGTTATAGACGTGCTAATAACGACTCAGACCATTATCTACTGGGCTCCAAATTCAGAGCGAGAATAGCCGACGCCAAAAAGGAGAAGGGAGTCAAACAGAGAAGATACAACGTGGACAAACTTAACGATGAAGCAATATCCCAAACTTTTAGTAGTTCAGTAAATAGGATATTACAGCCCCTCAACAGCTTGTGGAACAAGAAGAGGCAGGAGACGAGATATGGAATAAATGTAAAACCGCTTTAATACATTCGGCTGAGTCGGTGCTAGGGACTGCAAGAGGCAGAACAGCACAAGTAACCTAGTTCGATCGAGAATGCGAGAACATAACAGAACAGAAAAACAGAGCCTACGAAGAACTTCAGCACAGAAGAACTAGAGCCTCTACAGAAAAATATAAACAGCTGAGATCGGAAGAAAAACGAATACACAAAGCAAAAAAGAGATCCTTTGAGGAAGAGGAAATAAGGAAACTAGAGGAGGTGAAAGATCCAAGACATTCCCGACAATTCTATCAAAGAGTCAATAAATAACGAAGACAGTTTAAGCTGTGCAAAGGCAGAGATGGGCAGATTTTAAGTGAGTCCAAGACCATTGTAAACAGATTGGCTGAACACTTCAGCGAGCTTTTAAACCAAAATCAAGATCAGCGCGTTATTGTTTTTCAGTACCAAAACAACCAGCCCCAAGGCTTCCCATCACTAGAAGAAGTTAAGGCAGCCATAAAAAAGCTCAAGAACAACAAATTACCTGGATCTGACAACCTGCCAGCTGAACTCTATAAGCACGCGGGTGAAACTTTCCTTCTAAACATGCATGAGCTAATTTCTAAAATTTGGGTTAGCGAATTGATGCCAAGAGAATGGAATAAGGGTATCATATGTCCCTTGCACAAGAAAGGAGACCAACTAGAGTGTAAAAACTATAGAGGAATCACGATACTTAACAGTGCCTATAAAATCTTGTCCAATATCATCTACCAACGCCTACTGCCATATGTTGAAGACAGACTTGGAGAGTACCAGGGTGGATTTCGAGCAGGAAGGTCGACCACTGATCAGGTATTTGTGATCCAACAAATATTGGAAAAAACCCTAGAATTCGATATTGACACCTATCACATGTTCATCGACTTTAAAGCAGCGTACGACAGCATTATACGAATTAGACTCTACGAGGCTATGCTCATTCCTAAAAAGCTTATAGACCTCACAAGGATGACAATTTCAAGCGTCGTGAACACGGTTAGAATACAAAATAACCTATCCACCGAATTTGAAACATAAAATGGTTTAAGGCAAGGTGACGGTCTGGCATGCTTGCTCTTTAACATCGCACTTGAGAGTGTAGTGCAAAAATCGAACATCGACAAATCGGGCACAATCTTCTATAAATCAGTGCAACTACTCGCTTACGCTGACGATGTTGATATAATATGCCGCTCAGCACGCACCTCAAAAGAAGCACTATACGAATTAGACTCTACGAGGCTATGCTCATTCCTAAAAAGCTTATAGACCTCACAAGGATGACAATTTCAAGCGTCGTGTGTAAGCAGCCGGAGGAATTGGCCTCACTATAAACGAGGACAAAACTAAGCTAATGGTATCCTCCACACAGGGAAGAACACGTAACGGTGGACAAAACTTCACAGTAGCGGATTACAACTTTGAAGCTACCCGCAAGTTTCGGTATACCTTGGATGTAACATGTGACAACTATGAAAGTGAAGAAATCAAGCACCGCATTCTACTGGCAAATAAATGTTACTACGGGTTGCGAAAGCACTTAAGAAGCCAAAACATAAGTCGCGGTACAAAAATCCGACTATACAGGACACTCGTCGTACCAGTACTTACCTATGCCTCTGAAACATGGGCACTCAGCAAAAACGACACAATACTAATTCAAATATTCGAAAGGAAAGTAGTAAGGAGTATATTTGGCGGAATCTGTGAAAATGGTGTATGGAGGCGCCGGCGCCGGTACAACTTTGAGCTGTACAATCTTTATGAGCGCTTCAGAGGAAAAGATGTTGTTTCGGCTATCATGATTGGTCGACTAAGGTGGGCAGGACATGTCATCAGAATGGACGGAGACAGATTGCCAAAGAAAATACTGGCTACAAAGCCGGAGGGTCGCAGAAGACGAGGACGGCCGAGGCTCAGATGGGAGGACAGTGTCAAGAACGATGCAACTAGGATTATTGGTCTACTTAACTGGAAGGATGCTGCCGCGGATAGGACCAGCTGTAGGCTCAAAATTGCGACAGCCAAGGCCCAGATCGGGCTGTTGAGCTATAATGATGATGATGATGGTGAGATTTCTGGGCGTGTAATGAACAATATTTTTTATTACAATTTTCTCAAAACAACATAAAAACGAGTTCATTTTTTTATACATGTGCATAAACTTAATTGCAATCAATCTAATCTAGATTTCGATTGGCTTATTAAAATTTAAAGTTAAATGTCCCAATTTGCCATCGTCGTTTGTTTATTTTGATAGGTCCAAAAGATGACATGGGAAGAATACTTCAACTTAGGTATAAACAGTTTTTTTCTATTTTCCGTTCAAAATGATTCTATTTCGATACGCAAATGCGTGTCGAAAAGAGGTTCTTTTTGGCATTTTGTTGACTGGTTGCTATGATATTAACAAAATTGTTCAGTTTCAAGGCTTACTAGCAAAAATTTTGACACCGCATTCAATGGGATTTCTAGTAATAAAGACGTCAAAAATGACAAGATGGCCGCTCAAGTGCCGAACGAGAATAGATTAAATTAATGTTTTTCATTAAAAAACCTGCAAAATAGAAAAAATAGCATAAAATACACGTTTTAAAAGACATTTAGAATACTCGCACGCGGGTCGTTTCCTAATTTCATGCTCGTTCGAAAAAATATGGTCGTTTAAAGCTAGTATCTTAATATACTATTGTCTAACTGATAATAAACCTGTAGGTGGCTGTCAAAAAATAAATGAAAACCATGACAGAAAATAACAAAAGTTGTTAATGCATGAATTATTCCGGCGCTGGACCGAAAAAGCCGACTTTACTTTATTGCAAAAATAGATGAAAATAAGGCGTTTTCAGAAAAGCATAATAAAAAAATTAAAATAAGTCGTTATAAGTTGCTCAATTGTAGGTTCCTTTTAATTACATAAAAATGCAATCATTTTTAGAGTTAACCCTTAACGTCTTTTGCCGATAAAACAACATATATTGCAAGTAAGTACTTTTAAATTATTAACCTAGCCAATACTAATTTATTAAAAAAAATAAATATAGAAGTGTTATTGCCCAAAAAATTAATAAAATTGTAGTTTGTAAAAGAAATTCGACATTACAAACAAGAAGTAAACATTTGATTTTTTCTATAAGTAACTAAAGTTTTTTTGCTAACTCAATATTTTTCGAATCATATCTTGTTTTTAGGTTCCTTGAGCGTTAAAGTTTGTTAGATAAATAATGCACCCGCTAGCCCCCTCGCGATTTTACCCAAGCTACTATCACGATAGCTGCAACCCAACCACCATTGAGTATCATCACTGCCAACTGCCCTAGAAAATAAGAATTATGGGTGAAAATCACACAGCTATGCCTAGCGAAGCATGATGACGTAAACTAAGGGCCCGGAGCGAAGTTACATTTATAGTATGTGATTTTCAGTTTACTTGCCTATTGGTTATAAAGATAATACATCAATAATAAACTTTTTGATTACATACCTATGGAAAATGTTACAAATAAAGCAGTAATTTAATTTTTTTATGAAAATAATATTTTTTATTTTTGTTTAAATTTTCGCAACATTCAACTTATTTTTTTCTAGATTAATATGTATTTCTTTATATTTTGTCTCCATAATAAATAATAGAACTGCATTGGTGCGGGCAATCTTTTCGCATGCCTGCGAATAACCGTTGCTAAGCAATGGTGCAGGTAGCGTGAGCTCGACGCACCGAGGTCATTGAGACCGTACACGATATTTGACACTCTTTCGCATCTGGTGTGGGTTATCTTATCTGGGATATTATTCTTATACAACCATCTCGAATTCCCCAGAAACTTCTGGCAGCCAGACTACGCGTCAACGAGAAGCGGTGCGATGAACCGAGGTCATTCGATTGCTAATAGTCCGGGAGCGAATGGTGGTGTATGTGTAACATTTTGATGTAATAGGTCGGGGGCTTACTTAACAATATATTAAATTTACGTATAGGTACACGTGAAACCTATAAGTAGGCGTTTCGTTTTGGTAGGTTATTTTTATCTTAGATAACTTTATTCTTATATATTCCTCTTTAATACATGTATCCATTTTATTATATGACTGCCGGCGGAACCCTACCGGAGGCTTTGGGGAGCACCGGGGCTCCGCGGAGCACACTTTGAGTAACGCTGGTTTATACTAATACAGTTATGTGCTTTGAGGGTAGGTAGCGACTTAAAAAGCTTTAAAGATATTGCCCTATTTTCAATACGTAAAAATGCTCAATAAAGACGTTTATTATTAGTGTTTTATATAAACATAAATATATTAATTATATAAATATCTTTTTTTATTATGTTCGATTTTCTCAAAAGACAAATTATATAATTAAACAAATTAGTAATTCACAAGTGTCAACATTTTCAGAAATAAAAAAAAATACTGGCCTAATTTTGAGAAATACTGAAAAAAAAAAACAAATAACTTTAATAAACAATTTCAGAATGTCTTTAACAAAAGTTATGGGCCATACATAGCGATAAATTAGTACGTTGACTATAAATAAAATTAGGCTATTAGAACAAAGTTGTGTTAAAAATTGAATTTGTTTAAACAAATAAAATTTAGTTGGCGAATAGGGTAAAAAAGTTTCCCAAAATAATACATTCGAGTAAAGTTCATAAGTTTCTCATTAAGACGTGCAATTCCTAGTTTTTAGGTAATTTTGATGCAGTGTTAAGGGTAGGAGGGAGGGAAGAGGGTTAATTTTAAGCAAGAACTACGTACATTTATATATTTATTATTTAAGAGTCGTTAGCAAACGCTAATAGTTTAATGCAACTGTTTTAAACTCTAAAGCGTGAAATTATTATTTTTTTAAATATGTGTTTTTCATGTATTTTAAATAAGGGAAACTTAAGAGCCCGATGGAACTTGGTAATGTTAGCTGTCTGTTCACTACGTTAACACACCTGTTGAGAGGAATTCACTGACCGTAGACATGGGTAATTCTGATACATTCGGCCATTACGCATGTCCGCAGTCTTTGCATCGAAAAGTTAGTGGGTGCTCTAGACTCTTGTGTTAGAAGTTACCAGGCAACCTACAACCTATTCAGTCATTAACCTTGGGCGACCAAGTCGACCGAAGTCGTACTCGCCCTGGCGAGCACGAAGCATGCGTTCAAATCTGTACCATTGGGTTTATCAGCCCGATATTGAGGCTCGTTGAATGCGAAAGCCGGTAGCTGATATTGCATGAGTAAATACTGAAAGGTATTTATTGTGCGGAGCTATACCCACCCATCACTACTTTTTTAATATACTATTTTATACCAAATATTGTGTGTTAAATCAAACTTCCTCCACCCTATACACACTCAATGGATGCAAAACTTAAAATTTTAGTGGTACCTATATACCTTACTAAATAAGCACTATTTTTTTTAGATGCTAACAACACTTCATTATTAATTCTAATGCAATCGCAAAGTGAAAAGAAGTACGTTAAAAAAATATCTAGCTTGCGAAACGGATTCCTAACGTTATGTGACTGTTGTGCAAGAGTAAATTCCTACTGTTGTTTCTCGCTATTCGTCGATATACCATGTTCTACCGCACTTCGTGTTTTATTGGAATTATATCTCGTAATACCTACTCTTATAAATACTATTGTTGATGATGATAGTTCCATTAAGAGTATAATGGCATTTGGTGGGATTTGCCTTACTTTTGGTAGATTATTCTACCTTTGTACTAAAAGCGGAAAACTATGTGCAACAGTAAGTTTATAAATAATATCTATATTACTCAACTCAAATACTGAATGTTTTTCCAAAGTCACCAAGTCAAGAAGTTTATTTTTTATTAAGACTAATACTTGTGACAACAGAATACTTCAGTGTTATCTGAAAACTTATCCCTTATCCTACTTTTTAAAGAAAATAAGAACACTAAATGTTTTTAAACCACTACAATAGTTTGAAAATAATAGCTCGTAAAGTAGTAGTTCTAGTGTCAATAATTCGCATGTATAGGGTGTCCTATTTTTGTTGTCCTTGCATGCAGGGTATTGCGGTTACTGAAGATAGAATATTCTCGTTTTCGCATTACCATGCTACATTTTTGTGAGCCTTTCGATGGCACGAACAGAATTTGCATAGCATTGTTTGTTTTTGAGATACAGGATGATTTTAAAAATGTTGCATTTACAGTCACCCCTCTTATCTCAGCTATCTGCTGACTAATCCGAAAGGTAGATACGGACACCAATAGCACTTGTCACGTAGAATCCAGTGGCGTGCTTCAAATTTTCTTCAGGGGTACGGTGTACGGTTTTTCAGATACGGTCCAAAACTATAATTTTTTAAATAGGACACCCTGTATATTTCCATGTCATTAAATTGCATTATTTTTTCTCTTTAAAATGATATATAACAACTGATATTTTCTATTTTTAAAAATGTCAAAACTTTTTAAAATAATGAAATTAATGTCCCATTTTCGTATCTGGCTAAAAGGTTTACTTAAAAAATCCCGGAAATATATACTTCAGTATATAACAACAAAAATATTTTAAGGGTATATTTATTTTATAAAAATAAGGTAAAGTTGAAAATAGTAGTATATTTTAATTAAATATAATTCAGAGAGCTAAACAAGAAACTTTAATTTATTGTCAAATTACATAGATCTGATAACTATTGACGTTTCAGTAACAGTTAGGTATCAGTACGGTCATTAATTCGGAGCTTCTTAATTAATTTAGTAAGAATTGTGGATATTAACCACAAATTTGAGCACTATGAGAAATAAGATATGGGCAAGTGGTTTCTTAATACAACGAGAGCGCTAACGAAGTTTCTGAACTATACTTTACGAGGTAAGTGGTTTTAATTAAAATGGTCCAAACACTATTTTGTAGGTGTCAATTTTATAGATTTCCTGAAAGAAGGCAGCCGAAGAAATTTTTTTTTTCTAGAAATAAATCGATTTTGATTAATTTCGATTTCGGGTCATTTTCGAAACCCAAGTCAAAAACCTATAATAATAATGCGAAGAAAGAAAATCAAGAAATGGTTGTTCTGCTAGAAGTGTAGCAGCAATTTCTTGTAGAAAAATCGAAGAGAAAAATGGACGTAGCAAAAACTCAAGCCCATCGAATTTTAAAGAAATAGGGTGAAGGCTGCTATTTTGGCCACCCTCTCGGTTTTGGCCATTTCAATTTATTTTGTTAAAAATTAAGTACGTACACACACACCGCTCGTTTCGCACACACACCGCTCGTTTGCACACACACCGCTCGTTTGCACACACACCGCTCGTCGAGCGCCATAGGATCTCCCTTTAGTGTGTGTGCCACTGCCATAAAAAAAAAAACTACAACGTGGCAACAATGATTGTAACAAAACGCCCCTGAACCAGAACTCGAAGGTTGCTCCAGAAGCCTATCCTACTGCAAAGTGGCGTGTCTTGTGTCTATAGAAATTATCGATTCTCTTAGTAGAAATGTGCTAATGAGACCTGGTAAGTATTAAGATCTATAGTATTGATTTTACTCATTATATTCGGCATGCTACTCTTATTTGCTAATAGATGGCCTAGGTTATAGTATAGTTTAATAAATTTTGAATAAAATTTAGGTTAAGTGTCGGTTCTATTGAAATTAAAAAGTGGCCAAATCTAGTTACTTATATAAAGATGAATCTGGTTTTGGCCATGGCTCTGGCCAAAACTAAAGACTGAAAAACACTATTGGCCATATTGTAACGTAATTTAGGTAGTTATTTTTACCTCTTTCACTACCAAAGGTAGGTATACCTACATGACGGTACCAGCAGAAGATACTCTCCTCGAGTCCCAGACGTTATTTTCCTTTTCAATAAAGTATTTTTGTTTTTTTTTTAGATTGAATTACAATACCCTTCTTATTGTTACAGAACTCACTTAAAAAATATGTTTTTTAACAATTCAAAAAAAATCAGTCCTACCTCTTACGCCCAACAATTTGCACGAAAAATAGTTGTTACATTCTATGCATTTTGATATGTTGGATAAATAATATTTACCACTTGTAAAGACGAACTAACTTGCAATTTCTTTTGATTTACCTTCATTTTATTTTGCTGGTACTTTAAAGTACCGGTGGTAGCAAAAGGACATTTAACGTCCCAAGGACTACGTTAAGACATAAAATTGCAGGTCGCGCACCAGAGACAATTGCTAAACGGGGTCCTGAATTCTTACTGGGTAAAGATTTGGAAGAAAAGCTATGTACATGGCTAAAGGAGTGCGCTCGTGCTCGTTCTCCAGTCAACATAGATGGGTTACTCTTCTCTGTTCAGAAGTTATCTGCAGAAATCTACACCCAGCTTGGTGATAAAGGTCCATACGTTAATAAATTGCCTGGAAAAACTTGGTACTCAATCTGAATCTTTATTTAGACATCTTTTGTACCTAGTGGCCTAATAAAAATGGTCAAAGAAATATATGGCCAAAACCGGATCCAGAGATGGCCATAACTCCATAATCAGTGGCCGAAACCGGCGGAACGTGTCGTTCGCGCATATTATTATGTGACTAATAATGTTTTTATTTGTTATCCATTTCTAACTTGAACCAGTCGAATTGAATATAATATAGCTATCTCGCTCATTTAGAAATATATCAACTACACCCAGACAACACAGTCGAAATAATAAGTCAATGCAAGATATCGCTTAAAGTGGCCAAAACCGGAGGTCTTACCCTATTAATTTACTCCTTAAATGGTTAAAACTGTTCAACGTCGATACCCTGGTGATGCAGAAAGCACGGTTATTTTTTGCGATTGGTATTTAAACCAAATTCAGCTCGATAAAAAATACGTTAGCAAAATTATATGGTCAGATGAAGCTTTCATAAGCAGTGTAGGAATTTTCATTCGGCACAATACGCTGTACTGGTCGCAAGAAAACAGCCATCTTTTATGGGGGTACTCACAGATCTATTCCTAGATCTGTGGGGGCATTTAGAAAATAAGATCTATGCCAATCGACATAACAACGTCAAAGAACTGCAAAACGCAACCCCAGCTCTAAAGTTGATATATGGCACTTTTTAACCCAAGAAATCAAAAAAGTTCTTTGCGATTCATTAGTCCTATCCCACTTTAATCATTGCGATGTTGTGTATGGGCCGTGTTTGGATCAAAATGATGCACGAAGGATACAAAAGGTGCAAAATTCGTGCCTTCGACTGATATTTGGTATTCGCAGGAGAAACCGTATTTCGCATAAATTAAAGGATATTGGGTGATGGTTAAACATGTTTAACCGACGAAAATTGCACTACGCCTGCTTCTTAAGCATTAAGGTTATAAAAACTAAAAAACCAAAATATTTGTTTCAGAAAATTAATTTTAGGTCAGATAGCCACCAGGTAAATCTCCGTAACATGAGTTCTCTTACAGTTCCACGGCACAGGAAGGAGTTGTTCAAAAGGTCTTTTTCCTACAACTTGCTTAAATTCATTACGGAGAACGACTTTTACACAATCATGTGCCGCCTTTGAAAACCGAATTAGGCATTTGCTGTTCGCCAGTCAGTGATCGTAATTATAGCCGTTTTTTCTTGTTAATAGGGTTCAAACTGGTTTGAAAACATTGTATTTTCTTGTCAAATAATGACGTTGCGGTTGCTTTGTGTTGAACCGTATTCAAAAACAATCTGGACATGCATTTGAACCATTTCACCATCTTTCTCTTTTGGCCGTGTCGTTGTCATATGTCATGTACGTCCGAAATCTGGGTTTGTTGTTATTGAATCTAGCTAGGTTATGTTTTGTCGTATACCGTATTTCAGTAAATATAAAAATATATGTAAACAAATTAGTTTTTTAATAATTATACGCTTGTTAATTTATGAGTAATGAACAACTAAAATTAGAAATGGAAGGTATAGTTCAAATTCAAATTGATGATTTGTTATTATCCGTGGATGTGGAAACGGCTAATCAATTGGAAAATGGTAATTAATTTTTTTACCTTGGCAAATAGCATAATGGCCTACCTATTTTTGTATTTACACTCTTAACAATTAAATTCTTTTAATACTTAGGTAAATAGTTTAATTTTCAAATGGTTTATTTTTCCAGATATGCAATTTAGACAACAATATATTAGTGCAATCAGGAGGCAATTATTGAATACTAATACCACCATTGATAACGGCAATGCTAATGCCAAAGGATTCAGTGCTGACACTAAAAACAAAGTGCAGCCTCCTAATAACACATCTAGTAATGTGGAAATCAGTGAAGCAAATATCCAGCCACTATGGACATCATCAAAAAACCAAAGAGAGCATGATCGAGCGGCTACATTGTTTTTTCTTCATCTGAGAAAAAAATATTCACATGAATTTCAGGATAAAATTACAAACAAGAATTCCATTTGGAGCAAAATAGCTGCAGAAATGAACTCTGCAAACTTTTTTATTGGCAATGACATTAATGGTAGGGAAAAATGCCGACAAAAATTTGCGAACCTGCAAGCTTCATATGTAAGGTTTATAGACAGGAGAAGGCAGACTGGGGAAGGTAAAATACCTAAACCGCCTTTTTTTGATGACCTTGATGAAATCCTTGGAGACAAACATAAGATAGAGCCTGTACTAATTATTGATTCAGAAAAAACAAATAAAAATTCAGATTTACAACCTTCAAGTTCTAAAGCAGCAAAAGCAACATTCTCTCAATCCAGCACTTTAGAAAATGCAATAGATAGTTCTGAGGAAAATTACCATTCTACTAAGGGAGAAAACAAATTTACCAGCGTTAAAAATTCTGTAAGTCCTGATAAGAATAAACTTCTCCAGAAGTTTATAGAAGTTTCGCAGGAAAATGCAGAAAATAATAAAAAAGGTTTTGCTGAAATTATGAGTTTCCTTAGGGAAGAAGGGGAGAGAAGACATCAGCAAATAATGGGAATTATTGAAGCGATGAATCCACACAGGAAGAGAAAAAGGGGAGACAGTGATAGTGATTAGAGTATTTTTGGATTTCATTTTGTAATATGTATATGTTAAAAATACATTAGCGGATGAATATCCCTTATATTTATTGAAAAGTGAAAATATTTTTTTTAAGTTATTTTATTTTGTGATGTATGTTAGAAATACATTCTTTTATTTTGTATGTTAGAAATACATTATTTTATTTTTTCTGTTAAATACAAAGTTAATTAAAGATTTGATGGATTCATCAGTTATTTTGCGACCGTCCAATGTAATTTCTAACACTAGGGTTTCAATGAAATAAAACTTTGTTCATTAACTGGCACTATATTACTTTCCTACAGTGTGACTGCAGTTTCATGATTATATTACATTTTCAAATGCAAGACTTACAAACTAGCTGTAGAGTTTTATATAAACCATTAGGTAAGTATAAGTTATTATAAAATGACAAACAGCGGAGAAACTTAGGTCAGTTTGTTAATTAAGAGGGTTATTTTATCAAATTTTTTATGCTTGAGTTTTTTTATGAATTCCAAGATATTCAATTTACAGTTTTTTAGAGCACAATTGATTTCTAAGAAATAGAAGAAGCCAAGATAGTTTTTAACCCCAGTGCTACAAAGTAAATTAAATTTGAAATTTGTTTTGAGATGTTCTGGACATTCTTTGTACAGAATGTCCAGAACATCTCAAAACAAGCATTTTTTACTCTTGCATGACAAAATTTTAATCAAAACCAACTAGTTAATAGTATATTATTTTATATGGAGGAAAAGTAATACTTTTCATGGCGCGCTCGTGTCTAACAGCCGAACGGAGTGAGGCTGGTAATAGAGAGCAATGCCATGAAAAGTAACTTTTCCTCCAAATAAAATATGCTGTTTTTTCTTCAAATGTCGGCAAATTAATGCAAAAAGTCTCTTTTTAATAGTAATAATAATTATTATTAAAGATAAGTGGGTTCGCAAGGCGGCTTAGACCGGTGCGGTGTCGGCGAATAGGCACAGGTTGTTGCTATAGTAATGTAACATAAAGCTGTCAGTTGACACTGTCAACAATAATTATATTTTTAAAATTGCGTCTTCGATTGCGTTTTAATTCCGTATTAATAAGCAGTTATTGAGTAAGTTCGATTAAATAATAACCAGTTTGTTCCTAAATTAGTGATTTTTAGAAATGCAGTCACACATTGAGTGATAAATACAAATTTTAGTTAAATAACTCTTGAGTTGTTGACGCTTATTTTGATGTTTCTTTGTATTGTATCTATGTTGCTATGATAACACTTTTACCTCCGCCGGCGGAAAAGTGAAAAGTAAAGCTCCGGCAGAGGAAAAACGAAACTTCACTGCCGCCTATACAGTCGAGTAATGACGGATTTACTGACGTTTGAAGAAAATAAATATTTGCAAATTTTACTGTCATATTCATAAAAAAAGCGTACAAGAATTAGAATGAGAGGAAATCATAACCATATTTGCATAAAACCGGGTTATCGCATGTTAAAGGTTATTAAATTTTTTTTTATATAATTATATCTTAACAGTTTTATAAAACTTACAATGGAAACAAAAAAACATTTAACAAGAATACTTCAAATAAAATCTAATATTTGGTCATATATATCCCTGTTTTTATTACTTGAGCCTGTCTCTTTCAGACTGTTTCAAAATTGAGGATTGCGGTATGAAAATATACACTTGCTTTGTAAATAGGGACTATAATTGTTCCTTTACAATAAAGCACTTTGACTTGACTATAATTTAAAGCAAAAATAAGCCTTGAGTGTCGCCGTTCTTCGGTCAGAAACATTTTTTTCGCAACTGGGCAATTTTTTAGTTTAGATTCCTTGACTTTTCTGCTGGCAGTAGGTTGAAAGCCAGAAAATGCTGTATCAATAACAGCATCCCTCACAGTTGCAAATGGATTATTTCTTAAATGTTCCAAAAAAGCAGCATTCTGTTCAGGGTTGGAAACTTTGGGACGACTTGAACCAATTTTGATTTTTAGGGATTCTTCTTGTTCCCAGCATTGCTTAATTTTCAATATAGCTTTTTTATTCCTATTATACAACTACACTACAGCACAGATTGACCATCCTTCTTCGATTCATGATACAATTTGAGCCTTTTTAACTTCAGACAACTGACGAGGTAGTTTTATTTTCTTCGATCAAATGTTACCACCATGCAGTTTCAAAATTAACTACGCCGATACCAGTGCTTTGCATTTTTGATAATCTATGACGTGTGAAAACCTTCACTAAACAATCATTTTGACACGCCGGGTTTACACAAATATGACAAAACTTACCTCTCATTCTAATTTTTGTATGCTTTTTTATGAATACAACCGTACATTCATAATAAATCAAGACCGATAAATATTAAAATAATTCTGCAATTCTATCCCTTTTGATCAATCCCAAATGATTATCTACACCTCCATTTTCATTGATATTATTCTCATTGTTTGGATTTTCTTCAATTTCCCATATATCCCCATTCAAATAACAAAAGTTATGTAATATACAACAAACAGCAATAATTTTAATGGCTTTTTCTTCTGAATTTACGTTAATATATTTTAAAATTGTCCATCGTCCTTTTAACAATCCAATAGAATGTTCCACAACTACTCTTGTCTTGCTGTGATTATAATTAAATCTCCGTTGTCTTTCATTCAGATGCCTATCATCCCTGCAAAAAAAAGACCCAAATAATGATGTAGGCACCTCCACTACCACTCCCCCAGTTTGTATATTAAACAAATATTATTTTGCCATTATTACTTCTAAAAAAATATTTATTACAAATTAATGAACACCCTAAAATATGTTGTGCGCCGAGTGACCTCCCATATGAATAAGTCTAAGTCACTGTGTATGTAACTCGATGTAATTGATTGTTGTGTGATAACATTTTAAAAACAAATATTTACCCAATATAAGGTTTCATTATCCAATTGGATAGGGGGTACGCTTTATCACCCACCAAATGATACTCATCTAAGGGAAAATATTTCCTTAACTGTCCATTTTCATTTATGTCCGTATATATTATAGAATTTCGAAAAACCTGCAAAGTATTAAAAATGACTTAGGTAATACTTTAAAGAAGCTAAGAATATCTAAATTTTTTACTAAGTGGTTGGCAAGAAATATAATATGCATGTAATAGGGTGTACTTAAAGATAATATTGTAATATACTAAAAAGCATAAGCTACTAAATAAATATCACCCTGTCGCAAGTTTGAACTTGAACTTGGAGATTGTTATATAAACATTAAAGGCAAACTATAAACAACGCGAGCAATCAACGGGAGCGACTTTGAACCTTATGCATGCAATGATCATCACTTTGTTTTATATAAATACGCTAGCGAACCCTCAGTTCGGCAGACTTTGGTCTCACCTCCAGCTCCCAAGGTTAGCCACTTGACGACTGCCTTCTGGGTTCTATCCGCTCCTAAAGTTAGTCATACGACTGCTTTAGGTTCCATTCCTTTCCTACCCAACCTGGTACCGGTTAGCCACTTGACGACTGCTAGGGCCAGGGGTTGCACAACCTCCATAGTAAAGTCTTGACAAGAAGTTTGTCAGAGTGTTTAGAAAGACAAGTGTCTAAATAGTCAGTTAAAAAGTTTAGTGAAATCTCTTAGTGCTCTTAAATAAAACCCAACCCTTAAGAAAAACTATAAATTATAAGATAGTAAACAAAGACCTATAAACAGTACCTCAAATCGAGAAAACATGCGCACCGTAGTAATCGGGTATAATAGAATCTCATTTTTCTGACCAATAATTGTTGTTAAAGTTCTATCGTTAATACATTGTTATTGTTATAAACTAAACGTGCTTACTTTATCATCTCTTCTTACCCCGCGTCACGCAATCCCGGTCTACCTCAGTTACCCCCCGGCACGCTAAACAAGGCGTGTCCTCACGAGTAGAACATCCAGTGGTAGATTAAAGGAAGCATCGAGACCCCGTCATTGTACTAATCGCGACGAGGCTCTTCTCTGAGAAGTTATTCGTAAATAAACGAGCTACCCCTTAAATTACTCGTGACACGTGGTGGAGGTGCCGAAGCTACCCCTGACACGTTGTTAGAGAGAAAAAAAACAAGTAAATTATAATTAAAAAATTCAAAACACGCGCCAGTATTATTTCGCGCGGTTAAATCTTATTATTGGTCAATAAAACTAACATAATTCAAAAAATTTTATTTACAATATAAGGCAATTTTTAAATTACGCGCGTTCAAGCTACGTCCATTGCTGTATACACATCGCCCTCTGGCAGCAGTCGTTCAAAGCAGCAAGCTGGTGAACTCAAGCCATCTACGTCGAGGAAGACAGAGGCGCCATCTAGGGATCTAGGTTCATACCTGAAACAAACGAAAAAGTTGTTAACTACGTTTTTAAAACCTGCTAATTTTTGGCGAAGGTATAAGGATATACGTTCATATCTAGAAAAGATAAATATATATAAGTATATGGAATAGGAAAGAAAAAAAGCTATCTCAGGAAACAATATGTCTCAGTAAGGCAAAATAACAAATGGCTAAAAACCCATACCCACTACGAAACAGGATACCCAGTGATAATACACCGATAGAAGAAAGATCAATATTCCAGCCAACAAGGCTAAGTCTGCAGAGGACTCCGCCGACATCACCCCTACCAAACTTGGAAACAATCACAAAAATCCAGATAGATTCTACCTTAATAGATTTAAGGCCATCTACGGTAGGAATTTCAAATAGCACAAAAATCAGCCAAGAGGAGGACTGCAAATTGAGGAAAGAGGAAAGTAACGACAGTGAAGAGAGTACAGATAACGAAAGCCGGCCTACATCACCACAATCTATTTTAGGAAATATAGAAAGAAAGATGGCAAACACCACAATTGTAGACGCAATGGCGACGGCAAAGAAAGCAAGCTTACCGCAATTTATAAACCCGCCTACATTTAATCCTTGTCAAAATAGAGCTAGCGAGTTCCTGAGAGGATACGAAAGGACAGCTATAGCAAACGGTTGGGACGAGGGCTTAAAAATAGCATACCTGGGAACATTCCTAGACGGCGCAGCAAATCTTTGGTTCTATGAATACACTTCAAAGAACCCTAACAAAGACTGGAACGAGCTGTGCGAAGACTTCAAAAAAGAGTTTGAAGATAAAAGCTATGAGAATACGTTAAAAAAGAGGTTAGAACAACGGAAACAAAGCCCAAATGAGACTGTCGTAAACTACATGTACGAACTTCGTGTACTGTACCACGACTATAAAACACAGTTGGATATGGAAGAGTTTACACACATATTCAATGAAGGGTTAACAGGGGAGAACAAATATCACTACTACTGGCTAACTAATGCGCCAAATTATCCCCCGGGAACATGGGAGGAGATGAAAGAAATTTCCAGAACCATTGATAAGGCGCCAAAAAAGGTCGAGCATACGGATATACAACCAAGACCGCAAAGACCACAATTCTATCAGCCTCAAAACACCTATAGACCGGTATTTTTTCAGCAACATGGCAGAAGTAGGCCACCATTCGGACAACAAGCCACATTCAGACAACCACTCTTCCAACCAAGAAACACATTCAGACCTCCATTCGCAACCAATACAAGGCCACAAAACTACTACCAAGGATACCAGCAACAGAACCAAAATAAAAACAATACACAACAATACTCAAAGAAATGCCAATAACAGCCCCATATGCTATACCTGTGGAAAAGCAGGACACTTTGCTGCAACATGCAAGAGTCAAGGGTACCCAAACGGGGGCAGGTGGCAGAAGTAACCCCAGTCACCTGGAGCACGGGGAAAAACGACATGTCAGGAGTATTAAGCATCACAATTGTCTTAAATAATAAACCAGTAAAAGCAATCATTGACACAGGGTCACAAAATAATATAATACAAGAAAAGTGGGCACTGAAATTAGCAGAGTACGATTATACGGTAGAATACAAGAACGGCAAAGCACACAAAGACGCCGATTGTATGTCTCGAAATCCAGTATTTCCAGCAGAACAACAAAATGAAAACGATCTGGATGAACTACCAACATTCGCCCTTAAAACGGAAGAGTTAAACGAGTTACAGGAAAAAGATCCAGAAATTAAGCAACTCAAGCAAGCCATACTAAGCCCAGATGATGGCAATATAAATATAGCAACCCGACGCAGATCAAAAAACTTTAGAATAATAGACAACACTCTATACAAAGTAAACTCTAGCTCAAAAGGCCTACAAAACCCTGCTGGTAGTACCTAAAAGTATGAGAGAAGAGATAATGTGGGAGTTGCACGCGTCACCCACCTGCGGTCATTTAGGACTTACAAAAACGCTGGACAAAATAAAAAACAGATTTTTCTGGACAGGAATGCTTAAAGATATTGAGAAATACATAAAAGGTTGTCCAGATTGCCAGGCCAGGAAAGGACAGCAGTATAGAAAAACACCAGGCTTATTACAACCAATTCAAGTAGGCCTAATATTTGATAAACTGGGAATCGACCTGCTAGGTCCATTTCGAAGAAGCAACCAAGGAAAGACTATGATAGTCGTAGCAACGGATTATGCTTTAAGATACGCCATCACAGCCGCACTGCCTAATTGAAAGGCCGGCCCAGTAGCTAAGTTTTTGTTAGAAAAAGTGTTTCTAATGCATGGGATTCCAAGAACATTATTAAGCGATAGGGGTAAAACTTTTCAGTCGGACCTAGTAAGAGAAATAGGACGAATAATGGGGGTAAGAAGTCAATTTACCACAGCTTACCACCCATGCTGCAATGGCCTTACAGAAAGGCTAAACAAAACCATTGCAGACATGCTTTCTTTATATTGCAATACTCAGCAAACAGATTGGTGTAGTTATATCCCATTCATAACATTCGCATATAATACAGCTATACAGGATACAACAAAATTTAGTCCATTCATGCTAACCTTTGCAAGAGAACCTACACTTCCAGTGGAGGCAGTTTTAACAAATAATGAGACAGAAACAGACACTTTACAAATCAGGGAAAAGGCGCTAGCAATAAGGGCAATAGCAGCAGAAAATATAAAGAAGAGTCAGGAAAAAAATAAAGTACGATTTGACGACAGACACAGAGATCTACAGTTCCAAGTAGGAGACAAAGTAAAAATATTTATCCCTATAAGAAAAGTGGGACGTAGCGAAAAACTATTGTTAAGGTGGTTTGGGCCATATAAAATATTGAGAAAAATGGGGGAAGTAAACTATGAAGTAGAAAAAGTTGGAGGAAGGAAAAAGGTTACAGACACTGTTCACGTCAGTAGAATGTTGCCGTATCATGACCCATGGACTGAGACAGCTCCTATCTGTAACGACGATGTCGAGGAAGGAGGCAACAGTGAAGAAGAGGATACGGACAACCTAACGTCTACACAATTATGTATGCAGAAAGAGGACAGTGAAACCAACGACTTCGAAAAAAGGGTATTAGCTCTAATAGGTGGAGATAGGCCTCAATTGTAATATAAAGTCCAAGAGCACGTAGGAAATTATTTATATAAGACACTTAGGAGGTTAGGGAGGTATATAGATACATAGACGAATTGGCATAGTATAAATGCATAGGAGAACTAGAATAAGTGGTATTAAAATGTAAACTATATGTGAGAAAAGTAGTATGCAAAATAAATAGGAGAAACAAATGTGAAGATATATATAGTAGAGCACAAGTAAATGGATCTAAAGTCTTCTCCGGCCTAAAAGAAATTGCAACGACGAATTATCTAAGAAAGAACGTCAAAGTAAAGATTTTAGGAAGCGAAAAGTTGAGCATAAGGACTGAAATAGCTAGACTAACGATAAGGAAGTTCAGCACATTTTTGGTACCGCAGAAGCTCATTTGAAATGTTTACATAAAGAAAGAAATGTTTATGTAAACCGAGAAGAATAAAGAAGAAGAAAGAAATGTCTATAAGGAGTATAGAAGAAGCATACATAAGTGGAAGAAATAGAGAAGATGTTTATGAGATAAGAAGCATACATAAGCAAAGGTTGTGTATGTAAATCATAAATAAGGTGAAATAATTGGAGAATTAAAAAGGAAATTTTATGGAGAAACATAAAAAAGTTGAAACAATTGAGGAAATATATAAAGATGTATATATAATATGAGTTTAAAAATAAAGCATACATATACAAGGAAGTAGTGATGCTAATAAATTAAGTATAGATAGAATAAAGTAAAGAATAAGGAAGTAATAAAATTAATTAATTAATTATAAATAAAGGGAGATAGAATAGAGTGCCTACAGAATAAGGAAACCTAAAATAGAGGAGTGTAAAATAAAGAAATTAGTAATAAAAATATATATATGGGTGTATAGAGAAACAATATAAATATATCAGAAAAAAGAATAAAATAATAAGTTGTAAAAAACATAGCAATTTACCAAGTTACCAGATCCTTGCGAGCTTGGTTCAATCATCTCAGAAGGTGCAGATGTGCACAGGCATGGTGGAATCGCTATCTGGTATACACCCGAAGCATTCAAGTTTTTCAAGAAACCAGACCTGAAAAACAGAGAAATGCTTAAGGCAAAATAATAAAAAAGGCTGAGCAAAGAGCAATACAATTGCAAACAATATCTAAATAGTGGAAGGTATATATAGTCGGACGTAATTTGAACAGCAGCAGCGAGACACTTGATATCTGACAAAAAAAAATAATAATAATAAAATAAAATTAATATTAAGCAATGGAAATTAACCAACACTTATCGAAGCCAGTAGGTCGCAAGGACTCATAGTGTTCTTATACCATACTTCTGAAAAACATTACATGACAGTAATAAGATCAATAATAATTAATTTCCACACAATTTCTTCCATATCAAATTAGCAGTAACACAGGTCACCTACAGAGTGGAATGAATAAAATAAAATTTCTATAAAACTTTCTTCCATAAAATGTAGTACAATGCCAAATGGGTCTGCAACGCTAACCTCACCCCTCTACTCTTACTCAGTAAGAAGTTCTCCATGTTCTACCATTCATTCTCATTACATAACAATCCGCAGTATATTTGCATATAGGTATTTACGGAAAGAAGGGATAGATAAAAAAGGCAAAACTAATGTATAAGATAGTATAATAGTAAAACTTACCAAACTTATCCATAAGATTCTGTTACATTAGCTACAAACTAGTGTAAATCCAGAGGTAGAAATATCACCACACGATAGCATCCGAGGGATCCATACCATCCACGTACAACTTCCCAGGGCAAGACAACGCAGATGCTTCCACGTCCTTCAAAGTCAAATGCCTAGAAGATGGAGATAATAATAAAAGACTGAAGTATATGAAAGAAAAATCAGTAGCAGTAGATACCGAAGTAGATATCTAATAAACAGCTGGAATATATAACATTGATAAATTTTTCTTGTAAATATTCAAGCCCCACATGGAATACATGGCCAAAAAGGTCATTTACCCTGACCACACCTTTTTCTAACCTCAAACTCAGTCACGTGAAATGTTTCCAAGAAATTCAAACTCATGCATCAAACACCCTTGGATTAGAGTTTTTATAGGCTCTTGCATTTATTCTCATTTTCAAACAGGCCAAAGATAATGGTTTTAGGAAATACAACACATAAGCTGGATTTATAGATTGACATAACATTAGCATAGCATAAGCATAAGAAGTTAAACATTCATATTTAAATTAGGCAATTTATAGATCGACATAACATAAGACACAACATAAGCTTGACATAAGAAGTTGACCAATATTCAACTTTTTATGCTATGTGCTTATGTTCGACCAATAAAAACACAGAATTTTAATTGTATTTACCTTTTGAGAGAATGACATATGCGATGTTCAGTAAAGTTTGGTGTTTTGGCTTTTTGAATTCTTGTTCTTTTTGAGAATGGTAAGGATTTATAAATTAATATACATAAGACTCTATAATATACTTCTTTAAAAAATTTTAAACAAAATTATGAAATTTGTAAGGTTAGTATTTGCGATTTACGGCTCAGGCGCAACATAACATAAGCCTATATTTATAAACGGACCATTTCTTGTAATGTGCTTATGCAATGCTATGTCTATGCTATGCTTATGTTATGTTAATCTATAAATCCAGCTTTACCTTTTCGCTTCAAAGCACCTGCTAAGATTCAAACTTCATAGGCAAATCCCTGGTCACATTGAAAAAACTGCATTTGGCAGAAGCATAAAACCGACCATAAGGTGCAAAAATCGAACACAACTCATCGCCATTGTATCAATTTAACAAATTTTAATATAATTTATTTGATCTAGGCGATACCACGAACGAACCACACAATACAGCAGCGACTGCATTTTTTTCCCAGAGGCAGAGGTCAAAAAGTTCGAGGTCGACGACTTGACAGGGGTACCAGTCAAAGGAAAAAAAAAACGAAGAAAGCATCAGAACTACTCGGCGAATACTCGCTCAAGTAGAGATGGGGCAGACATATCGATACTCAACAAGGGACACGAAGCAAAGATGGATACTTTCTCTGCAGTTTTCAAAGGGCGCCATCTAGCCACCAAGAAGTGAGGGACTAGCCAGAAGATAGAAAATATTGTAGCGTAAAGTATAAGATACCTTTTATTTATTAATGTTACATATTAGAATAATTGACAGTACGATATTTCATGGAACTAAAATCTGTAAATTGTGTACAGATACACATTTTTAAATATAAACATGGTCAGCAAGCATAAATAAGTCGATTAAGAGACTATAAAAAGTCAGCCGATTTTTGTATAAGTCAACAAGTATTACTGAGTCTAATAAACTGCTATAATTAGAGACATAAAATGCAGCGAGTACATATTAGTCTCGTAAACAGAACCGCATTTAAGTAATATAATGTTAGATGTACAAAATAATTTAATAAGATATAATTAATCATTTTTTTTTAATACAATTATGGAATTATCGGCAATATGGGTAATATAGTTAAATTTAATATGGGAAAGCAAGCCCATCTGTATACATAAATAAGTCCGATAATTTTCCATGTAATAGATATGGTAAATATAGTTGGGTAATATTAAAAACAGGATCGACTTATTTGAATTAATAATTATAGAAATTAGTGCTATAAACTATCTCCCTAGTAAATCTAGAATTAAAATTGTTGATAATTAGTAAGCAAAGTTCAACTAGCGGGGGATGGACGCATTCCCTGTTAGCTGTAACTATAGCAATTACGCAAACAGGCGTTGATTGTCGAATAGGCGCCTATTTGACAGTCAACGGTAAAGTATAGTTATTTCAAATATGCAAAATACTAAGTGGGGAATTATACACTCTACTTGTTCTCTGTTAATCTAGAATTAGAGTTAAGTATAAAATTTCAAAGACAGTTTATAAAAATATGTTTCTTTTTTTATTTTATGTACCAAGCACCAGTGGATGTCCATACTAGTCTCTCCAGCAGGCTCTTACTTATGATACCCTCAAAACAGTTTAATGGTATGTCAATGCTAAGACATACAGACTGCAGTGGAGGCTAGAGGGAGTTACTAAGGATCAGCCTGGATCCAGAAAGTAACAAGACCACTGATGGATATTTTTTAATGTTCTATAAATTGTAATATCACATAGTATTATGCGGCAAGTTTTTTCGAATTGAGGTCTTTCTTTTTTTTGAGCTATAGCGGTCGCATTAATGTTGGGGACCAACATTTAGAGGGCGGGGGAATGTGTAATCTACTAAAAAGCATAAGCTACTAAATAAATATCACCCTGTCGCAAGTTTGAACTTGAACTTGGAGATTGTTATATAAACATTAAAGGCAAACTATAAACAACGCGAGCAATCAACGGGAGCGACTTTGAACCTTATGCATGCAATGATCATCACTTTGTTTTATATAAATACGCTAGCGAACCCTCAGTTCGGCAGACTTTGGTCTCACCTCCAGCTCCCAAGGTTAGCCACTTGACGACTGCCTTCTGGGTTCTATCCGCCCCTAAAGTTAGTCATACGACTGCTTTAGGTTCCATTCCTTTCCTACCTAACCTGGTACCGGTTAGCCACTTGACGACTGCTAGGGCCAGGGGTTGCACAACCTCCATAGTAAAGTCTTGACAAGAAGTTTGTCAGAGTGTTTAGAAAGACAAGTGTCTAAATAGTCAGTTAAAAAGTTTAGTGAAATCTCTTAGTGCTCTTAAATAAAACCCAACCCTTAAGAAAAACTATAAATTATAAGACAGTAAACAAAGACCTATAAACAGTACCTCAAATCGAGAAAACATGCGCACCGTAGTAATCGGGTATAATAGAATCTCATTTTTCTGACCAATAATTGTTGTTAAAGTTCTATCGTTAATACATTGTTATTGTTATAAACTAAACGTGCTTACTTTATCATCTCTTCTTACCCCGCGTCACGCAATCCCGGTCTACCTCAGTTACCCCCCGGCACGCTAAACAAGGCGTGTCCTCACGAGTAGAACATCCAGTGGTAGATTAAAGGAAGCATCGAGACCCCGTCATTGTACTAATCGCGACGAGGCTCTTCTCTGAGAAGTTATTCTTAAATAAACGAGCTACCCCTTAAATTACTCGTGACAATATATTTAATTCATCTAATCTTACTCTAGCATCGTGCACCGAACCTGGGAAGCCAACAACAATATTGGTAAATATCTTATTATGTGTACAAATCACTTGCAACTTCAAACTATGGCAATCATTTTTATCTATATAACTCTCTTGATTTGCTACTGGAGCTTTAAATTTAATATTGGTGCCATCAACCGCTCCAACAATACCTAGAAAATAAAATTTTTAAACCAACACTCGAGGATACACGTACATAATAAGAATATCACATACTACAAACAGTGCCAGTATATAAACTTACCCGGGTATCCACATCTGCTTCGAAATCCCTCTTCAATAGTTTGAAATTCTTCTGCTGTTGTAGGCCAGGTTATGGTTGCATCCAGAAGACGTAGAAGTTTATTGCAAATCATTGAAGTGACTGAATGTACTGTGGACACAATAGTGTTAAATTTTTCGGCCACACTTAATAACACTTCCCCTTTGCCTAACCACCAAAGTGTCATTAGCAGTTGTGTTGGTCCTGGTATGGAAACACCACCACCTGGATAATTATTATGAAAATCAGGCCCATCAATTAGTTCCCACAGTTTCTGAAATGTCTCTTTAGACATTCTAAATAAATTTAAAAAATCACAATCTATATAAAGTTGGATCCATTCATTGTTGAAACCATCCATTCTTGTATGGTCCAAATTTGAAAAAAAAATAAAAACATCCAGGGCTTAGATCCTTTGCATATAAACAATACAGCAATAAAGGCAAATTATTATTTTCATTAAGTAGCAGTGGAAGTAATGCTGTTACTTTGTTCATCGTGGCTTTGTACTTTATAATAAAATCAAAACGAAATTTAAATAAAAATGAGAGAACAGATGACATGACATGACAGTCATGACACTAATAGAAGTGATAGATGACGCTTCGGTTTAAAACAAGACATTTTCTTGGCAGCCCAAATGATGACGTTGCGTTTTAAATGCGGTTCAAATACATTGTAGAATACGGTTAACAAGAAAAAACGACTTAAGTAACTAAATCTTTCTCTTTCCTCTTGTTTTTCCTGTCTCTTTTATCTCTATTTTCCTCTTTTCTTTAGTTATTTATAATTTGTAAGTGTTAAAATATTAATTTTATAATATTTTCGGTAGCTGTTAATTATACTAGGTATATGTGATAATTTAATTTAATACATACTAGGCCTAAACAGTGTTCGGGATAACCGAATGTGTGCAATGACCATGGCCTTTTATTTTCCCTTATGTTAAGTTTCTATGTTTTATGTTATCTTGTAAAAAAAATATTGTAGGTATATGGAAAATAACAAATTTATATTATTATTATTATTATATTATCAAGCTTTATTTACGTCAACGTAGCGGCTTACGTAGAAGTAGACAATATACAAAAAGAAGTAGGAGACGTACGGAAAGAAATAATGAAGAATCTACAGGCAGAATTTACCAGACTAAAAAATCAAGGACCCACTGAGAGGGTATTCGCCACAGGACAGAATATCAAACCTCCAACGTATGACGGTCAAACATCCTGGAAAATGTACAGAAGACAATTTGAAGCCGTTGAAACGGTTGGAATAACGAAGAAATGGCCACATCACTAGTGGTAGTGCTTCGTGAATCTGCCCTGGAACTACTACAGACTATTCCCATTAGCCAACAAGGGAAATATGACATTCTTGCAGCTGTTCTGGAGAGACGATTTGGTAGTGTGTGTGCCACTGCCATAAAAAAAAAAAAAAAGACCAACACAGAAGACAACTTTATTATTAGGCATGATGAAGTAAAGTACCGACATCAGAAGCCTGGTGAAAACCTGCAACAGTTTGAGGCAGACGTTAGGCGTCTCATTCAATTGGGGTATTGGGAGCAATGGAAGAATTTCAAGAGGAACTTGCTGCCCAATATTTCATGGATGGTATCAGAGATCCAGAAATTCAGAAGATGCTACGTTTAGCAAAATTTGATAAAAGCAGTGAAGTTATGGGTAGAGCCCTATTGATCCAGGCGGCCTGTAACATCTCTAAGCCAGCTATCAGGGCCGTATCAATCCAGGAAGAAAAGCTGGTGAACAGTTGTGAATTAACTGAGATGGGCGGTATTTTGAAGAAATTAACCGTTCTTCAGGCCACGGGAAGATTCCGGGAGCCACTAGAAGTTAGGCCATGCAACCAAAATAGTCAGTGCTATAGATGTGGTAAGACTGGACATTTCAAAAGGGACTGTCAAGTACAGAGATTCCGGGCGCCACTTGAAGTTAGACCATGTAACCGAAATGCTATAAATCAGTGCTAAGTGCAATAGATGTGGCAGGACTGGGCATTTCAAAAGGGACTGTCGAGTACAAAGATTCCGGGAGCCATTAGAAAATAGGGCACGTAACCGAAATGTTTCAATTCAGTGCTATATATGTGACAGGACTGGGCATTTCAAGAGAGACTGTCGTATACAACTACGGTCTACATCTCCATCCAGAGGCGCAAGCAGTTCGAAATCAAGTCAGAGGGAGTTAAAACAATATAACCTTAAGGCTAAGCACAGGGAAGGAAGATGGCATAATAATACAGATGCTTTATTCAGAAGGTCATGCGAGTATAATTATAAACATTGTCAAGAATAGACCAACCAGAAGGAATCACTCCCACAGAGCAACTAAAGAAAGATCAGCTTGAGGATAGTGGAATAGCACTATCACTAAGAACTAAAGAAGAACGTCAACCAAGACCAGGCTGGAAAGATATTTCAACTAAGGGATCTATTTTTAAATTTCTGTGGGCTCAGTGGGACTCCCTGGTAGTTGAAAATGGACTCCTTGAATGAGCCTGGAAAAGCACCGATGGAAAAGTAGTGATGCAGTTAGTGGTACCAAGGAAGAGGGTATCGGAAGTCTTGGAAGAAGTACATAATGGAAAGTTTGGTGCTCATCTCGAAGTGAACAAAACGATTGACAAGATCGGCAACAGATTTTACTGAGTCAACTACTGCTAGGATGTGCACGGTGCCGTCAGTGTTCAACCTGTGCCTCAAGTCAAGGATCCCAGACAAGATCTAGTGGGAAGATGAAACAGAATGATGTGGGACTATTGTTTGAACGTCTCACCAGTGACCGAATGAAGGCTCGATATGATCTCCAAGCTAATTCTATGGGATTTCAGATGAATGATAAAGTCTGGTTATATAATCTGCAATGGAAGAAAGGAAGATCTCCCAAGCTAACGCCAGTATGAGAAGGGCCCCTTTACAGCTATCAAAAGAATTAATGATGTAGTGTATAGAATTCAACGTAGCCCCAGAAGCAAACTGAAAGTCTACCTCGACCCTCGACGGGTTCAAAGCACATAACGGACATGAAGTAGCTGATCGGGACCATCAGGTTTTAGAGGGAGGCAATGTCACGGCTAGCAACCATCCGATTTTTTTTGTGCTACCCTATAGAACTAGTCTTGTCGCGTCCACGTATAGTCACCGCCGGCCACGAAGATTCAGGAACTGTGGAATTCTCTCGATTCCTTGGTCGAGAATATTATAGAGGGGCCTCGCTTCTCCGGAAGTATTCGTGATAGATTTTAGATTGTATATAAATAGCGGATAGCGGCAAGTTGCAGTTAGTTAATAATTGAGTGTTGAATTGTAAAGAGCTATTAGTTGTAAAGTTATAAGAGTAGTTTGGTGTGTTAAGGCTAAGCACAGGGAGAGAATAAAGAGAGTATTAATTTAAAATAGTAAAAGTTGTAATTTCATTCAGATCCCACGGGAATAACGTAACAATATATTACTGTTGTTCCCCTATGGGATTGAAGTACAAATCTACCTGTGAATCATCATTCGAAAATTAATCATTGTTAGACATGAAGATGTAAAATTAGATTGTCGTATACTGCATTTTTAAATTTCTTTTTTTCTTATTTTGGGCATGCTTTGGGTTAGTTATGTTAGCGGAAGGCCATGCGTGAAGTGAAATATTAGTTTAATGATAAAAAAAATTGGGTTAAGAGCCGTATTATACTGGATATACAGCAGCTTGCATGTGTTTCCGCGAATATATACCACTACCCACCATTCAAAACATATTACAACAATAATAACGTACGGTGACTGCCGAAGTATGGATAAATTGTGTAAGCTGCTACGTAGACGTAAGTTTATGCTTTCCGAGATTTACAGGGATGGAATATTGTAATTTTAAATGGTTTAAAACAATTTACGATAGTTTGTGAATACTGTCTACGGGAAAACGGTAATTTGGAACAATATTTTTAATCCATAATTTTATTTTCATTTCTTTGTCTGGTTATTAACATATATGTATATTTGTATAACGAATTCATTTATTTCTTAAGTAAAACCTTTTAGCCAACTACGAAAAGTTTTGACATTTTTAAAAATTGAGAATATCACCTATTATATATTATCATTTTAAAGATAAAAAAATAATGCAATTTAATGACAATAAAATATACAGGGTGTCCCATTTAAAAAAATATAAGTTTGGGTCGTATCTCACAAACGGTACCTCTGAAGAAAATTTGTAGCACGCAACTGGATTCTACGTAAAAAGTTCTAACAGGGTCCGGTTTTACGCTTCCGATAAGTAAACAGATAGCTGAGATAAGAGGGGTGACTAAAAATACAATATTTTAAAAATCGTCCTGTATTTTAAAAACAAAGAATGCCATGCAAATTCTGCGTGTGCTATCCAAAGACTCACAAAAATGTAGTACGGTATTGCGAAAACCGCGTCATTCTATCTAGTGTTGCCGTCGAGACGAGACGAGACGAGAATAGGCCTTCTCTCGTCTCGTCTCGTCAGGCGAGAGAAAATATGTCTCTCGTCTCGCCGAGAGAACGCTTTCTCTCGCTCGAGAGAACCCTTCTCTCGTCTCGTCTCGACCCTCTCGTAAATACTAAATATTCAATTTAAGAAAGCATAAAACATAACAAAATATACAGGGTTAAAGGGGGTTATTCCTTGGGTTATTTTATGAATTAAAACTATATATTAACATAGGTCCGTTCTTTATCCACAGGGTGTTAATTTTAAAAATCCTTTTTGTTTAATATTTTATGCATTTCTTGGCATATTACGTTGAAAATTGGTATGAAAAATCAGATTATTGACACATTCTTACTCTGGCCGATAGAGCTTTAAAAAGAAGAGAAAATGTATTTAAAACTATTTAAATAATATATTTTTTTAATTGCTTCTTTTTAATTTTATTTTTATACTTTAAATTTTACAATAAAAAATTTAAAGATTTATTTAAGCTATAGCTTTCTACGTGTTCATTGTGTGCAATTTATAGTAACCTTATTTTTTTAAATGCTGTAAAAACATTCTTTTAATTCAATGCAACGTATTTTTAAGCAATCTGCAACACCCTGTATAGAAAAATATGTATTGTGCACAAGCTACTTCTCAAACGCTATAGCTTTCCAGTCAAAATTTTGTTCTACACAGTGACACAAAAAAGTTGAAGGGGGTGGACGTTATAAAAAATCACCCTGTACAACCAACACTGGGTTTTGTTAATTTTTTGTATTTTGGTTGTTTATTAACATAATCCTTTTTATGCCTTTAAAATGAAAATAAATATTTAAAATTGGCGTTTTATTATTTTTTTTTATAGAAAGAGGTAAGACAAAGGTAAGTAAGTATGCGGGACATTTTCAATAACACATATTTATGGAAATGTAACTCCCTCGATTTATATTGTGAACTGTATGATAAATAAGATTCTTCTGGTTCTTAGAAAAAATAATTTAAATTTCGATTTAAACTTGAACCCTTTTTGAAATTAAATTTAAATTTAATTACAATTTTTATATTACAGCAAATTGGCAAGATCTCTATTGTTGTTTTTATTTCTAAAAACCGCATACTTTACACCTCACGGTTGTTAGGGCAAGCGCATTAATGAATAGAATACTATTTTTATTAGCGCGATCATAAATTAGAATTTATACAGGTTACAATAATATCTAAATAAAAAGAATATAAAAAAGGTAAAAGAAAAGTTGTTGGAAATGTTTCAAAAATTAAGATTTTGGAAAAAGGGAATATTACTACATAAACGATTTTTATACTGATGAAATTGAAAAAAAAATCTTTAATTTTTTTAATGCGAAGGCGATACTTTTTTTTTAAGGTCTTATCGAGTAAGTAAGATTCCAGAATATTTTGTTCCTATTCTTATTATTATCTCAAACAAAATGGAACGTTTTAAACATTTACATTGTTGAGATTCTACAGAATCAAAATGGTTTGAAATTAAAAAAAAAACAACTTGCACATTCCTATATTATCCTATCCTATAAGATCTTGCCCTATTAGATCTTAGATCCTACAATTTTAAGATCAATCGCATAATATTTACAAACCCTTTTTTTATTTCCCATGTTAAACCCTTTTGATTCTAGAGCATGTCAAAAATGCAAAAATGGAATAAAAAAAAATAATGGCGACATTTCGTTTTGGAGGGTTATATGAATCTAATATTTTGGCATCATAAGGTATTCGATAACACCTTCCAAATAAGGTATCACAATATCCCATTTGAGTTTTTTTTCAATGAAATCACCCTTTTTCACCCTTAAAAAACCCTAAGGGCCGGTTTCTCAATAAAGAGTTAGGTTTGACCCGCGGGTTTTCTTTAGAAAAATCGAGGGTAACTCGCGAGTTAAGAGTTAACTCGACATTGGGAAACCGACCATAAGTGTAGAAAATGAGTATGCTAACTCCGAATTTAATACAATAGGTATATATCATCAAATTACTTATGTATGAAAAAATCATAAAGATGTTTTGTTTTTTTTTATTATTATGCCAATTTTTTGCTCGAGAGATCGAGAGAAAACGAGAAATTCTCGACGAGAGAGCATCTTTCTCTCGTCTCGTCTCGAGGTTTCATTCGAGAGAAAATACCTCTCTCGTCTCTTCGAGACGGGACGAGACGAGACGAGAGACGAGAATCTCTCGTCTCGACGGCATCACTAATTCTATCTTAGCAAATAACTGAGATACCCTGCAAGAACAACAAAAATGGGACCCTGTACAGGGTGATACAGAAAACTCTTTAAATGGAAATATCTATATAATTTTTACTAACTAAAACAGAGTTTTATCCGCAATACCGAAACAGAATTTTTGCACTCGACGCGCGTTTCGCTAACCATGTTAGCATCATCAGGGGATGATTAAAACTGTTTTAATCATCTCTTGATGATGCTAACATGGTTAGCGAAACGCACGTCCAGTGCAAAAATTTTATTTCGGTATTGTGAACAAAACTCTGGTTTAGTACATTGTGCCGAAAGTTCCAAACCCCAACATAGTTATAATTTTTAATTATTTCTTGTTTATGGTTGATTATAGGTTTTAATTATCTAGAATATTATTTACAAATTTAGTAAACAGAATTTAAAAACTAGCTCATTTTGTAAAATATTAGCGGAAAATAATGATGAATCGGTAATACTGACTTCATGCCATTGATGAAGTTGGCATATTGATTTGCTTTTTTGAAACTCCAGCAGTTTTGACCGAAATATTCTTTTTTAATTTCAAAAATAATAGAGATATTTCCATTTAAAGAGTTATTTGGATCAACTTGTACAATAATTAGTTCAGGGTTACTCTGAAAAATAGTTCGCAGGGGAGAAAGCGTTTGCATTTACAAATTGTTTATACAACATTAATGAGGTTGTCTCCTCGATTTATTATTTTTTGAAAATTCCATACTGCTTAAAGAGGTGGTAACAACAGTAAAACATTTTACGGATACCTCAAGAATGATGTAGTTATGAGTTTATTTTTAAGAAACAAGAACTGTTTAATTTCCTCTTCTTTAATTTAAACAATGACTGAGCCTTTGTCAGATTCAAACTGACAAAATAAAATGCAGGTATTAAAATATATATGATCTAGACAGAGCTATTCCATTGATAAAAACCTCAATTCTATTGATTTATCGATATAAAGTTAACAATAAAGACCAATTCAGGTCCACTTGGCCATTCAGTAAAGCATTACTTCTTCTACGCTTATTTATTTAAAAAAATTTCCAACAATTTATTTTCAACATGTAAAATTTTAAATTTTTGGTCGAAACAAAACCTGTTTAGCATAATTAGATCCTTAGCTGCTTTTGTTTTCGCTTATCCTCTTGTAAAAAGACCCACGATTTAATTGGTAAATACCGAATAAGTTGGGGTTTGGAAAAATGCACTATCAAAAACCATTTGGATAGAAATTGCATGAATACCTACTATATATAAAGAGTATCATATTTCACAGTTGTATGTTAGTATTTATTAGCTATTCGTAATGAGAGAATTTCCTAATATTCTTAATTGTAACAGATAGATTAGGCAAAGTGCACATAGTATTTTAGAACTTTTAGAAAGCGGCCCATATTATATTTTTTCATATTGCCTAGACCTCAACTGAGATCGCCGCATTCTCCTGACATTTTATTTCTTTGCACTCTCTGTACATCAGGCCTAAAATTAAAAAGTTTCAAAAGTGAATCAAAAATTGTACCTAATTTTTTTGGTAAGCTCAGAAATAAAAAAGATTTCCCCACTGTAACAAGATTCGGGGGTATTTTTCTAAAAAAATCTCTGAACTAACAACGTAATGTAAATCGTCCTAAAATATTAATAATTAGCAGAGAAAAATATTTAAGCACAGCTAGGAGAAAATCAAAAGCTTCGCAATATCATAAACGCAAAAACTGATCATTTGGTCACTAGGAGTGAGCAAAATTATTGATTAATAATTGACTACTCGAATAATAATTTGCGATTAAGTAGTAGTATGGCGCTGCTTGACTGCGAATAACGCGGTACTTGTGCTCCAGTAAAAATTCATAATTACTACCCTATATACTTTTAATTAAAAGTTGTTATGTGCTAAAAGTTTCCTCTGGGGTGAAGTGTTTTTGTTGTGAAGTTTTATTTAACTGATTATGGCCAACAAAGAGCCAAAAACCATCAAGGAATTATCTAGCCGTGTTGACAAACTGACAGAAGAATTCAAACATGGCCTCGCTGAGTTTAAAAAGGAGTTTTTGGCAAATAAAGTGGACATCGACATAGATTCAGATCATCAAGGTATGTTCGATAAAAAATTAAAGGCATTTGAGACTCGAATTTTTGATGTTATAGCCGGGCTTAAGAACGACATCCACTTCCTTAAAACTGACACGGATGTTGTCAAGAACAGATTATACAACTTCGAAATGAAGCGGAACTACAATTAAATTTTACTCCATGGGATACCCGAGTCTAATCAAAAGCCATATGATGATATAGTTAAAATATTCACTGAACAACTCAGTTTACAAATAAATAAGTCCGATATCAATCAATGTTTTCGTATAGGCAAAAAAATGCAGGAATCCGTCGGACCCAGGCCCATAGCTGTTCAGTTTTGTCGACGGTGGTCTAGGGATGCCGTATTTTTTGCTAAACGGAAATTAAAAGGCTCGAAAATAGTAATGACTGAGATGTTAACGCCGGAACAACTCAAATTGCTTAAAAAAGCAAAACTCGTCTATGGAAGGTCGGTTTGGACTTACAATGGGTTGGTGTATGCAGAAATTGAGGGTGAAAAGACATTGATACGTAGTGAAAGTGACCTGAACACTAGGGATTAATCGTGGAAAAGTTAACTGTAAGTCGTATAAATATTAAATATTGTTTACTTATTAAGTTACACATTACTGATTACATGAATTCAGGTTAATTTTTTATTTAATTTAGTTTTTTTTTCTCTCACTACTGTACATATTATGCACATATTATCATGGTACTATGGAATCTTGTTTTATTTTTTTAATTATTTTTCTCGATAGCTCATCGCATAGTACTAATTTTGGTTTTTAGTTGTGTTGGGTTCTATTTGATTTAAATTTGTTAGGCTGGCACTGGAGGCACAATAAAATGTATTCTGCCTTCTAGTGTTTGTACCCATTTAGTTTTTCTTTATTATTAGGTATTAGGTATTATAGTGGGTTATTTATTAATTCTCTTTTTGAATCTTTGATTAATATTTGTATATACATATATAGCATATAACATTGCATAAGCTATTGGGCCGGGATAACGTATATAGTTCCCTTAATAAGCATATAAATTTATAATAAATCAACCTTTAGGTACCTATCATTATAAAACATTTAACTATTTTATTTTTCTTTTTTATAACAAACCGTTTATAATATCTGTTCAGTTCATGATTAATGTCTAGCTAATTTATTCTGTTTGGAGATATTTTGATGTTATCGGCAACGCAGCATAGGACCGGCCTGCGCGCCTTGATTCACGGCCACCTTATAGACAAGGCCATGAAGCAGGCAGTTTTGGGCAAGGATGAGTCATCACAGGTAGACCAAATAGATCGTTGACTTATTTGTTTGGAAGTAGTATTTTCACTCGGTTTTTCATTTATTCGATTATTTTACAACTTGTAGTTATTATAATTATATTTTGCAACAGTTTCTTGTGGGAGATTGACTCCGTTAAAATAAATTTAAGTGATTTCGGATAGGTTTTTGGACAATAAACATTCTAGTTTAGGAGCCTATCTGTTGTGTATTTTTAAGCAATTTTGCCATTAGACAATGCCTTATCGGTGCTGTGTCCCCAAGTGTAAAGGGAAATACGACAATGGGCCTAAAGTTGCTACATTTCGATTTCCAAAAGATTTGGAGTTAAAGAGAAAATGAATTCTTGCAATAAAAAGAGAACAGTTTACACCTAGTAATAGTAGCAGAGTAAGTAATCAAAATATTTAATATAGGTACATATATTACCTATTAGGTACTATAATGATGTATAAATATGGGCAGGATTACCCAAGTTCTTAATTTGTAAGAAGTTAAATATGTGCTTTATAATGACAACATTTATCCAATTCTGTAAAAAAAAATTAGGAATTGGATAAACACGTATTTAACTTCTTACGAGTTATGAATTACCAATTAAGAATTACAAATTAAGAACTTGGATAATCCTGGCCCACGTATCTATTATTTATTATTCTGCTAATATCAACACGTCATGCATTATTATTTCAGGTATGTGAACTACACTTTCAAAATGATGATTCAGAGAAAAACCACGTTTACAAATGAATCTACTGGAGAAATATTAGAGGCTTCTCTGAAATTGCCAAGATTAGTAGAAGGTAGGTACATTGAGAAAAAAAATAAGCTACTAACCCAAACTAAAAATTTAGTAACTATAACTAAAGAGTGTAGATAACATAGAGGACAGGTCAATAAGTTAGTTATGAAAGAAAATATGAATTAGTTAACTGCAAACATTTATATCTTAACCCAGTTATAGTTGTCTAAGCTACAAAAGATAGTTGCAGCACCTACACTTTAAATTCAAATTTCCTATTTCTATAATAGGCGTTACAACAAATTATTTTAGTCACTTTAACTAAGCTTTCTAGTTGTAACCAATATTTCTAGTTAATACACAAACAGAAGTAGTTATATAAGCCATAATTTTGTTTTGGTGTAACCAGTATAATTATCAATGACAACTAATTTTGCTAGTTAAATTTGTCGCAACTAAGGAGCTTCGTTATGACATGGAACATTTTGGGTTAACAAAAGAAAACATAATAGCAAACTTTTTTCTTAATCAGAAATGCTTGCTAACCAAACTGAACCTCATATAAGACAACAGGTTTATAATATTTTTATTTTGAGATATGTATGTATAAGTATCTAGAAATATGAGAAAAAAATTAACACTTACTGTCTTATTATGTAAGGGTCTTTGTATATACCACGAAGGAATAACTAGACTACTAGTTGTGGGAACCAAGTTGTTGCAACTAATTTTTTAATAATATTTTTGGTATTTTTTATTTAACTCGCTTAATCAGTGAACACATGTTGCCACAGCCAGAATAATAGTTATCTATCTTTTAACAAAAATTTGTAATAATCAGAACTCATGTCAGTTATAATAATCTATAAAGTTCAACTAATTTAAAATTATTCATTCAGATCAGACTGGTTGTAGTAACTATTTTTTTTAGTAGTGACTACTAAAAAAGATCAACCCATGTGCTTAGTTAATGCAATTTTTTCAGTGCACATCTGCTTAACAGGGCTCTTCCTTTCTTGTTATTGAGACAATCCTGTTTGTTATAGGTGCTATTCCAAGTAAGCTACCTGGATGTCTTTCATACTCAAGTAAAGATGATGTCCCTCTCCGAGAATGTCCAGACACTAAACACAGAAAGATCGAATGCCGGGAAATGGAAAGGGCTATTGCTGAAAGTTTGGATGTAGCAACTACCTACAATAAAGCAATATCTTTTACTTCGCTATGTGAAGCTGACATCAAAATGAACGAACTTGAGGATGGATGGTTGAAAGGAAAAGGAAGAACAAACTTGTGTGTGTGTTTTTTTTTATTTAAATGGACCCTCTGAAGGGTACCCAAGTGTGAAAGTGTCTGTGTTTCTGTCAGAAGACTTGAACATTCAAGTGTTTTTGGGCAATGTGTTCGTTAAAAAAATATTGTGTTCAGACAAGAGTGTTATAAAACTACCAGTGCGGGTCGAGGATATTATTACTTTAAATAAAGTGCTTCATGAATCCAAAATATTTTTGATAGACAATGAAAATAAAGATGATAATGTTAATGTGGACAACAAAGGTAAGCTTCTCTTAGTTTCGGACATCTTAGAGTCAGTGCAGTGGCAATACCAATCTGAAAAGTGAGATATGATTGAGTTTTTGAAAGAGCAAATTAATCTTTTGAACATTTCCACAAAAAACAGGCTCAGATATACTTGTGAGACCTATCTGTTTGCTTGTTTGCTTCATTCAATATCCCCACGTGCGTATAAGTTTTTGAGAAGCTCGGGTAAATTAACTTTGCCATCTCCAAGGACTCTAAATACCATGTGTTCCAGTTTCAGCACGGACTCAAGGTTGGAGCAGAATGATGCCAATTTATGCCAATTTTTTAAAGTATGCATATAAACAAATA
>MU182089.1:0-14711 GCA_016904865.1 Pissodes strobi
TTTTCGCGATGTTTAAACTGGTAAGTAGATAGAGAGTTATCAAACGCATAGAGAAACTATTGTTTGTTTATATTAATAAAACAGGACATGGTTATTTGAAAATAAATTCCTAAGTAAAATTCCTTAAGTAAAAAAAAATAAATTTATTTACAAATGCAGCAAATGAAATTAACTTTAATTAATTATGTCAATTTTTTGTTGATTATTAATATAATAATGAAAATTGTCCATAATATTGTATTATCGGTATATGAAAGTGAAAATGTTATGGTGAATTTTAGTTGCTTTAAATTAATTTCATCTCTTATAAGATATTTTAGGAACCTACGCTAAATTCTCTATTAAAATTGTAACATCTTAAAAATAATTAACATTAATATTAGCGTGAAATTAAATTAAAAATAGATTTTTTAATTTATTTTTTTATTTATACTTTATTTCAGAATTACATTGATTTACACAAAAATGCATAAAGCAAAAGTAAAATGAAATTGACGTCACAAAAACAGTACCTACATACTAACAATACCCACATATAAAAGACTACCTACTTATTTAAATAATCATGAAGAGTATAGGGTTCCATAATATCCACGAGAAACTGCTTTAATTTTCTTTTAAAATATTTTTCTATGGTAATGTTCTTAACATTAATATCCAACTAGTATGGACATTTTTCAAATAATGCTAGCCTGTACAAGTAGAATAATTGTGATGGACATTTGATACAAATTGTGATTTATTTTTGAAAACAAACAACACCATCTCATATTATAAGCAGTCATTTGGACTTCAAGACTCCTCGGCAGGATTGTAATGGCGACATTTTATAAATTATCCTTAATATTGGCTTTTGAATAACAAATATGCTTTGAGCCTTGGAGTTTACACCCCAAAAAATAATACCATATCTTATCTTAAAGCTGCGTCATTTAGTTATTTAGAGACTACATGAACACAATAGCAAATCTTATTAAGTTTATTATTTAGATATTCAATATGATAAGACCAGTCTAGAAATTCATCAATACAAATACCTAGAATCTTTGATTGGTTAGATATTTCAAACTTAGTGTCACAAACAAGAATAGATTCAGGTTTAGTGATTTTATTTTAGTTCTAAATAGCATAGTACTGGTTTTAGAGTTATTTAAAATTAATTTATTTGTTTCAAGCACTCCTCATTTGCATTTTCATTCAGTTCAACAATATCTGATCCACCAACCAGTAAGTTTGTGTCGTCAGCATATTCAGTTAAACAATATTTTGGATTAATTGCTTGATAGTTTAGATCATTTAGATATACTTTAAATAAGAGAGGGCCCAGTATACTTCCTTGAGGAACACCCACTGTACTTTGCAATATTTCTGATTTATAGTTTATTCCATTTTTGTTCAAAAGTACCCTTTGCGTTCTTCCATTTAAGTAGGATTTAAATAAGTCAAGAGCAGTTGTCCTAACTCCATAAAGCCCTAGCTTTTCAAAAAGAATGTTTTTGTTCAGACAATCGAACGCTTTGGACAAGTCTAGAAACATACCCAGTGCCACGTGGCCTCCCTCCAAGAGGCCCAAAACAGTTTGAGAAAATTGATAAATAGCAGTTTGTGTAGATCTCTTGGGGAGGTATTCATCTTGGTTTGCAGAGAAAACATTGCATTCCTTCAAAAATTCGACTAGTCTTACACTCATAACAATTTCAAATTATTTAGAAAAAGTAGGAAGTAGACTTATGAGTCTGTAGTTTTCCAGTAAATTCTTATCTCCTTTATTTTTATACAGTGGCTTAATAGCGGACAACTTTAACAGAAATATATTTTTTTTTCCAACATCTACACCATACACATCTTTAATTTGAGGATTTCCTCTTTTATACTCTTTTATAAAATCAGGCTCATAATCAGCATCTATACCTGTTATCATTTATCTTATAGCTGTCACTGTCCACTGCTGGACATAAGGTTCCTCTAAGTTCCTCCATGTCTCTGGGTTCTGGGTCGTTATTATCCAATTCCCACCAATTCTCCAGTGCCGGTGGCCTGCCTCTGTTACGTTTGTCTTCTCGTGGTCGCCATTCCGATACTCTTTTAGTCCACCTGTTGTTTGATGTTCTCGCCATATGACTTGCCCATCTCCATTTCATTCTAGTTATATAGTCAACTACGTATTTGACTTTAGTTCTTTGTCTGATGGTATTATTGGGTATTTTGTCTCTTTTAGTGATTCCAAGTATGCCTCTCTCCATAGCTCTTTGGTCTACTCTCAGCTTCTCTGCTGACTTTTTTGTTAATATCTGAGTTTCTGCTACATATGTTATTACCGGTAACTAGCAATTTGCCAAAGTCGCCCAACCCAAACCTATTCTACGCTGTATCTCGTGCGTTTGATTGTCCTTTCCAATTTGTATTTCGTGCCCGAGGTATTTGTACATAACTACATATGCGTCTCTTTTATCTTGGAGTCGCCTATTCTGATGTTCTGTGCAAGTACTAGATTAATCATTATTTTGGTTTTATTTGCATTTATTCGAGACCGATTTTTGATGAGGCCTGTACTATTTCTTCGAGCATCTGTTTTGCATCTCTGATGTTATCTGTGATGAGAACGATATCATCTGCAAATCTAAGGCGTGTTAGCCTTTTATCATCGATATTGATGCCTCTATTCTCCCAAAGCCCAAAGCAATGATTTCATTGCGTATTCGAGAACAGCTGTGAAAAGTTTAGGCGAAATGGTGTCCCCTTGCCGAATTCTTCTGCCCACTTTAGTTTTGCCTGTTGATCCGTGAAGTTTTACAGTTGTGGTGGCATTATGTATATGTATTCCATAAGCCTTATATATCTATAATCTATTCTACACTGCTCCAGTGCTGCTATTATTGATGTTAGCTTGATCGTATCGAATGCTTTACGGAAATCGCTAAGGGTCTATTGTACTCCACCGACTTTTCTATCAGGACTTTAATTGCTTGAAGATGGTGATTTGTCCCGTAACCTTTCCTAAAGCCTCTTGATTGATAAATATCTAATTTACCTTTCTGACTTTTGACAATGAGTTTGGTAAACGGCTTATACAAATGGCAAAGAAGGCTTATCGATCTATAGTTCTCAAGCTCGATGGAGAAGTATCATTATGGCGTTGTTACACTGCGATAAAAGATAGATTAAATAAGTAGTTTCAGTAGTTTTTATCTTCCAAGTTTTACAGCCTCTATCATTATGTCGTCTTCGTTCGGGGCTTTGTTATTTTTCATTTCTCTTAACGAGTTTCTGATCTCTCCTAGAGTTATTTCCGGAACATCCTCTGAGCCTTGGTTAATTAACTTTTTGCACAGTTGTTGTTGACTGTTGCGTGTTTGTTGGTGATCACTTGTGTATAGTTCAGTATAGAAGTTTTCTGTTATTCTCAGGAGATTTTCACTATTTGTTGTTGCTACACCTTGGTTGTATTTTAGTTTAAAAATCTCTCTTTTTCCATTCGATAGTTTTCTTCGCAACACCTTCATATTTTTGTTTTCTTCTATAGTTTTCCTCATTCTTTCTGTATTGAATTTTCTTACATCCTTCCTGATTTCTTTAGATATTCTCTTGTTCATCTGTCTCAGGTCTTCAGGGTTACTGTTATTTTGTTTTAACATTTTTCCTCGTAACAATATCATATTTTTCTGCTTTAATTGCTTTAATTATACTGCTATTTATGGTTTCAATATCAGGTTGGTTGATTAGAGTCATTTCTTCTAAAGCAGCTGTAACGAAATTTTCGTATTTGGTGTCGTTGTTAGGGAGGGGGGAGGGGTCCATTTAGTATTTATGTTTTGTCGGAACATCTTTGATCTTTCTCTTTTCAAATCTGTACTAACCTTTGCCCTAACCATTCTGTGTTATCATTATCATTGGTTTATTGTTTTGATTGTTTGGGGATTCTCCTGTGTATTTAGCAGCCCTTGTAACCTTCTTTGCTAGTCCTCAGTGTGACATTCCACGATGACGTTGCCACATTCTTGAAAGCCTCGGCTGCTCCCTTCACACGTAATATTTTTTTCATTTCTTTCAAAATATGGCTTTCTTGGTCAGTATTTTTCGGCTTAATCATGGGTTTTTGGCGGTGTCTTCCATTTCTCCTGTTGATCTGTCACTGTGTTATTGCTGTCTACTTTGGATGGTTTTGCAATAATTGAGCTGTATGTGTCACTAGGCTTTTCGATTGTTGAGTAACTTGTTTTTCTGTCGTTGACTGAGACATTTTTAAGCTTAAACAGTTCTTTATTTAACAAGCAATTTTCTGCCTCTGGTCTACCAACCTCATATGCAAGTCTGGTAACTATATTATGTAGTTTTAAATAAGCCTTTCTTATTTCTGGCAGTTCACATTGTTCAAAATTATCTTTTTCTGAGAAACTATGTATGATTTTCAAAGATAAAAGTATTGCCTCAATCATATTGTATGTGTTATTTAATACATTGCATATTCATAATAGTCATAACTTGCTCACATTTTTGTTTCAAAAGTATGCTCAGAGTGTTTTGGTATTTTCTGCCTATCGTCGTTAATCTCGGATCTTGGCATTTTTTGTGGGTTTATTTCTTCTCCATTGTGATCCATGCTTATTGTAGGTGGTCTTAATACGGATCTTCTTGGGGTAAAAACTTCTTCATAAGTAGCTTAATTGATTTCTAATTCCTCAGTAATGAAAATTCTTATTGCAGGTCCCCTGTAGTTTCTTATCGGTTTTATCCTCCATTATATTTTGAACACATTTGGTCTGTTTGTTTACATTCCATTCTATACCGAGATTTAAAATATGTCTCATTCGTACCATAGTTAAATGTGATCAGTGGCGAATATAAATGATAAATAATTGCTCATTTTTTATTTTTTTTTAACTAAAAATATGCTGAATGTGGCCAGTAAACATTTCCCTTCTTCTACAAAATGTCATTTTTATTTTATTGCATTTTTCACAGTGCTTGTTGTGCTGTCTCTCTACTTTACAAATTTATTTACTATATTATTCCACTCCTCCTTAAGAAGAATTATAGATCCTTTGTTCTTAATTTGCCCTTCAAGCCATTATCAAATATCGGCACCTATGAATAAAACCGATGATAATTTTTATTTCATTTTTATAAAATATTCTCATCACACATCTCATGACTTTGAAAACTATTAGAATATTAAGGCATTTATTTTATTTGGCCCTTATTAAAAAGATATAGACAAATTATAAGAGGCAATTAAATGTTTAATTTTTCGTTTATAAATCTCAAAACAGAAGGATTTCCTTACTATAAAATCTTATAAAGATGGTTTCGTTTAAATCCACGAAAAAAGCGTTATAATAATGTATGCAACTAAAATTTGAAAGACGTTCTACATAGTAATCGCAGTAAATTAATACAAAGGCCCCCTTTAGGTTGCGTCAGTTTCAGTTGTATTTTTTCAAATATTTTTAAAATAGTTAGTAATAATTCTGAGATTCTAGTTTCTTTCATAATTATCATTTCGGCAATTTTTATTAAGACATTTTAACGAGGAAACCCACCAAGCACGAGGTAAAATAAATCAGTTCTAAGTTTAAAATATATTGCTTTATCAGTCCAACAGCCTTAAACATTGTCAATTTAGTAAATCTTGATGATATTCGACTTATGCATGGGCTAGATTGCGCTGATATTCTTAATACAATTTTATAAAAGTAACGTATATGTATAATGTATGGTATATAGCGAACAGCAGTATCATCCTATAATCAACTTTACTCTGCAATTAATCAATTCGTTTCAGAATATCGAGCAAAAATTTTTTTCTAAACTTTTTTTGGCAGACTATCTGTTAAAGCAAATACTCGAATCATAACACAACATTAAAGAAGTCCAATATACGTTAATAACATGAATATTTATTTTCTAGGTTGTTCTCTGTGCCTTAATCGCTGGCGTATTGGCAGGAGTAGTACCAAAGCCTCCGGCGGCGGCCCACGCGGAAAAAAATGAAGAACCCTCCGTTAAAAGCGTCCCTCTATATTCCAGCCATCATTCGTCGCCAGAAAATCACAAACCAACCGAAATTAAACACGCTGAAGTAAAACAGGCCGAACAAAACAAACCGCAGGAAAAGTCAGCTAAAAAAGATGAACACCTTCAAGCAGATGTAAAGAAGGCCGAACCACACACCCATCATGAAGCTATTAAGCATGATGCTTTTGCTAAAACAGGACACGAACATCATCCGGCCGATGTAGTCAAAGATGCCCATAAAAATCAACAAGCTGAAGTAGCCAGTGTTAAAACAGCCGAGCAAAAGCATTAAAAAGAGCGGGAGTTTTTGTAAATTTGTTATCATGTTTTATTTATTGCTTAAATTATAGTACTACGTTTTTTAAAACAGGTTCCATAAACTTTATTTAGGAACCAACTGCTACAAGTTATGGTTACACATTGTTTATTAATTTATTAGCCACATTTATTGTAAATATATTATATATGAAGCACTATTTTATTAAATACAAAGCTTTTCAGATTTTTTTTTAATTTTCAATGTTTATACCTATGTATATGTAAAACTTAAATCGGAATGAGCGTTAAATAGCAGAACGTAGACAACTTTGAGTGTTACACGTGTGGATAGCTCAGTCTTATTCACTACCCAGAAAAATGTGCTGAAGGAGCCAAAAGAAATTTCCACTTCATAAAAAAGAATACGCTCGATTTCAACGATTTGATCAATGGTTTACAACAGACTAACAGGAAAATTTTTTTTAATCTTATGTCATTAGTAATATATACAGTCCATTAAATAAAAATATGTAGGTAATCAATATTATTATAATGAATGTCGAAAAAATTAGTAATTCTACAAATTCCTGTGTTTTCTTTTGTCCCGGATGAAGGGCAAATATCGTTGAATGGTAAATTTGTAAAACTTCGGTGCAAGTAACTGGCCGTGTCTTGAACTTCCGGTTCTTTTCTTGTAAACTAATTCCTCGGGATTGTCATAGTAGGTAAGATCTTCAGCTGTAAGATTTTCTTTTATTTGCACAATTTCTGGATCTGCCTCTTGTAATTTTCTTAGCTCTTCTTTAGTACAAATAACGCTTATAACGGGTTTAACTTTATCCAGTATATTAACAATAGCAACAATAGGTTTTGGGGTTTCTTCAGACCTTAATCTAGTTAATGCATCTGCTCGATTATTAATTATGCCTGGGCGGTATCTTATTGTAAAACTATATTGCAAGAGGAACATAGCCCATTTAGCTAATCTCGAGCTGGGATCTTTGATAGTCAAAAGATATTTTAAAGGTCGATGGTCGGTTATAATGGTAAAATTAGTTCCAGTAAGATATACTTTATATGTTTTTACAGCGTAAACGACAGCTAAGCATTCTCGTTCTGTAGCACTGTATCGTCTTTCTGCCTCATTTAATGTTGGGCTGGAGTAACGGGGTGCTCTATTCCATCAAGAATTGCGGCTACTGAGGTGGCGCTAGCATCTATGTTCACTATAAACTCCTTGTTGAAATCAGGGTATCTCAGAATAGGTGGTGTGATTAGAGCTTCTTTAAGAGTAACAAAGGCATTGTGCTGTTCCTGTCCCCAATGATATTTTACATGTTTCTTCGTAAGGGGCATTAGAGGTTGGCTGATTTTTGCAAAGTTCGGCACTAACTTCCTATAAAATCCACATAATCCTAAAAAGACTCTTATTTCTTTCACACAATATGCTTTGACAATTTTCGATTTATCCGGATGGGTGGTGTATCCTCCTTCCTTTATAATATGCCCTAAATATCCCGCTTATTGTTGCAAGGAACGACACTTGGTTGGTTTAAACTTTAGATTACTAGCTCTCATTTTTTCAAAGACATATTTGAGTCCTTGTAAATGAGTATCAATATCTTTTGAAAATACTAGTACATCGTCAAGATATACTAGGCACTCGGTGAAAGTTAATTTTCCTAGTATATAATTCATCAACCTACTCCAAATTGCATTGACATCCTAAGAAAATGATAATGGTTATCAGGAGTTGAGAATGTAGTTTTCTCCTGATCATCTGGATGTAAAGGTACTTGGAAGTATCCAGATGCAAGCTCCATCGTTGAAAAATACTTGGAACCGGCAAGTCGGTCAATAGTCTCGTAAATGTTAGGAAGAGGAAAATAATCTGTCTTAGTAATGTCATTTAATAACCGATAATCTATGCATAATCTATGCTCAACATCTTCTCCTGGATGTCTCTTCTTTTCAATTAAAATCGCTGGAAAGCTCCACGGAGATTGACTTTCCACAATTATCTCGTCATCCAATAACTTCTGAATTTCTTTTTTCATTATTTCTTGTCGTTGGAATGGTAGTCGGTAAGGTCTTTTATATACAGGGTGCTACAAATTCGAGTGCATGCATGGGGATCGCGGGAACCGTAATAGATACGATGTCGGTTAAATTAAGGCAAAGTTGTGCAATTTGAGGCCCAACAAGATGCAGTTTTGAAATTTGAAAAATTCCGAATAGTTCCGGAGATATTCGTAAAAAACCGAAAAGCGGCCATTTAATTTTTATTTTTTCCTGACTTTATTTGAAGAGATAATATAACATAAATTTTACATTATTATTGCCACTTTTTCCCCTTTATAAAATGGCAGTATCGAATTTTTAATCTGATGTTTCGTGTCCGGGCCCCCATCATCAACTTAATTTTTTTAAATACGGACCTGGATTTTTTATTTAATTCTTTAGAAGCCTTTGGTCTCCCAAAACCAACCACGTATCACACTTATCAACATATCAGCAAATCCAGATTTTTCCATAAGAGATAATGTGTTAGACAGAGATGGGGCGATTTTTTCTGACCCGCGTTAACTTATGGGAATATTTGTTACCGCTATAGGACAAGTGAAATACATCGTTGGTTTTGGGACACCAAAGGCTTCTAAAAAATTAAATAAAAAATCCAGGTCCGTATTTAAAAAATTGAAGTTGATGATGGGGGCCCGGACACGAAACATCAGATTTAAAATTCGATACCGCCATTTTATAGAGGGGAAAAAGGGGCAATAATAATGTTAAATTTCTGTTACAATAAAGTCAGGAAAAAATAAAAATAAAATAGCCGCTTTTCGGTTTTTTACGAATATCTCCGGAACTATTCGGAATTTTTCAAATATCAAAACTGCATCTTGTTGGGCATCAACTTGCACAACTTTGCCTTAATTTAACCGACTTCGTATCTCTTACGGTTCCCGAGATCCCCATGCATGCACTCGAATTTGTAGCACCCTGTATAGGCACAACATCTTCGGTAATAATACTGTCCCTAACATTTGTCGTACATATTAACTTTTTATCGCGTGCCTTGAAAAAGGTCAATAAATTCTACAATCAATTCTCTTAACTTATCACCAGCTTCCGTATATATCGTTGTTAATTGCAACTCTGCTAAAATATCTTCTACATCTTTAATATCCACTTTCCTCAAGGGCGTAGGGGTTGCCCCTATACTCGGCTCCTCAACACTAGCCTCAAATGCTCTACCAATAATAGTTTTCTTTTGCACCAATAATTCATTCTCTGTAACATTTATAGGTATCTCTTTTCCTGCCTTACTCAAAACTCTTGCGACAAGTAACCCTTGTGGAAAGTCGACATTTGGTTCCATTACCAAATGCTGAGCCTTGACTCTCGACGAATTTCGAAGGTTAGCTGTACACAAAGCCTGACACATTGGGGTAATCCTCATATCTTGTGCAATAAGTACTTCAAAACGCCCTGAAACGGGACGCCTTACCGCCGTCGTTTCTCGATCACCTTTTCCAAATTCCTCAAAACTATTCACTGAAATTTCTCGTTTTCTCCTTTCAACTGATCCTTTAATATTCTCACCACTTTCTCGTTCTTTTCGGGAAGCTGCAGTCTTGCTGGGCGTTGCCACATCCTTTCTCATTTCCTGTACTTGATCTAGTTTAACATTAATATCCAGATGGCCGCCAATCATCTGAGCATTATTCTCCATCGTTATTGGCGGTAACGACGGAGATCTTACATGAAAAAGCTGTGGAAAAGTCTTCATTTCTTCTAGAACATTCTTCATTTCCTTTAAAGTGGTAGTACACTGTTCTAGTAGCTTCTTTAAATTCTCCTAGGCTGAAGTCATCATAACATCGATATTGGCTTCAGGATTCTCAGTATGCATTTCTATTGTCTTATCAAATGCATAAAAACACCCATTTCCCCAATCAATTTTTATTCCATACTTATGCAGGAAATCTATTCCTAAAATCATATCGATAAGGTCACTGGTATAATAGCCTCACCAAAGGCTGGAATTACGTTTCCTTGAATATCAACTAATCTATTACTACAATTATTTTTCTAGAACCCCATGTCAATATTAGACTTTACAAGGGATACAACTGCTCCCGAATCTATTAAAGCAAGGCATTTCTTTCCTTTAACGCTAACGACTACACTATTTCTAGGCTGAGGGGTTCCATTCAAAGAGCAAGTATATATTCCTACCTTACTTGTTGCTTATTCCCAATTTGCCTGCTGAGCAGCCGGACTCCGGGGTTGGTCAGTGGCTGCGTTGAAGTAAACTTCATGTCCTGAGGGCTGCTGGTTATTTTTCTGTGGGCAATATCTTGCAAAACGTCCTGATTCATTGCAATTGAAACAATTTCCTCTTTTCACCATAATTCGTAATTCGAAAAGAAATCGTTCGTTGAATCTATGGAAGGGCACCGTAATTTATATTAAATCTCATTGTTGTTATGCTATAATAATATTTTTGTTATTTAACTTAATTTTATTGTAAATAATTTTCTAATTTCTGACACTACCATAGTCCAATCTGTATTTCTGGAAAGGCCTTTTAAGGGCACCATGTCTAAGTCAAAATTCTATTACATAAAAAGCAAAATACGAATGCAATGTCACAAAATTACCTAACATAGAAAAACATTATCTTCCTCATCATTTATAGATTTCAACCCCATCTTGTCAAGTATGTCCAGGAAATCCGCTGTGCTGACATATTCTATTCTGTCATTTTCAGAAAGCATTCCGCATTGAATTATATTATTTTGTGAGCTAAGCTTACAATTGCAAGCTGATCTAAGCTTTCTTGCGGGTCTCTCAATGTGTGCCATCCAGTTCCCTTCTTCGTTTCTTCGAACTCCTTTGTAATCGTTTGCTTTCTGCCGTTGTGCTTTATTTTCTTGTCTTTTCCACTTCCGCATATCTGAATTTCTTTTTCTTCTTACCACCCCGACCAATTTTCTGGCATGCCAATATTCTCATCCTCTATACTCGATTCGTAATTTTCATCACTTCAACTTTCAATTTCTGCTTCTTCCTATCGTTCGTAAATTGCTGAAGAGAATATTAGTGCTTGGGTCTCTTAATTTTGAATTGTGTTGTTGCCAGTTTTTTGAGGTGTCTCTGTACCCAAATTTTCGGTTCCTTACTCAAAAAAACATTACCATGAGTTTCGAGGCAGGAGTACTGAATTGACAAATTTGTGCCTACAAAATATTAAAGGTAAATAGTTGGAAAATATATAGCGATGAGGCCAAGCAACACAGATCATGATCGATTTTTGTGGGGCACACAAGTGGAAAATGACAGAGTCTTCCAAATATTGGACATTATTTCCACAGATCATCTACGTCGTTGCTTGCAGATTTAGGAGTCGACTTATTAACTGTTAAAAGGCGTGGTTGTTGTTGACGAGTCTAAAAAAAATGGGAAGAAAGTCCCCTCTAATATTTTGGGTATCGTTTCAGGCACGTATGGCCCTTCAGCAACTTCAAGCACTCCGGAAATAAACTTACTTTCTAAATGTGTCATAATGACACTAGTATATATTAAAAGAATAAATTTATTCGTAATGTCTGGAATCACCAAAAATTACTTTCAATCTATTAAATCGGGTCAAGTTCAAGTGAGAACTCTTTGGGTGGATTTACGCATAAAAATGATGATAATACTAGAGGTCTTTTGTGTATGATTATCAATCACAATTCACCTAATTTGTTTTATAAGAAAATTGCTAATTAAATACCGAGGAAAGTATGCCTTGAATTTATTGAAAAGGATAGAGTGTTATTAGCAGAAATCGGCAATTAACTAGGCGTTATACCTAACAGAAAAAAATATTCATTTAATTTAAACGCTCAATATTAATGAGAAAATACTTCTGAACTAATCGAGCAAATAAATTTTGTTTGAATCTCGGCAATATCGTTTGGCTGCCAAATGACGGTTAATACAAATTGCGTCAAAATATTCAAATATCCTCGTGCTAATATCGGGGGGAGTAAGGAGACGTTTAATAATTAATTTGAGCTATTTCAATATTCAGCAGCTAACGTTTTGAATGTATTGAGTCATAAAATGATCTGAATAGAAGAGGAGTGAGTGCCAGTGTCATCTAATAAGTCGAGAAATAAGTTGGCACTCAGGTCTTTAAGACGATTACATTTTAAATTACCTACAGCATGATCTAAGAAGTTGTTTTCCAATAGGAAACTTGTCGAATTTACGAAAAAAATTCGCTCTTCATGAAAAGTTCTACTTTATGGTATAATATGGAATAAAACTTGAGATATCCAACCCAAGAGAGAAGTACCATTGATATTCATTTCAGAGCAAGCTTAACACTTTAAACAAAGAGCGGAGATCGGTGTATAATTTGTTGAGTGCTCCTGGTAATACGCTTATTTACCGCAGGTGCATAGGCAACGCAACATACACGCCTTATATTTTTAAGCCATTAACGCTACGAGGCATGGTCAAGAAATATTAGTCAAATAATATAACCTGCCTTTAAGTCATTCCATTTTTGTGTGCTCGATTGTTTTATATAATAAGAATTTTCAAGAAGGATCGTCAGTATCTAAAATTTCTTTTCCTATTTAAATATTACAATTTTGAGAATGACACGTTAATATATCAAAACTCTGAAAAACAGAAACAAGTGTTTTAATAAATTACATGGTAATAGATTTTCATCAAGGAACATCTGATTCCGAGAATGTCCATTCAAATATCGAAGGCAGAAATCAAGGCAGACGTACGAGCAAACCTATGGAAAACTGGAAGATTGGTGTATAAAGGATATGGAATGAAGACTAGCAGCAATGAAAAGATCCTCCTGGAACATTTCCTGGTTATATCAATGAAGAAAAATACCGATTTTAGTAAAGACGTCCATTTAATTGTGCTTCTAAAAAAATCGGATGGGACCTTGGCGAAAAAAAATCTAAAAATCGAAGATTTTAGCAGAAGAAGACATACCCGAATAAGAGTTGCAATAATAGTGGGGCTTGCGGCTGCCTGCAGGCAAACTGGATTGACAAATTTGCACCTACAAAATATTAAAGATGAATGACTGGAAGTTATATAGAGATGCGATCAAGCACCAAAGATCATGCTCGATTTTTATGGCGTGCAGAAGTGGAAAATGCATAAGTTTTCCAAATTCTCAACGATGTACTGGACATTATTTCCGCAGATCATCTACGTCGTTACTTGCAGATTTAGGAGTCGATTTATTAACTGTTAGGAGGCATATTTATGGACGATCCCAATGAAAATAAGATGCAATTGAGGGGTCCAATGTAATAACCGGCTAAGTCCATTTAAATAATTTTGCAGGGGAGAAAAAAAACGGTTTATAAAAAAAATCTTGTATAGTGAACATTGATAACAAACTTATTACATTTGTTGGGTTGCAGATACAATGACAACAAAAAGGTAAAGAAAAAAAAATAATTGCGTTACCTTTATAGCCGGCTTCGAAAAAAAAAATTGATGGACTTGACTGGTTTTTCCAAAGTATTTCCAAAATATTTTTTTAAATAAATAAAATTTCAATAAAAAACTTCCTAAATGTTCATTTTTCGAAAAGATAACAAATTATACATTAATAAGGAATGTAACCTTTAAGCTAATTAATATTTTCATTTATTCATCGCTGCTGTATTCAGAATTTGAAGTATCTTTGTCAGGTGCTTCGTAGGATTTATGATACTCCTCTATTTCATTGTAAAACCATAAGTCGCAGGGCGGTACATAATTTTTTGCCAGTGTCATTACATGTTCAAATTTGTTTTTTTTTAAGTAATCTTCGACCCGAAAATAACTTTTGATCATTATTAGGTACCGAAACTGGCTCAGAATTTTTTTTATTTTGAATATCAAATGAAATAAAGATCGGGATTGCCACCGATTCGCTACATTGAACTAATGTGCTGGAGTTACTTTTTTCATAGCGTAAAATTCTGTACTTCGATATTGTAAATTTATTATTTTTTTTGATGGATTTTTCAAAAAAATGGCTGTAAGTATTCTTTAAAATTAAGAAAAAAAATGGTGTGTGCTTAAGACCGCACGACAGAAGTGAAAACTTCAACAAGCGGGGTCATCGTTTGTCAAAATTTCGATCCTATCCTTCGTTGCAGAGATACGGGCGAAAAACGGGTTTCCCTCCAAAATCCCCCCTTAAATTAGAGTTCCGGTCCCACCCGTATGGTCTAAGGTGGCCCCCTCATGGGGCGCTCCTACCATACAAATTTCGACCCCGTACCTCTTCCCGTTCTCCCGAAATTAGTTGTTTAAGTTTTTCCTTCTCCCCCCTCCCCTGGTCAAACGGAGGGAGGGTACGGAGTCCCGTTTTCGTCCAGGATCTTCTTTTTACCCCGGCTACATCCCCT
>MU182089.1:18453-36225 GCA_016904865.1 Pissodes strobi
CCACGCCTAAAAGAATTGGCTGATACACTGCCAGCTATGTTTAATAGCAGATTTTAAGTGGCACTCAAAAGACTGATCTATCTTACTTGGGCCAGGCCCTTCAAGAATGTTGAATGATAGTTTGCGACAGGCATAACAGTAGATGACTTGCTTTTGATGAGAGGGAGGAGGAAAGATGAGGGAAAGGCAACATGGGGAAAACAGCGTGAAAAACCCCATTCCACGTTTCTTTGGCATATGGGCACAAGTACAACATACAACACACAAGACATCGGACAAAAAGGTCAGAGATTACTCTCGCAAACTCAATGAGGTGGGAATTGCAACCAAACATCATAATGCTTGGCTACGTGTAGCCGTAATTCGCCCGTAAGGAACAGGGGAACAGGAGGCAGCACGATCGCAGTGTGTGTACTGCTCGGGTTTGGTGTAGGTGACGATATATATACCGATTTCGTGCAAGGCCACCTATATAGGTGGCCTTGTTTCGTGTCCCTTAACATGCCCTGCTCACCTCGCTAAAACGGCGAGATGGACGGAGCCTGTTCTTGGGGTCTAGTCAGCGGGTTAGGACGGGTTGACTTCTGTGCTCCTGGTAGATCTCGATTTCTCAAGAGTCCCAGGGGCACAAAAGGGGGAGGTTGACGGGATTTTTAGGATCAGGGATGGGAATAGGTCCATCGTCTAAGGCGGCCTGGGTTGTAGGTAGTACACCGTCGTTTTCTTGTGTACCGGGCCATGTCTGGGCACATCCCGCGGGTCATACCTTAAGGTCGCCAGGTTAGCGGTCCTCGTTGAGCCGCGCACTCCCAGATCATAGAACCTACATGCCTGTTTGTCGATGTATTCATTGACGTATTCTACGCCTGACCAAGCATGTAAGTCGCTGATCCGGGTGCGCGGCCCTGCCGAGAAGGCCGCCCTTAAGTACTTATTCTGGATGATCTGGATCCTTTTTCGATGACACTCCGCGACCGAGCACCAGACAGGTGCCCCGTACAACAGGAATGGCCTTATGATGGACCTATATAAAGTGATTTTATTGCCGGGACTTAAATAGGAACCACTCCGGACAAGAGGCCTCAACTTTTCGAAAATACAATAGTGTTTTTCATGTATATATGCCACATGACGGCAAAAGTTAAGGCTCTTGTCCAGATAGATTCCTAGATATTTGGCGTGGGATTTAGGAGGGATAAGGGTGTTTTGCACCCTAATTGGCCGTGCTACAATATTGGTACGCTTTTTGGTAAAAAGGACCAACTCCGTTTTGTTCGGATTTAGCCGGATTTTCCAATTATTATAGAAAGTTAGCACGCGTTCCATGTGCGCGGCTAGATTATTTACTGCCTCCTGTGCGGTGAAGGCATGGGAATAAAGGGCGGTATCATCGGCGTAAAACGCCAAGGAAGTATCGGGATGGGACGGTAGGTCTGCTATATAATAGCTAAAAAGTTGCGGCGATAGTACCGTTCCCTGAGGCACCCCCGCCTGTATCGGCCTCGAAATCGAGACCGAATCATGGACGCGTACCGAGAAGGTACGTCCGGCCACGTATGACGCGATCAGTGCTGCTGTATGTAACGGGAAGCTCAGCTCCGTAAAGAGCTTATACAGCAGCCCGTCGTGCCATACTCGGTCGAACGCTCTCTCTACGTCCAGGAGCAGTAGAGACGTGCTATGCCTCATGTTGAACCCGTCAAAAATGTCCTGTACGATTCTCGCAGCGAGCATATTTGTGCTATGCCCGCCACGGAATCCGAACTGCTCCGCAGGCAGTACTTGACGGTTCGAGGCTGCCTCATTGATCCTGGGCAACAAGAACTTCTCGGTGAGCTTACTCAGAGTATTGAGTAGAGATATCGGCCGATAGGATGCGGTGCTTTTGGGATTCTTCCCGGGCTTAGGGAACAGTACCACGTGTGCAACTTTCCAGGAAATAGGGAAGTGTTGCAAACGAAGTACGGCGTTCACTATGTGCATGTAGTGTACAATGGTCTTGGAGGGAAGGTTTTTGAGGAGTAGGTACGGGATTTGATCAGGTCCCGGAGCCTTATCTTTTGGCAGACGGCGGAGAGCACCACGTATCTCTGACGGACTCACACGAAGCTTATCCATCACAGAGGCCGCTAACTGCTCAATTTTAAATAGATAAACAGGGCATTCCTGGTCGATCGACCTGTGTGGCCCTCCACAATTGGCGCATTTGACAACGTCACTTGTACATGACGTAATCTCGTGGGAACCGCTGCATTTCGAACATTTGTAATTTTTCTGGCAATAGGTCATGGAATGTCCATGACCCTGACAACGTCTACATTGTATAATCGGTTTCACATTCCTTCGGTTTTCCCACGAGATTTTCACGTTCATGAGGGTCCTTACTTCTTGCTGTAGCCTTTTTAGGGTCACAGAGGCTTCCATGACGACCAGGAACAGCGGCACCCTGGTTTTCTTCATAAGGAAGATATTTTTAGCGTTTAAATCATATTCATCGCTCAAGTGTCTTTTTATTTCGGCTAAGCTGATTTCGGCGTCTAAGCCCCTCAGGACGTAAGCATGTGTTTTTTGACTTCTGTCTGCATATGAATGATACTGCAACTTTTCATTATCGCAGTTGCGTTTGAAGGTTATCCAATCCTTTTCTGCCTCGAAGTATATAATTGTGCTGTTCTTAGCGTATTTGATTGTATATTTCAAAATATGCAGTTTTTGCATATCTTCCTGCAGGGTTTTATGAGATTGGATCTTACCCTGCAGAACTACAGGCGGTGGTAGACTCACCTTAGTCTTCGGGGGCGCTTGAACTTTCTTCTTAAGCCGTGTGCTAGTCCTTTTGACTTGTTTTTTGGTGCTTTCACTTGAGAGCACGCTGCTATCGTCGTCCATATCCGATAATGGCTCGAACCTGTTATTGAGGGGTACGTTTGTACCCTCCCCGAGGTCCAGCTTTACCTCCCTCACATTCTTTTTAAACCCTACAGTCTTGTAGGGTACTTTGAAAGTATCTTTAGGGTGCTCCTCTACGAGGCGCGCAGAAATGCTCGGTGTTATCTCCTCAGCATTTGCGATAGAGGTTGGCACGGGCGTGTTTTTTGCCGAATCTGTTTTTTTCGACTTTTTTGTTACTTGAGTTCGGCGATGGGTCTGTCTCCATGCCAGATGTGTCTTCATCCGTGCGTTTTTTCTTATGGCTTATGCGGCCCGTATCTATTTTGGCTTTTGCGGCCCTCTTTACAGATGGACGCAGGTCATGTTCAGCCCTTAAATGTTCAATACCCTTGTTTAAGGACGGAATAAGCGATTTGGTAGACTTACCCGTAATGCTCTTTAAAGGGTCGGCCAGCTGGGAACACTCTTTGCACTTTTCAAAGTTGAGGGCTAATTTTTTATAAATGATACGAATTTTCATTTCGACGACTTCGTTTGGGGGTTCGATCTGCATGTCCACCGATTTGATGGACATGCAATCGTCATCCTGGTGGCCCATATCGTGGGCAGGTGCCGGGGTTACGTCCCCGGCGACTAGAAAAAAGTTAGCTCTAGGCTTGTAATGGCCTTTACTGATTACCGTGGAGGTAAAAAGCAGTCCGTAGAATAAGAATAAGAATCGAATGATCGTGGAAAAATCCGCAGAGCTCAACCACCTAGGAACTCCAAACTAGGTCTTGTCTGACACGCGATCAGAACAAGAGTGCAGGTGCATAAGCAACGCAACATACACGCCTTATATTTTAAAGCCATTGACGCTACGAGGCACGCTCAAGAAATGTTAGTCAAATAATATATCCTGCTTTTAGGTCATCCCATTTTTCGGTGCTCGATTAGGAATTTTCAGTTAGTATCGAATATTTCTTTGCAACGCCCACTTCATTTATCCATAATAAATACTTGTTAAAATGATATTTTATTAATTTAAATAATTTGCTTATAATGCCATATCGATTTATTTCAGGACTAATAAAACCCATCGCATGGAATCTGGCTTGCAACCTTAATATAATTAATATAGATCCTTTGTTGAAATCTGAACTTTAGAAATTAAATATGCTCATTTTAATTGAATATCAATTATTCAGAAAATATTGATTGTATTTTATCACACCATGAAATCTTAAGGTTTTCGTACCTACCTATATTTTTGGCTAAAAAAACCATGGTTTGTTTGGACGAAAGAATTCCGTATAAAAGGTAATAGATGATACATTGAAAAAGGACCGCTCTATATTTAAACACGCAAAACCCGTCGACATAATGTCATGTTGAAGGCGATTTGGTTTGGAGTGCAAGGGTAACAAGAATTTTAAGTTAATTAATAATTGTTCCAAAAGAGCTATCAAGTAGAATTGCTCTCTCATTATAAGGAGTTAGAAGGGAAAATTCTTAATACAGAAGTGAAGACTAAAATTATTTCTGAATATACAGCGTTACCCATAAAATTGCCAATTGTCATTTTACACCCCATGATAGGTTGTGGAATCGGGACAGCTTAACTTAAAGCGAAACGATTTGCAGTTTCCTATCTTAGATTTAAAGGAATAATCGGAAAATGTGTAATCGAAAATATTCATTAAAGAGCATTTATTAAAGTAACTAAAATGTAATTTTTTATTTTATTTTTCTTAATTTAAGCTAGTTCAATGACAAGAAAAGTGTCAAACATATTAGGAATTTTTTGGCGTTGACCTGGTCATAAGATTTTGGTCATATTTGGTCAACTATGGTCATGTCATGCTAGCTCTTTTGGTGACCAGACGCCAAAATGCATGTTGGCCCTTGCTTGGTTGAAAAAAAAATGGAAAACAGAGGCAAAGACTGTAATCATATCATATCCTAAAGAAGAAAGGCTATGACCATATTCTATGATAATAACTTTTTGTGAGTCGTATTCTCCTAAACATGGTTTTCTGGATACTAGATATACAATTGAACATAAAACTATGAGCAGCGATAGTGATAGTGATGACGAAACTAAAACTTTATTTTTCAAAAATCAAAAGGATAATACACTTGAGCTTACGGAATTTCTCAGTACAAAGGTAAGCCACAGATCATTTTGCCTTCAGGTTTCTTCTGGTAAGTTATACTAAACAAAATTTTACTGTGTAATTAAACTAACTTTAATTTCTTGGCATTGTAGAAGATGCATGTTTTCGCATGGAACACATAAGACCTGCAATGTATGTTGAGCATTGGATTCCCCAGTATAAGGAAGAAGATTTTAATAATCTATTTAGATTGTATCCTAAAAGCTTTAACATACTCTTAAGGAAAATTGAAGATATTGCCTCAGCTCAAACTCAAATTTTTGTTGACCAGAAATATGAACCAACTCTTGGAGCCGGTCAGGAATTTCATGACCAGAAACGCTTTGCCATGTTGTCATATCTCCAGACCAAATTATAAAATTAAGGGCCAAAATGCAATTTCCGTGACCAGGTTAGCAATTGGAATGAACAGGTCAACGCCAAAAAATGCCTATTGTTTTGGATTTCTCATGCCAAATTCTATAGAAATCGCCAGATAGGTCTGAATGTAAAAAAACGAATATTTGACACTTATGTCAAATATGGCAGCAATAGAGCCCTACCGGTCGGTCCTATGAAGATGGGATTTTTTTAACTCCTCATATTCGAATTAGTCTAAAATGACACCAATATTGAAATAATATCATGAGATAGACATTTTTAGTATTCAACCCTTTAAAAATAAACCACAATCCTGAGGGGTAAAATTTGAGGTGCTGTGGGTCAAGTCACTTAAAATAGTCTAGACAACGACTTTGTAAAGTTTCATGCTTTTAACCCAATTTGCTACATTTTACCCATTTTGATGGTCTGCCGCATAAACTATGGTGGTTAGAATTATAATTCCTACTCAGATATGATATTTCACAAACATGCAAGTAATAAAAAAATAATTTCAAATACATATATATTCCAATTTATTTAACATTTATGTATCGCCATTTGATGGCAACCCGAAGAACAAATTTGCATTTTACGGCCATAATTTTGATGTACTGGGTCGTTGTGAAAGTGCCGGCGAGATAATTTAAAATTCATGTCGGAATTCGAACAAGGATAAGATTACTTAAAGAACACAAGAAAAATATGTAATATACGATGTACGCCAATATCGCCAATTAATCTTAAAAAATCCTCCAAGGATTCGGTGTAAAATAAGAGATAAATCAAACGTGTATGCTAATATTTCTCAATGAAATCTCCTTGGCGGTTTAAGTGTAGTGTATATATTACTATGATAATACTATTGATCTCTATGTTGTTCTAGTGTAATGATGCGTGTAATAAATAAAGATGTTTGCACTTTTCCGTTATATCCTTGACTCGACAACGAACATAGTTGAGCAATGATTGAGTGATTTATCTAATTTTCGTTGTAACTTAAAAATTGACATTCAAACCTTTTTCAAATTATCTAATTGGCTACCCTATTGCAATAATTGAAAGTGCACTTTTGAATAAGAATCAGGATAGCGATTTATATACAGTTTTCTACCATGGTATTAGCTTTTTGGCCCCATAATAAATTACTAATTATTCTAACATCGTCTGAGTCAATGGATTTACTGACGAGCAGCCGATGTAATTTGTCATGTTTCACTTTGTCAAAGGCCTTCTCGAAATCGATGTAACACGAATATACCTCTTGGTTTATATCAAGAGAGCACTGGAAAAGAACGTTAATCCCGAAAAGCGACTCTTGTGTTCCAAGTCCTTCGTAGAATCCAAATCGTGTATGGCTTATGTCTTCCTCGAGTCTTCTGTAAATTCTTTTGTGCAGGATCTTCAAGAACAAATTTAAAGTGTGGTTCATAAGTGCGATGGTTCTGTAATCTAAGCATTCCCTTGGATTTGGTTTCTTGGATACGAGCACAAAAGTGGATGTTAGCTATTGTTTAGCAATGCGATTAAGAAGATTCAGCAGAATATCAATCACATCATCATCAAAGAGTTTGATAAGCTCTATGGGTATCTGATCAGGACCACCAGCTTTCTCGGATTTCATAGTTTCCAGAGCATATACTATTTCTGCTCTTAATATTTTTAGGTGCATATTGCTTGATTCTAAAACCGGTTTTGGAGGTCTTTCATCAACGAAGAGTTCTGACAGGTATGCTTTTCACCTTTCAAGTTTGTCCTCCACGTCAGTTATTATACGTCCATTTGCATCCTTGATAATATTACTAGCTGCCTTGACCCTGTTGTATCCAGCCATTTCCTTTATCCTTTTGTTCATGTGAAAGCTGTCAAATTTCCTTTCTAGTACTTTCATTTCCTCACATTGAGCTACTAGGTATTCTTCTTTAGCTTCCTTAATTTTTCTCTGTATTGTCTTATGTAGTTTTTGTAATCATCTTTATTGTCTTTAGGGCTTTTTCTTGGTTCTCTTTCTAGTTAGATGTTTTTTAGATATTGTTTCTAACCCAATTTGAATTTGCTTTCAGTCTTCTTCCACACTGACTTCATTCGATGTGTTAATGTCCCTCATACATTCGTTGGTCTCTTTCTTAACTGTGTCATGGATTTCAGGATTCCTAAGGAGTTTTGGGTCTATGTAGTTGTTGAGACGTTTTGTAATGTTTTTCATCTTTATATTAAGTATAGCTATAACTGGGTTGTGGTCGGAGTTAATGCCAGCCCCTGGGTATGTCTTTGCAGCTTTGACTGCGTTCTTAGCGGTTATTAAGAGCATATCATTCAATTCGCGTGAAGAATAATTTATAAAGGTTACTTTAACAAATATACCACAACTAAAAAAAATTAATAAAATTTATTTGTCTGTCATTAGATAGAGTTTTGCTTTTGGTGGTAGATGTTTACTATATACGCCACTTGGATCGGTAATAGATAATATATTGTGCACTGTATTTTTAGAATTAAAATGTTCATTTTTATAGTTTAACTGTTAAAGCCAAAGGCAGATTTGCCCTCCAAACAATTTTTTTTCAGGTTTTTCAATTTCGTTATGGTCTCGGTGTCAAATTGCATCCTGAGACCAAGACCAAAGCAGTTCTAGCTATTATAGATCCAAGTGATGTAAAGGGCAAACTATTTATTGCCAAAAGATGAGTTCGCTACAATAAATCTTCACGCTCTCATTTTCTGATCTTATACTCGTACTTTCGCACCTGCCTAATTCGAAAATGAACACCGTTTTCTATAGAAACGGTTAGTTTTCGAAATATGAATATTTAGAAAATTAGTACGCTTTTTTTACAATTTTTAGCTCAACTTCAAGCGCTTATATACAACACACAACCCGCTATAAGAACTTGATAATTTCAAGATGTATATTTTTGAAGCGAGATTATTTGAGAGTCTGCAGTTTTGAAATTTGTGTCGTTTACTTTTAAATTGCTTTTTAAATGACTGAAAGATAAGTTTTTTAGAAAACACATATCACAACGTGGCAACGCCGCAAAACATGGAACAATATTTAATTTTTGCCCGTAATTCAGAAATCTAATAATATACAGGGTGCCCTATTTAAATTTAAAAAATATCGTGTCATATACTTTTCTTAATGGTTTTAAATAATTTCAAATGTGAATTTAAATAGAACGCACTGTAGTTACCAAAAATAATATTTTGGTTTGCATCTTAAAACAACATTCAATATTCGTTTACTTTCAAATTTATTTTTAATTAATCGGAAGATAAAATATTGCAATGTGGCAACGCCGCAAAATATGACACAATCAGCATCCTCTATATAAACGTATCTTAACTTAAGAACGTGCAAAAAATGAATTAATAGTAGGGTATAACAATAATTTTAGATTTTAGTATACACCTACTCTTGATAAAGGCCTCATCAAGCCGAAACATATGTAGAGAAAAATATCTCATCAAATTATTTTGAAACATCTAAAATTATCCCTAGTATCATTATTCAACGATGTTTCACAAGGATCCTACCGCCGAAACTATTCATTGAATTAATTGTGTCTCATTATTATTTAAAACATATTTGACAAGTCCGCAATCGATCAAAACCATATTTTAGAATTGAATAGACACCAAAATTAAATTGCACGTCAAAAATAAGGGAGCGGTATACTAAATAAACGCTAAATTTATGTTGCCCCGCTTTTATAGAATACCCTGTATAGTTGAAAAAAAATTAATAAAATGTGCACCTTTATCACCCAAGAACCCTTTTTATTTAAAGTTTTTTCTCTGTAATATTTTCGTTGTCAACTATAGTGAAGTGCTATATCAATCCATTTAGGATCTAAGGAAATTTGAACAACTTTCTAGGGAATTTCGGAAAAGTCCTCTGAAATATCGAAACTCACTCGACGTCAGATCTGCGAAATATGAAAGTACACTAGACGAAAAAATGCGCCAAACATTCAACTAGCCGTCGCACTCAAAGCTGGCCCATGGTGTTCTTTCGGCTACTTGATATCAGTTGTGTCAATGCGCACGTCCTCAATAAGTCTTTCAAAGAAAAATAAAAAATAAAAAATGCAGATTTTCTGAAAATACCTGGAGATTATAGACGCGCAGTATACACTAAATTGAAGTGTTACCTTCGAGCTACAGTTCGTAGAATCCTAACTCTCCCTGACACTGACGAATCAGAAGTTTTAGAAGAAAAATTAGATTAACGAAAAACATGTTACACTTATCCACCAAAATTAAAAGAAAAACTTTTTATTCGTGTCTTTGGGGAATTATTTATTTATAATTTAAGCTAAAATGTCTCAAAAATGACTCATCCAAATATCATCAACACATATATAATATTTGAAATCAGGAAAAAAGATCTTTCGTTTAAGCGCATAATATACAGGGTGTTTAATTTAAAAAAGTTGAAGTTGCCTATATTTTTTCATTTTTTGATGCGATATTTTTTTTCTGATAATTTTAAAAGATAATATGGAAAAAACCTACAATATTTGTAAAACTTTTTTTTTCCATCTTCAAAAATAAAGGCTCTAGAAGCCACGTAAATATAATCATAGACCCTGTACTAGAAAAGAGATGGTTATACTAGGAGGTCGAAAAATGGACGTATTAAACAGAGTACCTCGAGAACAACAGAATAATCAGCGATAATCAATACGGCTTTCGCAAAGATAGATCGACAGAAGATTATATATGGAGTGGGCAATTGAGAACTACGGAGAGTCTGGAGCTCGTGATTGCGTTGGATATTTCGAAGGCATTCGACAGAGTTTGGCATGACGGACTGCTCAACAAACTGCCGTCCTGCGGACTGCCAGTCTCTCTTTGCAGCTGGCTTGCCAGTTTCCTTAAGAACCGATCTCTGCACGTTGCAGTTGATGGACACATCTCAGACACATTCACCATTAACGCGGGCGTGCCTCAGGGCGCAATGCTTTCACCAATTCTGTTCTTCATCTATATTAATGACCTGCTGACCGAAACGAATAATCCTGTTTACAGTTTTGCAGATGACAGTACCCTTGTCTCCCAATTTAGATCAGAAAAACCTTTACCGCAGACAGGAGCAGATTACAGCAATTAACCAAGACCTGGAGAAAGTTCAAACTTGAGGCGACAGAAATTTGGTCCAGTTCAATGCAGCAAAGACCCAAGCAGCCACGTTTTCCAAGAGAGCCAATACGGCGGGCCCTGACATCATTATGGCAGGATCGACCATTCCTTCATCCTCGTCAATCGGACTGCTGGCTCGGTCATGACCAGATTGCTAACATCGCAAAATCAGCCTCCCAGAAGCTTGGTGCGCTATTTCGCAACAAAAAACACCGCAGTAGTTGTTCTTGTTCTACAAAGCGCAAATAAGACCGTGCTTAGAATATTGCTCACACATCTGGGGTGCCGCATCAAAGCACCCCCTAAATTTGCTATATTCCATTCAGAAGAGAGCTGTGAGTCTTGTCGGTGACCCAGAGTTGATCCGGAATCTGGATAGTCTGGAACAACGCAGATATGTGGCCGAGATGTCCCTGTTTTACAGATACTTTCACGGCAGATGTTTCCAGGATTTGGCACACTTCATCCCGCCCCTGGCACAGCTTGTCACACAGTCATGACATACGGCGAGAGCGCACCAGTTCGTCGTACAACTGCAAACACCTAGAACATCGCTTTACAAAAACTCCTTTGTCTGGCGCACTGTGGAACTCACCCCAGGACATCTGTTTCCCCCTAATTAGAACCTACAAACACACACTTGTGCGTGTGGGAAACACACGCGACCTCAGCAGACCTACAAAAAAGAGGAAGAATTCACGGTTTTGATCTGATTGGAGCCACCTTTCACCGGACGTATGCTCGAAATAACATCGATCAGGCCCAGTTCCTCTCCGCTGCCTCAGAAAGTTACAGTAGAAATCTCATTGAATTATTTAAAAATTGTAAATGTCTACAAACCCCTCATCAAGAATGGCCTAACGACGTTCTCCCTATATCCGAACATCCAACGGTATACGCAGGTGATTTCAACAGCCACCATGAGATGTGGAGATATGCCCGAAGCAATAGCTGCGAAGAAGCTCTCGTAGAATGACGCAAGGCACTTTTCACCCGGCCGCGTGGGATAGGGATTCCAACCCAGACCTATGTTTCGTGACCGACAGCAAAAACAGACCACTACCGATCCAGAGAAAAGTTGCAACCAACTTCCCCCACAGTCAACATAGACCAACCATCCTAGAGGTTGGAATCTTCATACCGCTGATCAGGTCCACCCCCCGACCCAGATGGAATTTTCAAAAAGCCGACTGGAAAGGATATGCCGTCGACCTTGATAAGTGCGTCAGGTTCATACCTCCTGTGCCAAAGAATTACACACGTTTCTAAAATGCCGTAATAACTACAGCCAAAAAGTACATCACGAGAGGTTCCAGAAAAGAATACAAACCGGGGTGGAATGAACACTCCGATCCTGTACTAGGACTTTATCAATACCGGCGAACAAGAGATAGCGGACTACCTCCTTCATAGCATAGAAACGATGGAGGGGGTGGAAATCTCCCGATCAAGCAGGAAAGCATGAAGCCTTCTGAGAAAACTCGGTGGCTCTAATGCCCACCTGGAAAAAAGAAACTCACATATTTCACCAGAGCTGGTGGTAAACAATATTATTAAGACCTCGAGAGCCCCAAGCCACAAATACCACACCACCGAAATTAAAAAAGAGTTAAAAACACTACGTAAAGAATCTCCGATCGAGTCAGACTTCACCAGACCAATTGACGAATCAGAGATCGTTGCGGCCGTTAAAGATATGAAGTCGGGTAAAGCCCCGGGAACCGATGGAATCCATCCAGAATTCTTAATTCATGCTGGGAAAAATGTAATCAAGTTGTTGTGAAAAGTCACACCAATTTTATTTATTAATGCTCTTTGAAAATATTAATAGTATTTTGACCTTAAAAACATTTTCATGAAAGCTATAAAAACTCTTATTTATTAAGGCTTATCTGGAGCTTGACATGTCATTTTGACCGTGCTCGAATTTCAGGCTGTTTCTGTTTAGTTGCATTTGCTAATCTCTATAATGTGTTGATGTGTTAATGGTCCTTTATGTATTCGAAAGAAGTGCGTGGGAAGAGGAAAAGAACCAAAAAATATTAAGTCAGTCAGAAGTTAGTAGAAGTCACGTAAGGTCTACGGGCTTTCGAGCCTGTAGTTGCTCTGCCTTGTTTTAATAATGCGATAATAACAAAATGGCATTTGAGCCTTTTGTTGCTCTGCTCTGATATTACGCTCTAAAATCGCATCTCTGAAGCTCTAAATTACTCTGTTGAAGTTCTTTCTGCCCTTTTAGTATTGCTCTGTTTTTACTTAAATGTTATCGCGAAAGGTGTTATGTCCCCCTTTGTTTTGAAGTGAGAAGCAACATCCACTCCCTAACACAAGTGGTTGGCACACTTTTTCTCCAAAATCTTGACAGGCAACCATCTTCCTACAGAATTCAAAAAATTCAAAATAATAGCCATACTGAAACCGGAAAAACCAACGGAACAGCCACAAAGTTATAGGCCCATAGCACTCCTCAATAGCTCATACAAACTCCTTGAGCGACTCATCTATAACAGAATTAGTGGTGCTATCGAGGAGCATCTGCGTCCAGAACAAGCAGGATTCAGAACTGGTCGCAGCTGCTGTGACCAGGTGCTTGCATTGACATCTCACATACAGGCTGGCTTCCAACAAAACCTGAAGACGTATGCAGTGTTCCTTGCCTTAACATCAGCTTATGACACAGCCCGGAATGAGAGAGTGATATATAAACTCTTAAAAATAATTCCTTGTCAAACAACGGCACGCTTAATACAAAACATGCTAGGAAATAGGAACTTCCGAGTTACGCTTGGCGAAAATATGAGTAGATCGAGGCTAATTAATAACGGCCTCCCACAGGGCTCAGTCTTGGCGCCTCTTCTATTTAATTTATATATATCCGACCCCCCGGATACAATATCTAAAAAATTCTGCTAGAGCCTCAATGGTACAGGAGAAGTCCTTAACAACGACCTTGCTACACTTAATGAATTTTTCAAGAGGTGGAGACTCAAACCAAATCCAAACAAAACTGAAGTGTCGACATTCCACCTTAATAATAAAATGGCCAACACTCAAATAGAAACACGATTGGGCGAGAATGTACTACGACACAATAAGTACCCTAAATATCTGGGAATAACACTTGATCGCACATTTTCGTACCGGAAACACCTGGAAAATGCGGCCGCAAAAATAGCGACTCGGACTAACATAATCCAGAAACTGTGTGGTACAACCTGGGGTGCAACTGCTACTACTCTGCGCACCTCATCACTTGCTCTGGTGTATTCCGCTGCCGAATATTGCTCGCCGTATGGATCAATAGCTGCCATACCAGACTCATTGACAGACAACTCAATAATACAATGAGACTCATTTCTGGTACAATGAGATCAACACCTACACAATGGCTATCAGTGCTATGCAACGTACTCCCCCCCAACTTATGCAGAAATGAGACCCTACTACGAGAGCACAGAAAAATTGAGGCAAATCCAAAACTGCCGATACGTGAGGATATCCCCAATTGAGATGCACCCGGCTAAAGTCGAGAAACCCCCCTATTCGCCTGGCCGAACAGCTCCAAAATAGCAACTACGACTCAAAAGCCTAATGGACACACGATTGGAATCTTAAATCAAACAACCAACTACAAACCTGGCCTGGGACAGAACTAAGCAGGAGAAAGTGGACAGCACTAAACCGAGCGCGCAGTGGACATGGCAGATCCGCGGACTCCTGTTCAAATGTGGAAAGACAATGTCACCGGAATGCGACTGCGGCGCGCCGAGGCAAACCATTCAATACATCCACAGTGAGTGCCCTCTACGCTCATATGCAGGGGATTGGTCCGATTTTCTGGAGGCTCCCCTTCGGCGCTAGATTGGATCACAAACCTTGACGCTGACATATGAAAATGTCTATATATTTAAGCAAAGCATGTACCTAGCCATACGCTAAATAAATACAACCTTCAACTATTCAATTAACATCTTCGCACACACACCGCTCATCGAGCGACATAGGACCTTTAGTGTGTGTGCCACTACCATAAAAAAAAATAGAGAAAAGTGGAAAAAAAATTGTCAAAATTACAATTTTTTTGTTTTCGAGATACTGACGAATGCTCTGTTGCCAATTATAATGAAGTGTTCCTATTCAGGAAATTTCGAGTCATTTAAAGACTAAGGAAATTTGATTGATCATGTTTTCTGATTCGATACCCATACTTTCGAACCTGCTGAATTCGAAAATGATCACCGTTTTCTATAGAAACGTTTAGTTTTCGAAATATGATTTTTTTTTTAAATTGGTTCGCTTTTTGAGGGCCTATAGAAAACACAAATTGCAAATTTTATATCGACAAATCGATTTTTGAAATTTTCCAAAAAAACCACATATCTGATCCGATACTTATACTTTCGAACTTGCTGAATTCGAAAATGATCACCGTTTTTTTATAAAATATGTTAGTTTTCGAAATATGATTTTTTTCTTTAATGTAGTACGATTTCTTGCAAATTTTAGCTCAAGTTTGAGCGCCTATAGAGCCATTTCTGCTTTATAAAACAAATCTAGTAATGACATCTATGATCAGACAACTAAAAGATGAGCTGATATGGAACTTTACTCATCTGATCAATCTCGGCTATCTAAACTATAGTTAGTACCTATCTACAAAACAGAAGCGAGGGATGATCCCAACAACTAACGCCCCATATCCCTGATCCCTGTTCTCTCAAAAGCATTTAAAGATCTAATAAAGGACCAACTGTACCAATAATTTGAGGAGGATAATTTGAAATCATTTGTTTACGATCTTCGGTGGAGACTTACCCTTAGTAGTACGGTTGGCTAGTTATAACGTAGATTTATGATTGCCTATGAGCTGGTATATTAAAATATTCTTAATGACATTAAAAAAGACATTATCACGTATTTCGTTCATTCATAATATGAAACGGTGAAGGTTACTACAACATCTCTTTCATAACTGGCAGGCTCGTTAAAAATAGCGGGGATAACAATTGGTTAAATATAAATACTACCAGATTTAATTTTTGGTATAAGTCAATTGCTTTGTGCTTTCAAAGTTTGAACATAATCATGTACGCTTTGGTGAGTTTATTTTTGGTTATTTTGTAATTTAGTGTTTTTCTTTAAAGTTACTTACAAAAAATCATGCTTGTTTGAGGCAATTAGTTGATTTTATCATCGCTCCGAGATGAAAAAAATTATTAATGACACTAAATCTTGTTAATATCGATTATGATGCCCTACTTTATAGTCAACTAAAATACATGGTCCTTTATTAGGGTCGAGCTGTTGACCTAAATAGCTCTTTTATTTTAGGATAGAAAATTACGAGATAACTTTTCTCTTCTTTCTATATTATACCTAACTAAACTGAGCATAACAAATATCTATTTTTCCGATAGTAGCTTTAATGTTCATAAAATTGAATAGAGGCAAGCTATCTTGAATTTAGAGGGTCGTAACTATGGAACTAAACGAAATGTAGATTTCAGACAAAGGGGCTGGTAAAAGAGACAAATAATAAAATGATTTCTTTCATTCTACTAATATTTTGCATATTTGATTGGAAATTTTTTAAAAGGATTAATAACCGGATAATGCAGCCACATTTTAAGTATAATTTTTTTAGCTCAAAATCTATGCTACGGAAATCTTATTTATAACACCTTGGGCTCGTTTTTCTAGCAGAAAAAATAGCTTTAATGTTGGGTAAAATTTCCATTAAAAATGGGACGTGCACGCATCTAAAAAAGCCCTACAAAACCCATCAACAAGGGCACAGAATTTTTCAAAGACATTTTCATTTTCTATTGAACTAGATTTTTATTATTAAATTGATTCTTATATTCGAGCGAAAAATTTAAAATTATGAAAAAACTGAATTATTTTCAAAATGTACGTATACATTTCCAAAATCTACGTAAAATTCATTATATATTGCATAAGTTTCAGAATTTTTACTACCCGAGTGAAAAAAGAGTTTCGAACTTCATAACGGTTAATATGGCAAGTCTTTAAATTTTTTTTTATAGAAACAAGGTTTCGAGGCAATATTAAAAGCACGAAAAATACATATAATGTGATCCGGCTTTATGCTTTACTATTGGCTGAAAAATTATCTTTTTTAGAATTGGCTGTGCCTAAAAATCCACACATTATTAAATTGAAATGTGTGCAAAATGAGGTTTCTTACAAGTTTGCTTATGAAAATATACCATTTATAAAAAAAATCTGAGAAAAAAGCATGTTTTCAATTCATTTATCTATCTAGTTATATCCTTTATTGAGCTTATCTTTAAGAGAGATGTTTAATTTTGCCTTTAGTTAGTTAGAGATGTCATTTGACTAGTGTTAGAATAGCTGATTGAGTTAATTTTTACTGTACTTGGCTGTAAAGCTCATGGCAGTGATTTATTTTAATTAAATGCAACCTATATTTTAATTGCTTTATTCGACATCTGTGTTTTAATTGTATTTATTAAGATACAAATGTTTCATTAAAATGCAGCTTTATAACCAATATTCGATCAATAATCTTTACGGCCCCCGTGACTACGACCAGTAAATTTTGAAAGGTAAAGTAAAATGAGACTCGTGTTCTTAGATGCATCAAGAATTACCTAGGTACCCCTTTTTGGGCTCACCCCATGGAGACATTCTTAAGAGTCCCAATCATATAGCAGATCATATTTAATTTTGAACCCAATATTTAAAATTTAAAACACTTATATGTATTACATAATTTGGCAATAAACACACCAGATAATGAATCTAATATTTTTAATTGCAGGTTGTTTTCGCTGCTACATTGGCATATGCATCTGCCGGATTAATTGCCTCCCCTGTCGTTGCCCATTCCTATCAAGCTGTTCATAGTGCGCCAGTAGTAGCTGTGCATTCCGCTCCAGTACTGCCTGTCGTTAAGGCAGCTCCCGTTTTGGCCGCCCCCGTCGTACCAATCGTTAAAGCTGCACCCGTAGTTGCTGTCCACGCAGCTCCTGTTGTGACGAAAACTGTACAGTCTCAATCTATCGTTCATCCAGCACCAGTAGTGCACGCAGTGCATGCCGCGCCAGTATTGTTGCATCATTAAGTTTGTATTATGTTATTGTAAATAAACATTTATTCTAAGAAAAGCTCTTTATTAATTGTTAAATTAAATACAAGTATCATCACCCTACCTGTAGTTATTAACAGCTGTAGC
>MU182089.1:46225-107406 GCA_016904865.1 Pissodes strobi
CCTAAGGCTTGAAGTAGTGTTTTCCCGCACTCGATTGTATCTTCGCCGAAAGGATCATTTTGGTATAGGCGGGTATATCTTTCCTTCAATGTCTTTGTGTTTTGAGACATTCCGGGGATGTATCGCTGACTGCAGCCTCTCGGGATGTGTCTTCTGGATATTGTCTTGACTACTTTGACAAATTTCTCATAGTTTTCCGGGATTGGTTCGATATCGTTTACTGCGCGATCTAGGTCTATAGCGAAATTGTCCCACTTGGCCTTTTTGAACTTAAATCGTATTTTAAATGGTATTATAGGTGGTGTTAAGACGCTATTTACCCAAATTCTTACTGGTCGCTGTTGTGTCTTGGGGATGGGGGCGAAAACCCTTTTAGTGCAGTTTTGTTGGAGGTTCTGGGATGCGAAGCATATGTCCGGGTTTTACCCTCTTTTCCATATCTTGCTATCGAAAGATGGGGGCAGTTTGGGGTTGTGAATTAGCGTGAGGTTGATTTGTTCTGCCCACTATTCTACCTTTTCTCCGTTTGAGTCCGTAGTTTCATATCCCCATTGTGTACTGTGGCTATTAAAATCTCCCAAAACCAATTTATTTTTTGGGACCAGAAATTGTAAGGGGGTGCAAACTCAAACTCAACACCAGGTGGGTTATATTCTTTTTCACTTAAATCTCATCGTTCGCTGGATTAGGTGCATCATACTTTTATTGCTCTAAATAGACTTTTAATAACCATTCCTTTAGTTGTGAAAAACATTTTGCAAAAATATAAAGTAAATTAAGGAAAATTAATTAAGAATAATGTAATAATGTAATAACCAAAATGAATTATTGCAATAAATAAATCATCTATTTCACATAGAAAGAAAAATTGCTGCTCTAAACTAGCCAATTCCTACGAGCCTCAAACCTTCTTATTCCATTACGTTCCACTATGACAATATGTTCCTACGAGCAATGACGTTATTCGATATCCGACCCACTCAAGTTTTGTGATTTTTCTCTACTCAACTACGTTGCACTGCGACACCGATAGGCAGGCTCCATAATCAATTCAACCCACAGAAAACGGCCTGAAAAGTAAATATTTTTTTAAATCAGAGATCGATAACATAACGGTCCAGATTACACGTTTCTAGTTGGTTATTATGACAAAAATGCACTTCTACGATATGCGCAAGGCGCGAGTCCGACGGACAATTCGATTCCCGAAATGTCACAACCACGCAAAACAAATCAAATCAATTTAGAAGCGAAATAATATGGCATTTTATGGTGATATAAGCTCACAAATAGCTTCCACCATGAATTAGCAACTATGTTTAATTACCCAAGGGTTTGTTTTTTATGGTTAGAATAAAATATCAAGGGTACAAAATAATGCCAATTTCTTTTCAGTCCTCTTGCAAAGGCGTTTCCTATAATACCCTAATGGGCACTGCAAGTAGGAAACGACGAGGAGGAAAGACACCGATGGACTATTTTCTTAAATATGTTTAGACTGTAGCCAACAGGGAACAATTCGGTTGACAAGGAGTTCCAGATGCTCGTCACACGCCAGAAGAAAGATTTTTGGTAGAGGCTAGTTCTGGGTGTGCTCTGTTGTAGCGCATATCGATGAGAGCTTCTAGCTCGTCGTGTGGAACGAACAAAGCTGGCACTGGACGGAATCAGAGTTGTCAGTTCCGTCGAACACCTACCGTGATAGTATCGGTAAAAAAGGGAGAGATCACCCACCATCCGCCTATGTTCAAAGGTGTGAAGGGAACGAGTTCGTTAATCAGTCTAACAGCTCGGTTCTGGATGGAGTCCAAGAGCGTCAGAGTAAGCTTGGGAGCAGAACTCCAAATGTGAGAGCAATACCCCAGAGTAGGTCTGATTTGCATTTTATAGAGTGTAAGCAGCTGATGGGACCTGAAGTATTTTTTGGCACGGAGAAGTACACCCAGTTTTTGAGAGGCACGCATGGACATGCTCATCCCATGAAAAGTTAGTGCTTGCGGTTATTCCAAGAAGCGAAAGATTGGAGGATGGAGAAAGGATTTCCCCCTTCATGATGATGTCAAGGTAGTTTCCCTTACTTTTTCTCCGGGAGAACACAGCTGTCTGTGTCTTTTTGGCATTGAAGGTTACAAGATTGTTGGTTCCCCATTCAAGAATTGTGTTTAAGTCTTGATTAATTGTGTCAGTCTGTTGTCTTCTTAGTTGTCCCAGAGTGGCCGATGATAATGGTTTGTCAGAAGAAAAGGATGACACAAGACTGTTATCGTCTGCATGGCTGTAAATGGGGTTTTCAGTAAGCTTTAGTAGGTCATTTATGTGCAGCAGGAACAAAGTTGGAGACAAAACCGAACCCTGCGGAACACCAGCATTGATGGCAGATGCCTCGGACGAGACATCATCAATAGCGACCTGAATACTCCTTTTATCCAAAAAGCTAGACAATAGTGTATGTAGAGCCGGTGATAAGCCATAACCTGAGAGTTTGTCCACGAGTGATTGGTGCCACACCCGGTCGAAGGCTTTCGAGATGTCAAGAGCAACGACCCGGGACTTTTCGTGTTTTTCCAGGGTTGAATTCCAGATGTGTGTTACATAGGACATCAGATCTCTTGTTCAGCGCTTCGTTCTAAATCCATATTGCCGATCAGATATTATGTTGTTCTGTTCAAGATATTTTAGGATCTCGGTGTTAATGACTTTTTCCATTACCTTGGACACTACTGGGGTTAAAGATATTGGACGGTAGTCACTGGCAATACTTTTCTTTCCCTTCTTAGGTACAGATTGAACTCTAGCGCGCTTCCAGGGGACTCGGAAAATATCTCTATTTTAGCATAAGGGATATAGTTTGGTTATAATAGGTGTCACCTCCAGTGCGTGAGGAGACAGACTGGCACAGTTTTGTCAAGAGAAAGACTTCATAATTACGAATACCTATTTTAAACTCCCACCCAGAAGATTGTATACGTGGAAATCACCAGCGGATAATCCAAATAATGTAGTCAGAAACCACATAGATTTCCTCCTGATTAACAAGCGATACCGCAATTCAATCAAGTCAACCAAAATATATCCAGGCGCCGACATAGGGTCGGATCATAACGCTGTGGTAGCTAGATTCCATGTCAAATTAAAAAAACTACTAAATAAAAATAACAAGGAAGAAATACAGGTATCCCAGCTAAAAAATCCAGCAATCAGAGAGAGACCTAAAGAGAAAATTAATGCCGAGCTTAAGAAAATAAAAGTGACTGCCACTGAAGATAATGAAAAAAAAATGGGAAATAATAAAGAATACCCTTATAAATATAAGTAAAAACCCACTAGGGGATGGTCAGAACAACATGAAGAAACAATGGATGACGGATGAGATATTGCGACTGATGGAAAAACGAAGAACATATAAAAACATAGACAATCAAGCATACAATAATACTCACAGAGAAATAAGAAGAAAAATACGAGAGGCCAAAGAAAAATGGTATGAGGAGAAATGTAATGAGAACAATTAATGCTAAAGAACGATACTTTTAACTTACACAAGAAAGTAAAGGAGTTAACTGGCACAAACAGAATAAACAGAGGAAGTCTGCTACTAGATAAAAACGGAAAAATCATATTAGACACCAAAGAAAAACTTGAAAGATGGAATGAGTACATCCAGGAACTTTTTGAAGACCAAAGACAAGAACCCCTAACAAACGATGCGACCAAGGACAGCGGTCCAGATATTACCAAAGAAGAAGTCTTGCATGCAATTAAATTAACAAAAGAGAATAAAACGACTGGACCTGATGGGATACCAGTGGAAATAATCAAACTCATCAAGGAGAATCAAATTGAAGTGTTGGCGGATTTGTATAACTCCATTTATAATACAGGAGTTATACCTAAAGAATGGTTAAAGTCTACGTTTATCGCATTACCTATAAAAACAAATGCAAATGAATGCTGCGACCATCGAACAATCAGCTTAATGAGCCACACCCTCAAAATATTCTTGAAAATTATACACAATCGAATTTATCGAAAACTAGAACTAGACATTGGTGAAACACAGTTCGGATTCAGAAATGCCCTTGGAACAAGAGAAGCCTTATTCGCCATAAACGTGCTGGCCCAAAGATGCATGGATGTGAACCAGACGCTATATGTATGCTTTTTAGATTACAACAAGGCTTTTGATAAAATCAGACACGACCGCCTCATTCAGCTACTCCAGAATAAAAATTTAGACACAAAGGACATCAGAATTATTACCTAACCTTATTACAACCAGAAAGCAGCAATGAAAATAGGGAATTAATTTTCGGATGAAGTCGAAGTAAGACGAGTCGTCAGACAAGGATGCCTACTGTCTCCTATCCTATTTAATGTGTACTCTGAGGAAATCATTCAGGAAGCGTTGGAGGGCGAAACAACAATAGGCATAAAAGTAAACGGTAAACCAATTAATAATTTAAGATTCGCTGATGACACGGTACTTATAGCGGAATGTCTTGAGGATCTGCAACAACTGCTAGATCGTGTTGTGGAACTCAGTGAGGAGAGAGGTTTAACTCTAAATACCAAAAAGACTCAATTTATGGTGATCACAAAATCACAACAGCGCCAAGAAAGCCTAATGGTCCATGGAGAACAAATAAAAAAAAGTAAGAAAATACAAATACTTGGGAGCAATAATTAACGAAGACAATGATTACACCGAAGAAATCAAATCAAGGATCGGATAAGCAAGAAGCGCATTCAGCAAGATGAAAAATGTTTTGTGCAGTAGAGATCTGACTATTGGCTTGAAGACCAGACTTTTGAGGTGTTACGTGTTCTCGGTTCTGTTATATGGGATGGAGGCATGGACGCTAAAGAAACATATTACTGATAGATTGGAGGCTTTTGAGTTATGGGCATACAGAAGAATGTTGAGGATAAGCTGGGTGGATAGAATTACAAACGACGAAGTGCTGAGAAGAATGAGAAAACAGAAAGAAGTTCTAAACACTATCAAAATTAGAAACCTTCAATACTTAGGTCACGTCATGAGAGGTGAGTGATATGGACTGCTGCAGGTTATCATACAGGGAAAGATTCAGGGGCGGAGAAGCATAGGAAGAAGACGCATTTCCTGGTTGAACAACCTAAAAATGTGGTTCAACTGCAGTTCTGTGGATTTATTTAGAACAGCGGCATCGAAGGTTGCTGTGGTGGTTGCCAACCTTCTCAGAGGAAGCGGCACATGAAGAAGAAGAAGTGACAGATAGGAGAAGAGTTGTTTATAATTGGGTTCATTTGGAGAAAGATAAAGGATGCAGATAAATTTAGTAGCATCCTTTAGTGATAGCTTGAGCCAAAGAACATCAAAATTTGCCGATTCCAAAGTCTCTTCTCGGTGACATGAGAGGTTACTGCGGACGTAAGCGCTAACACCTCGTTAAAATCGGAACTTTAGGTGTGAAGTTCGTAATTGGGGCAAAGCATATGGACAGTGTCCGTAGACTGGGGGCTGACTTTGGCTTTCGTTAATCCCAAAATACTAGGTTTTTCTATCTGGAGATGGTGATAGACAGAATTATTGTTGTAAATATGTTCTATATTGTTGTGGAGGATTCATTTTTACCATGGAATTGATTGCCTTTGGTTCCACAAATGATTAAACTTGGCTTGAATTGCTATAGAGCCTCTTCGGCCCAGGCTCCAGGATGTAAACTGCACAAGTGCAAGTTTGGTGACCCTAATGAAATGTGTACCTATATATCGTCGATTCGATAGCAAGTCGGCTATCGTTTTCAAGAAAGGCAAAAAACTAAAAATGAAAATGGTTAGCAAATACAATAGAACAGTAAAAAGCTTTGCAGATTGTCAGGCTTTAAACTGACTTTGACAAGATGACAATATATAGGTACACATTTCATTAGGGTCACTAAACTTGCACTTGTGCAGTTTACATCCTGGAGCCTGGGCCGAAGAGGCTCTATAACAATTCAAGCCAAGTTTAATCATTTGTGGAGCCAAAGGCAATCAATTCCAAGGTAAGAATTATTGTTGGCATTAAGACCTCTGATGTTGCTGAAGTCAATTCTTAAGTTGTTTTTCTTTGATGTGAATCCACCCCGTACACCCCCACCCGGAGATCCTAATAGGAGGATATTTTACCTCCGGAATATTTTGTATTCGACTCCAAATTATGAAGAAAAAGGTCATAGTGACCGATAGGAAAGAGAAGAGTAGTATAGGAAGCACTTCAAAGATTAGTAGAAACATGAAGTGTTTCGGCTAGGGCAACTCGGGCTAGCCAGGCCCGTATGCACAAGACGTACATCCCTGAGCTAAAAAAAAATTAAAAAAAATTCATGCACTAGGCTGGAAAAATGCCGATTGAGAGCAAATCTCCCATTTTTCGAGCTTCATGTATCGATTTTCGAAATCTACGTAAAATTTTCTCAAAATCTGGTAATTTTAAGGTTATTTCCAGGTCATTAAATATTTTTAAAATTGGAGCGAATGAAAAAAATTAGATTTTTGTCAAATGCCAGGAAATGCACTAGGCCGGGAAAATGCCGATTGAGAGCAAATCTCGCATTTTTCGGGCTTCAGGCATCGATTTTCGAAATCTACGTAAAATCTTCTCTAAATTCAGGTCATTAAGTATTTTAAAAATTGGCGCGAATAAAACATTTATTTTTTTTTGTCAAATGCTAGGAAATGCACCTGGCCGGGAAAATGCCGATTAAGAGCAAATCTTCGATTTTTCGAGCTTTACGTATCGATTTTCCAAATCTACGTAAAATTTTAGACAACTTTAAAATAAAGCACGCCACTGAGATAATGTTTTACATTAGTTAAGCTGCATTAGTGGAGCAACGTAATTTAGACGGGCCATCCAGCTCGGCGCCTTCCAGATTTTTCTCTTTTCACCGTTTGGAAATGCTTAAAATGCAAGTGCTTTTAGGTCTTTAGTTAAATTAAATGTTAAGTGAACATTTCAAGAAAATATTTTCTGTCTGAATATACAAGAAAGTGGAATTTTACCAACTTTATCACACAAAGCCTGTCAAGTAGTCGTCGTCTACTTCGCGAGCGGCTAATGCGTGTTTTTACTGAAGAAAGTTTCCCTTTTGATCGCCCTTTGAATAACTGCCAAGGATAAAGGGCACAGTTGCGTATCTTCTTCATTCGTATAATTTTCGAATAACATAATTTCGCCAATCCTACTGGATCAATTGCTGTAAAAGTGTCAATTTTGATAAAGCCTTTCAAATTTTTACCAGTCGGGTCTGGCAATATTTCAGTATTTGAGAGCCAGGGGTATTAATTTATCGTACGCAAATTTTACAGCTTGAATTTGGTAAATTTATACCGAATATAATACAAAGGGTGGGCCTGAGCAAGGCCACTGGCCGTGGCCTGAGGCCCTGGCGAAAGCTTAAGAGACAAATGAAGATGAGATGGTTCTTTCGTATAATAGGGCCCAGCCTAAGTCTATAAACACTAGTCTGGGTGTGGGTTCAAAAATCTTACAATTCTTATAATTCTCATAAAAGTAATAAAAGTCGCATAATAATCTTGAACGAATGAATAAATGATCCTGGATCCTGGGGGGTATTAGTATGCTGTGACCTGTATGGCTCTATTGTGCCCCACTTCTTTGGGGCTTCCGTTGATGTGATTCTCAATCAAGAGTACCTCATCCAGCTTCAGTGCTTTGATAAAGGCAAGTAGTCAGGATGGTTCTGTGGAGTCTCTCCTGTTCGACAATGCATCACATGAAGCAAGCCATGCGCCTGTCCGCGGCCGCCTCGCACTCCGTGAGAAGGTGGTCCAGGGTTTCCTCCTCCTCCTCCTCCTCACAGAGCCTCGTTTTCAATTTTTATTCTCTCCAGGTGCCTTCTCAACCGGCAGGTGTCCGAAAGGATGTGGAGATTGTTCTTACTCAGTGTTATAAGGGTTTTGATCTTCCTGAATGAGGGAACCCAAGAAATATATTTGATTTCCTTTACCCTGGAAGGCGTTCCCATAAATTGATCCATTTGATTCGCTCTTCTATCCTGAATTCTTCCTTGTAGGTGTGTATCCCTATACCACAAATAGGTTCCGGTCCTAAAAGTAGAGTTTATGCTCCTACTTTTGCCAATTGGTCTGCTTTTCCGTTGCCTTCTATCCCAGCCTGTCTTGGTATCACTTCAAGGGATAGTTTGTGATTCTTGCCTATCTAGGCATTCCCATACGATTCTGGAGCTGATTGTTGGTGAGCTCAGCGCTTTGATGGCTGCTTGCCTGTCTGAGAAGATGACAATCTCTTTCTTCCTATAGTTTCTATCGAGGATAAATTGCGCACATCTTCTTATGGCGTTAATTTCCACCTGGATTATGTTCGGGAGTTTTCCCATTGCCTCGTAGAATTTGGTTCCTGGCTCAAATACTCCGCGGCGGTTCCGATCTCCTGTTCAGTTCTGGACCCGTCTGTATACTTTGTATACTTTGCTGCAATGTCAGAATGCAAGTGGTGTTCTTTTTCCATTCTTCTCTACTTCTTATAACGGTCGTGAAGCATTTTTCAAAATTACATATTTTGACTATATCGTCTCTGGGGATCCCAAGAAGCTTTGTCAAAGATGTTAATTCAATCTTTCTAAGCCATTCTCCCTTGCTCGCTCCCTCTATTGTGATTATAGTCATTGCTTATTTAGCTGCTCCCTCTACAACAATGTGCAGAGGTGCGAGGCCCACAATTGCCTCGATTTCTGCTGTTGGACAAGTTTTCATTGCGCCTGTTATGCTTATGCACGCCAGGCGTTGTGCTTTGTTGAGAGCTGATTGTATGCTCTGCTTTTCTGTTTCCTTGAACCAGACAGTCGACCCGTACACTAGGGTGGGTCTTACTATCACTGCGTTCATCCATCGCAGGATTTTTGGTTTACATCACCAGGTTTTACCTGCAAGGCTTCGGCACACCATGAACGCTCTCCTAGCCTTACACAACTTCTTCAATGTGTTTATTCCATTTGAGTTTTCAGTCCAGCATTATGCCTAGATATCTGACTTCCGATGCCGGTGTACTATTATTCGAATAACTTTCATTCTAGGGAGTTTTTTCTTCCTAGAGAAGGGTACTATGGTTGTTTTCGATTAGTTTGTTTATTTCCTGCCCCACTGTTTGGCACCACTCCTCCGTTGCTTTGAGTCCAGTTTGAATGAGTTCATATAGTGTATTCTCAAACTTTCCTCTTGCTGTGATGAGACTATCATCGGCATACCTAACGCAACGTAGGCCGAGGTCTGTCAGTATTTCCAGTAGTTTATCCACCACTAGACCCCACATTAGTAGTGAACATACTCCGCCCGGCGGCGTACCTCGAGTGTTGCTCACTTAAATAGTCTGATTGCCTACTAAAGTTTTTGCTGCCCTTGTGGCAAGCATCTCACACATCCCTCGAGATATTGTGTCGTTCACTTCTTTACAGCCACGTGGGATCTATTATCGAAGGCTCCCGCGAAGTCTAGGAAGGCGCATGCTAGCTTGCATTCAACGACAGTGTTTCTAAAGTAGTGGATCTGATGTAATTGTCTACTGTCTTCTCCATCGTCTTGAGTAAAAATGACGGGAGGCTGATTAGTCTGAAGGATTTGAAGTCTGTCAATCCTTCTTTCCTATCTTCGGAATGAAGGTGACTTTTGCCCTTCTCCATGCTTTTGTTATGTAGCCCATGTCCATACTGCTTCCGGTGATATCTACAAGGTATGGCATAATTTCTCTTTTCCCCTTTGTAAGAGGGGTGGGAAGATTTCATCCACCCCTGGCGATGAGTGGTTCAAATGTATTCAGCCGCCCAGCAGTGAGTACCGTTTTTGCCATTGCCCAGTCATCCAAAGTGGGACGGCTTGAGTTAGCTTCTTCTTCTTCATTTAAGTTTCTTGGTTGACTACCGATAACATAATGATGTTATAATTATTTCATATTCATATTAATTCATTAATAGCTCCATTGCCCTTGGTTAGTTAGGTTAGGAATGGGTGACACGCAAAATTTTCGCCAAGTAAAACACGGTGAAAATAAGTGCATTTATTGTAAAAAAAAGTTAATAGAATATACTGAGTGTGTTAACTGTAAGGCGTGCTACCACCATAGCTGTTCAACCAGGGTGATAATTCATAACAAAAAAGGGATATTTGCATGTTGTGATATTGACAAAAGTGAGGTTAGAACAACAAAAACAACACGAATAAACAGTGAAAAATCCGAAAATTCTCTGGATATGGATGAAAAAAGGCTTAGGGAGATAATTAAAGAATCCTTCAGGAGTATCTTGAGCCCTGTTGAGCAGAAGATTGAGAAGAAAATTAATGAACTTGCAACACTTTTTTCTGATTAAACCCAAAGATTTTTTTTCCCAATTAATTTAGAAAAAATGAACCTTTAATGAACACTATATTTGCTACTAAATCTTTTTTTTTGCAAACACAGCAACAACCTATCTGGAGAAAAAGGTTATATTAAAGTAGTGAGTAGACAAAATAATGTTAAATGACTTAAAGTAATTAATAAAATAAACAGAGTATAATATGAAGATTGTACGTACAGAGGCCAATTCAGTTGGAAAACCTCGGTTCTATATGCCTTATCACTAAATGCACTAAACACTACTTATCAAAGTGATCATTTGACGTAAACTAGCTTCGTACAACTAGGTATGCGTGCGCTAATAGCTGCACTGATTGTGATAATATGCCGCAATGAGCGGACACAATGATTAGATAAAAAAAAAACTTGAGAAATTAATAAAAGCACCAGATTAGATTAAAACTATGGTTAGCTTGATTTATATGGTAAAGAGATAAAATTCTGAGCGGTTATATCTCCCGACTAATGAATGAAAAGAATGAAGTTATCCAGCCAGCGCTTGACTTTTAAAATGAGAAAACAACTCAAAGCAATTAGATTAACTGTTCCGATAAACCAGTGAATAAATGTAAATGTAAATTAAACTAATTAAAAATCAATGAGCTACCTCAATTCAATGCTTGATTTATATGAATAAAAGCAAACGAAGAGTAAACATAAGAAACAATGAGACACCAAACTTATACCCAAATTCCGTCGTCGAACTCTGTCGATGGCCTCTAGTGGGGGAACCACCTTCACTGACGCTTCTGGCCTTCCAGAGAATAAAGTTGTGGACCTGCTTCTGGCCCTTCAGAACAAGTTGTAATTCTTCAATTATTGAACTTCTGGCCCGCCAGAAAAACCCTCGCACTCAGACTTGAGGGTGTATTAGGAGAGATTCGACGCTCTCGGTTTTATGGGACGAACGTGGAAGCCGCTAGTACCACTTGTAGAGCCCGAAAAATCGGTCGTGTTAAAACACAAATAGAAACGACACGATAAATCCCTTATCAAAAGGGTTGTATTATATCACAATACTTAAAACGTGGAGTCTCTAGCCGCCCTGGCAAGCGTTCGTCTTACGTTCCGGTCAAACCAGCAAAGGACCGTCCCCTCCGTTCGTCAATTCGCCTTCGAAATTAAATACTGCGACACAAGTAGTAATGGGCTGAAAACTTGCCGAGTGCCTCGATACAAGGAATAATTTTAAGATAATAAGCGACCGAGCTCTTGCTTGTTATAGGGGTAACATGACGGCGGAGGCCACAATTAACGCATTGAAATCAAGGGATTCACGAAACAATAGAGAATAAATATTCCCTAACAAAACGATAACCTTTTTGAAAAAATCAAATCGACAGCCGATCCTACGAGAAGCAGTATATTCCTCTTACTCCGTGACGAAGGTCACAAAAACTACTACCAAAATACGGATCAACGATGCGTGCAAAATACAGCATCATTTTTTCTAGAGGCGGTATATAAATAAACTTTTAAAAATGTTTGCTCTTGGCAAAATGGAACTGTTACAAACTTGGGGTTTCAATTCAGTTTATGTCGGACTCCTTTGAGGACCAAAAACGAATGTTCGAGAGCATTCTGGCGGAAAACCAAGCATTTAAAAAGGAAAATGGGGAGTTAAAGAAGCGATTGCAAACATTAGAAGCGAGAATGGAGACTTTTGAGGCCACAGAAAAATCAAAAAACCTGATAATTGCTGGGGTTCCAAAACAGACCAATCTAGACACGGTAGGCACCATTAAAAAGATTTTAACAGGCATGCAGTTACAAACTGCAAAAAATGAAATTTTAGAGAGTTTTAGAGTGGACAAACATGGAGAGGGACCGATTTTGGTGAAATTGAGCAATGAACAAGCAAAAAAGGATGTGGTGAAGAGAATAAGGGACATAAAAGGTATAGCTACAAAGCAATGTAGCTTAGATGGGGAGGATAGAAAAATCTATTTCAATGAAGACATGTCCGTGCCTTAAAGAATGCTTTTCAAACAGGCTTCGAAAACGGAAAAATTATAAGGCAGCATTTTATGTGAACGGTACAATTTTTCTCAAAATTAATGAAACTGACCAGACCTTAAAAATAAGATGTGAATCTGACCTGGAGAAATGGCAATAAAACTCTAAGTACTATAAAAAAAACATTAAGTAACTAAAATCTTACCTTCATGGTGCCAAATGATATTCTGGATGAATATATGATCTCTAAAGCAACTGTATGTGATAGCTTATGCCAAATAAACTACTTCGAAAATAATACAAGTGACATTAACCTTATGCATGTCAACATACGAAGTATATATAAAAATTTTGATCAATTTTTAGTGTTCCTTGAATCATTAGGGAAGTCTTTAGATGTTATAGTAATGTCGGAGACCCACAATGTATACTGCACAAATGACTTTAATATACCTGGCTATAGATTATTTTTTAATGAAAGTAGTCTTAACAGATGAGATGGATGCATAATCTATGTCAAAAGCGAATTCCACATTGAAGATGAGATAATCCAAGAAAATAACTTAAAAATTATCAAGGATGCACTGCAAAAAAAACCAAAGGATTGTGGAGATACTAGCTACATATAGATGTTTTGCCATTCAAAAGGTAGAACTCATTGAAAATTTGGAAACAGTACTGCAGCAGTCAACCGTGGACCAAAACAGAGTGTATGTGTTTGTTGGTGACATTAATATAGACCTGTTATCTAAAGAATCAGATTCAACCAATAATTACCTAACTTTGTTACATGGATATGGGTTTATGAGTGCTATAAATGAACCCACTAAAATTTCAGAAAATGGAGGCACATGTTTAGACCATTTTTTTATTAAATGTAAAAGTGACCTTTTCAACGGTGTTAGGGCTGTTGTTTTGGAGAATGATCTCACTGATCACCACCCGATTTTGCTTAACATTCAATTAGAAACAACTGTTGATAAGAGAGAAAAATCTAATACTTTCGAAACAATAAATTATGAGGAACTATCAAAAAAAATTGGAGGGTGAGCAGTGGGATGATGTTCTGCAATGTTGAAATATTATTAATAAACAAACTAAAAAATATGCTTATTGAATCAACAACTATAAAATCCATAACTAACAAGAAAAAGAAATTAAAGCCTTGGATCACTGGTGGGCTCTTGATCCCAATTCGAAACAGAAGCCGTCTTAAAAGGGAATGTGCACTAAATCCTAACAACTTTATTGTGTTGAATAGATATCAAGAATACCGAAAAATGTTGGGTAAACTAATAAAAAATTCTAAGTATAACTACTACAAATTATTAGCACACAAAAATTTAAATGATCCAAAAAAATTATGGAAGGTGATTAGAGAGACCACCAATGATCAGCCATGTAACGCAGAAATATAATCCATTAACAACCTAGTAAATTTAGAAATAACAGACAAAAAACAGATTGCAAATGAGTTAAACTCCTACTTTTGTAACATTGGAAAACAGTTGGCAAACAAAATTACTAGATGCACTCTAAATCGGGCGGTGAGAGAGGGAAGGGGTTTGAGTCCTGTGACAAAGGATGATATAATTAGGGAAGTAATGAACCTTAAAAATGGGGTAAAGGGAGGGGATGATGCCATCTCATCTAATATAATAAAAAAAATATAAAGAAACTTTCAGTATTCCCCTAAAACATATAACAAATCTAGCTTTTGGTACGGGTGTTTTCCCAACTATATGAAAAACACTACAATCATACCCTTGCACAAACAAGGAGATAAAAAATGAATGAACAGCTATAGGCCTATTTCCCTAACTAGTACAATAAGTAAGGTTATTGAGAAGTGCTACAGAAGAAAATTAACAACTTTTTTAGAGAAAAATAACCTACTCAACTCAAATCAATTTGCTTTCAGGGAAAACTCAAATACCGAAAATGCCCTTGTTAGAGTAACAGAAGGGATACTAAAAAACTTAGATCTGGGGAAAAAGTGGTAGGCATCTTCCTAGACCTGAAGAAAGCATTTGACACTGTGGCACACCAAATTTTGCTTAAACGTTTGGATAACATGGGAGTCAGGGGTATTCCAAATAACTTTATTCAGTCATACCTTACAAAACGAAAACAAACCACATTAGTCTCTGGACAGGAGAGTGAAGTATTAGAGGTTGAATGTGGTGTGCCACAGGGTACAGTGCTCTCAACCTTGTTATTCAATATTTATATAAATTATATAATGGATCAGATAGAGGATGAGATTATCACTACCTATTGCTTTGCTGATGATACTAGTACCATAATAAGCGGTAATGATTGGGAGGATACCAAACTAAAAGCAGAAAAGACATTACAACAAATTTAAAACTGGTTGGACCATAGTCTACTGTCTCTGAATGTTGAGAAAACCAATTTTGTGACTTTCTCAGTGCATAAAAATGCATGACTCTGAATGTGATTTGGGCCTGCAATGTAAATGTGAAATGATCATAAAAAGAAAAAGTAGTCTTAAATATCTTGGAGTTATTTTGGATGAAAGGCTCACTTGGAAGGCACATGTTAAGTATGTAACTACAAAAGTAAGAAAACTAGTTCACACATTTTATGAACTGAGACGAATTTTAACATTCAAACCTCTGAGATCAATATACTTTGCATTAGCAGAGTCAGTAATAAATTATGGTTTGGTAGTGTGGTGAAATGCAGGCTCAACAACTTTATCAAAATTACAGATATCACAAAAATTGATTATAAAAAGTATACTTTTTAAAAAGAAAAGATATCCTTCTGTGCTAGGTTACAAAGATAGTAATATATTAAGCACTGATCAGCTTTATTTAAAATCAGTATTAAGATTTATGATAAAAAACAACTTGTTGGGGAAACACCCCAACACGTGTAGAAACTATCGTTTTTCACCCTTGTCATTTGGTGATAACACCCTGTAAGTATGTAGAATGAATGAGCCACAATTAAACACAAAATATATTTATTTCACTCCGGGTACAACCCAATTATGTCAAGTTCTTTAATGCCCCTTAGTTCAACCCTGGATGGTCGATTCCATCCGATACAGCTAAATGTCATTTTGCCATTTCGATTGGGGTCAATCCAAGCGTTTTCAATTTTATATATTGTCACATATACGCTCCTACCGCTTGTTGCCTATGGACCTAACTTCGTTGCAGTAGTTGTGCTGTGCTCTTTCAGAAGACGGAGCTCAGATATAGGTAGTTGGGAGAGATGGATAGAAACACTCGGTGTAAAAAAGGCTTGGTTTATTAACTTCAGGTTGAGTATAGAAGGTTGTAAGTATTACCAAAATATTCGGGAATGCATATCTCGTAAGTCCCCTGGGATATCCCTTGCGAAAATGTTAACCACGAACAGCAGAGAGAGAGAGAGGGAGAGCTAGCCTGAAGGGCTGTTACAATTAGACTGACGGGCGTATAGATTATTTGATCTGGCTGAATGTTTAGATACGTAGTTTACTTTTTTATATGTAGTTAATTTAGATAGCACTTTGCCTTATAACGTTATTAATTTTCACTGATTCACTTTTAAGGCGTGCGTGATCACAGTGGCTTTTCCCTTTCGGTAATTCGCACTGATAGGTTTTTTTAACCGTGCCTGATCAGAGGGGATTTTCCCTTTCGGTAATTCGCACTGATAGGTCTTTTTTAAAAGTGAGAACTTTGATCTACCAGAGGGGCTTTTCCCTTTCGGTAATTCGCACTGGATATCAAAGTCTGCCGGTATGGGCCGCTGCACAGCTTTTTATACCAAACCTTGACCTCTAATTCGAATATTGTTTTGAATTGTCAACAAGGTTAATCATAACAGTTTATACTTTAATTAACAACAATTTATAATTGCTATTCAAGGTTAAGTTCAAACTTTCTACTGTATGATTTTATGTTAGTTGACACATGCCCTCCGTCCAGAAAACGACGGCCTCCGGAGTTTATTACCAGATATGCTATTCCCTTACTACATATGTATATATTTTTTTTACATTTTTTCACTCAATCTTAAATTAACACTTTCTCACTATCACAATCAGTCCGTACTGGTCTCTACTCGATCCAAGACGTTCTGGCTGGTTGCAACAGTTTGTCCATTCGTTTTACTTGTTGTTCACTTCGTGTCGTGGCTCAGTTTTGTCCACTTGGTACCAGTCTGGAGGTGTTGTTCACTCTGTGCTTACATGTAACAAAAGAAAATTGTTTGTTTTAATGAGTAATTAACAGCTAATTAGTTTAACAATAAAAGTTATCCGAAAAATATGCGCCGTGAACTTTGTCGTAAGATTGTTTGTGAACCCTAAGTATTTCCTTCTTTCAAAAATATTTTGTTTTTTGACCTGTTTTGTGAGAGATTGGCGGCAACATTATTTTTATTAACACAATAGTTAGATTCAGACTACCCAGTATACATGTCTATGTTTTTGCAAATAAATCTTTCTAAAAATGTTTATATTTTATTAACTTTTTTTTTATTGGGTTATTTATACTAACTTTACGTCACATCCCATTTTCTTACTTATCACTTATACCTATTGTAAAGCCCTCGTATTTTTTATATTGGCATTTTGCATATTGTCATAATTTTTTCTGAATTTGCCAGCTGTATTGAGGAGATTATGATAATATTAGCGTTCTATATAATTACAGCAAAGCGAACATTTCTAAAATTATTTATAATGTGTTGTTACATACAATACCTATACGTATACACTTTATGGTGTTGATGTTGATGTTTTATTCTCTGACCTCCCTTTGATCATGTTGACGTATTTGCTTTGCTCGGTTACTTCAATTATGGCTTCTGGCTTTTCATTCCAAGTGTGCATTCTTGTTTTGGTTTTTGTGGTTTTGTGTGGACGAAGTGGTCCTATTGCGTAAGTACCTATATAATTTAAATAATAGATCAATAGTAGAAATAGACTGCATGTTAGTGCAAAAACAATATCTTCATAATTATATTTCTTGTGTTTTGGGCAAGTACAGGTTTACTAAATATTGGCAGTGTGGACGCGAGTTAGTGAAATATTATGTAAATTACTGCAAATGATGGTATAGTGTTCCATATAACCATGATATATGAGTTTTGCTTGTTCATTTATAATTATTTGATGGCGTTGCCTGATTTCTGAGGTTAGAGTTTGTAGCAATTTGTTATTTAAAATTAGGTTAAGGTGTGGTATAGATAGCCCAAGTTGCGGTTGATACAATGACATGGGATGAATATCTTTAGTACTCCTGGAGTTGATGTGTTGCTCTGTATGGAAGTGGCCGCTTCCATACAGATTATTTCCATGCCCTCTTCAGGATGCGTTTATGATGAATTTATCATCCCCCGTCTCAGTGTTGACCATTAGTGACCGGCGATGACGTCTTATCGCGCGGTAAGCTGTCAGGTCCTTCACTGAGTCTTCGTGAAATGGTTTTCTGGTATATGGAACTTGCAGGCTCCTTTAGGTGAGTTATCTCATAATTATATTATTTATTTTCATTTATATATAATGCTGTTGATTATTCTTTCTCCATATATTTTTAAAATTTTGCATTCGTTTTCTTTTCTTTATCTAGTCATCTTCGTCTTGTCTCTAGCTGAAGTGTAAGATCTTCAAGAAATTGAATTTAAGACGAGTATTTCCTCCTCATGTATATTTCTATTTTTCCCATTATTACTATATTATTATACTTTTTAATTGTCCCCTATTTGGGTCCTAATTGTACTATATGCACATTTTGTGTGGGCGGCGTGTCCTGCCTTTATTTCTTTCACTGCATTATTTTACAACATTTTTTCTTTCTAGATCCCCCTTTTTTCTCTGGTCATCGTGACGCTGCCTTTATTCTCTACCACATAGCGTTCGAGGCTCCGGAACCTGTTGCGCTTGTGTAGAGTTTTGGTATGTATATTTATTATTTTATTATGTATTATCTCCATATATATTACTGTTTGCCATATATTTATATCTCATATCCTATATGTATTAGGCGTTTATGTATGCACTGTTTTACACTATTTATATCCCATTTTTACTAGTATATTTCTTAATCTACCAGTTAGTTTCTATGTTCATATTTTAAACATTTAATGCTCCGTGGCCCTTAAGTGTTGTGATTTTCTCGATACGATATTCATCACTACCTAAGTCTGTTTTACATATAGCCTATGCCTATATGTTTTCTCATTAGCTCGTATTTTACCTAGTTTCCCATTAAACTTCTTTTTACTTATTTCTCCTAGTTTCTCCTCACTTGAAACGCTCACATGTCTTTCTATGACTTTCCCTGTACGGTATTAATAGAAAACAATTGCGTTCTCATTATAACTTTACTAAAGTTTCATTTCTCCATTTATACCTTATTATACACATATATTAACTAAACGATTCTAGTTTCATTTCTCTCTATATGAGCTGTCTATATCCTTTATTTGGACGCCTTCATGTTTTTATTATGACTTTCTCTAGTGTCTTAGATAGTTGTCAATAACACTCGCGTCCCCATTCTATAGTTCCATCTTTCTAATATATCTCTGTTTGCTTCTCTAAGTACCTCTAATATTTTTCTATGTGCTTTATTTTTTACTCTAAGTATATACATGATCTATGTACTCTATTTTCTACTTTAAGTACATATTGTTTCCATTTTAAATATATCTTATATTTTTCTATATACTCTATGCTAGTTTTTTCTCACTCCTAAGTGTCTTATTATGATTTTCCCTAATATCAAAGGTATTTATCATTGACACCTGGGGTTGTAGATACTTTGTGCATTGTCATTAGTTTTTCCCTAAAATCGCTAACAGTCTTCTTTCGAAGTCCTCGCCCTCTTTTTTGTTTATATTTTCATTATTCTCAATTTTATTACTGTTTTGCTGCCCCTTATCTTTCTCACATTTTTCTTTTTCTGCCTCTTGTATAACTAACTGTATATCCGTATCTTCCGTATCCTCTGTACTATCATCCGCTGTGTCCTCTGAATCTTCTTCTTAGTTTTTGGTTTCCTTGTATTTGCTTAGTTTTTGGTTGCGTCATACTTGGTTTCTGGTTTCATTGCATTTACTTGGTTTCTGGTTACTTTTTGCTAAATTTTTATATATATATTTTTTTTACTTAGTTTCTGTACCTTAGATAATAGTATTGTGTAGTATTGCCTATATTTGGCGATATTCATCTTTAACACTAGTTTAATCTTTCCTCGTATATTTTCTATTTATATATACTTTTTATGAAACTCTAATTTCATCTCTTAGTTCCTCGTATATTTTGCTTTCCAAGTGTCTGACTTGTGGTTTTCCCTGTAAGGTATTTATCTGAGACAGTTGGGTTCAAAATTCTTTATACGCCCTATATATACTCATTTCTTATTTTCGCCTTTATTCCTATATTACCTACTTCTTAAAAACTTCTTCAATCTTCTACTTCGTTTTCTATTTGCTTGTCCCTCAGACTAAGTGTTATTTTCTCTATTATCTAAGGTATTTGTGATTGTTACGCTTGTTTAAATTTTTAATTTCACGCCACTTTTTTCACTAAAAATTGCTAGTAGTTGTTGCTCTACCTGTTCACCCCTTTTTTGTTCATAATGGCACTACTCTTATTTTTTTGTTGGTTATTCTCTTTCTTATATTTTGCTATTGCGTGTTTTGCCTCTCGCATAATTAACTGATATTTCTTTGCTTAATTATTGGCCTCTGTCTTCTTTCTGATTATTATTTGGTGATGACTTGGTCCATTGGTCCATTCCATGCATGTACTGATTTTTCTTACTCTTCTTATGGTCCAAATTGTCTTAGAAGTATGTTTTGTTCTTCTGTATTGATAATATGTGATGACTAAATGTGCAGATTCCGTATTATGCTTGACCTTAGTTGTAAGATTGATTTAAAAGAAGATGGCTATATAATACTGATGCTTACACCAAATGATCAACAAGGCGAATTGCTATGATTTCAAAAAATCTCACAGAAAACTGGTACAGAAAATAATCTCGTGGGTCGCCACGGCTATAAAAAATATAGACGGCTTGGATTGATGCAAAATGTTATTTTTAGCTGGATCAGGGGTCTATCTGGAAAAAGTGTATCTCCTCGACGAGTCCTTGGTCCTGTGTACGGGAGTCGAAACGGCTGCCTCCACCACTTGTCACCTATATATTGACCTGCGGATAGCAAAAAGAAAGGGCGCCAGAAGGGCGAATCGATTGTTTGGTGGATGAAAGTTTTAGGTTACGTCGGTTACTTTTTATTATGTAGTTAATTTAGATAGCACTTTGCCTTATGGCGTTATTAATTTTCACTGATTCACTTTTAAGGCGTGTCTGATCAGAGTGGCTTTTCCCTTTCGGTAATTCGCACTGATAGGTCTTTTTTAACCGTGCCTGATCAGAGGGGCTTTTCCCTTTCGGTAATTCGCACTGATAGATCTTTTTTAAAAGTGAGAGCTTTGATCTACCAGAGGGGCTTTTCCCTTTCGGTAATTCGCACTGGAGATCAAAGTCTGCCGGTATGGGATGCTGCACAGCTTTTTATACCAAACTTTGACCTCTAATTCGAATATTGTTTTGAATTGTCAACAAGGTTAATCATAACAGTTTATACTTTAATTAACAACAATTTATAATTGCGATTCAAGGTTAAGTTCAAACTTTCTACTGTATGATTTTATGTTAGTTGACAATATTCATGTCTCCGTCAGTAAACAGCAGTGTGTAAAAGAAAGAAAGAAGATGTTTTCCCCTTCTCAGATAAAAACGGACACGTAACTTTCCCGCGTTCTTGTCCTTCCCGAGATCGTAAGAAAGATTAGATTTCAGTGCGTAGCAACCACTCATTCGCGTAGGATCTGTCTAGTCACAGCTCTCCTAGTTTCCGCGCCAAAAACATCTAGCCATGCCCTAGCTCTGTTTGAGGCAAATAATTAGTTTGAAAGTGTCTTACATCCAGTAAAATGTTCTAGATCGGTCCAGTCACCGTCTAGCCTCTAAAAGTTTAGTTAAAACGTTCGCTCGAATAGCAGTAAAACGTGCTGTTCTCTGGCCAACAAATTCCTTTTTGGGCCAATTTCTCTTGCATGCACAAATATTAGAGAATATTTAGTGCATCTCAGTTATCTTTGTCCAAGGTTGGACAAGGACCACCTTTTGGGCTTCTTTAAGCAATTCTTCGAAGTCAGAACGATAGCGTCCCCTTTGGAAAATTGAACATAAGATGGCTGATTGACATTCCTGATCGAATTTCTGTAAGCAAGGTGAAAGCTGTATTTATGGCTTCCGTAAACACAAAAATTAAGTTTGGAAAATAACGAAGTAAAATCTCTCCCCGTTGAAGACAGGTAAAGCAGAGTCAAGGTGAAAAGGTACGCTGTGTGAGAGTTGGAGAACGAAAAGTATTAAAATAAGAAAGATAGAAAACTCATTTTTAAATCAAACAATCAAGACTTTTTAGTAGATATTTCTAATTTTAAAAAACCTTTTGTAATATTATTTTTATGCTTGAATGGACGAATGCCTGCAATTATTCTAAGAATTGTACATATATAATTTCTATTTAACATAGAAAACGCTGTTTATTTATATCTATAATATTCAAATGCAATTTACAACTGCATTATTAAAGTAAATTAAACCGAATACATGTTTCAATTCCTCTCACTACCCTATAGTAATACAGTTCATTAAAAGTGGTTAATTAAGATACCACACCCTTGTTTATGGTATTAAACAATAATAAAATCACTTGTTTATCCCGACCACAACTATTACAAAGAAAATCTAAAACATGGTCAAAATACAAGAAATGCTGCTCGAGGACAAGTTGAACTGCAAAAAACCCTAAACATACAGCATGCCAGGATCAAATTTACTGCGTGGGTCCAAGAATTTATAATGACTTACCAGATGCCTTTAAACAAAAAAAGTATTACAAAATTAAGGCAACCTTAACAAAATGGATTATTGATAGTAGATATAAGATTAATTATGTAATATAAGGGATACAATCAAACTTCAATTTAAATTAATTTTAGGATAGAATTCAGTGATATGTACATATATACAAATAATAAGCTAAAGGGTTGAATTAGTTAAATAACTAAATATATAATAACCTCAAAAATAGTTTAAATGAATTATAGTTTTAATGGGTGCACACACATTATTGTAAATACCATTGTGCAGCTGATATATTGGCAGTATACTTAAGGGATATTATTAGGATATACTTAGTTACAACAATTATTATATATATTTTTTCTCTTTTTATCATGATTTTTATAAATTATTAGAAACCTTAACTTTAAGTGTAATAATGTGTATCTTATAGATTGTAACATTTTGTAACAACTGCTAAATAAATAAATTACTAGGTTACAGCTCTTAATACTGTAGAGGATATTATTGGATGATTCTTACCCTTTCTCATACCTGACATGAGTAAAAAAAATTAAGAAACGGCTAAGGAAAGCTTTATTCATATTTTAAATAACTAAAAAAACATTTCTCATTTACCATTTTTACTTGAGATATTAACCTCCTTTCATCTCTTAACAGGTAGTTAATTGTTATTGGATTGCATTTTTTCGCACTGAAGAAATCAGTTACAAGGTTAATGGAAAATCCGTATTAGAACTAGATACGATAATAGATCAGGTGGATAGACAATAATGAAGGTGGAAAGTCATGTGAGGGATGAATTATTGCCTATAGAAGGAATATAAAAGACTGATGGTAAAACCTACTTGCCAGTATTATACGTTCTGGTATTATTCTGGTATAAAGTGAGTCTTGAACAAAACCCACAATCCGTTAAAAATGTTGAAAATCGTAAGTACATTAAAGTATTATAATTATTATAACCATATACAATAAACCAGTATTTAGATGTCACGATGCTCTGACTATTATAAACAGCGCATCTATTGCAATAAGAGTTCGAATTTCGTGATCTAAATCCAAAGTCACTTTTATTCAGTCTTGATTCCATTAAAGGATCTCTAAATTTAAACAAAATCTAACTTTGGTTATGTTCTGCATAATTGAAAGATGTCAGCTGCGCATTGGAATTCATTAGGCTCGGGCTATTGTGTATGGGGCAGGAGAATTTTTAATCACCTGCCACTTCGCGTAAGAAAAATCGAGTGTGAAGTTAGTCTTAGAAAAAAAATTACTGACAGAATATATAGTGGTGGTTGTCCGTTTATTTTTTTATGATTTCTTTTGTTTGTTTATTTATTTACTTGTATTTATCTGTATACGCTTTGCATGTAATATCTGTTGAAATGCAGATAATATTTTTTTTTAACTTTTTAACTGATTTGTTAACGACACTTAATTATCATTTCAGGTATTATTCGCCACTATTTTCTGCTATGCCTACACAGCACCTGCACCAGGCCTTCTGCCCGCTACGCACGTCGTGACGCCAGTAGTAGCTCATCCCGTCGTACACGTCGTTAAAACCGTTCCTGTAGTACACGCCGCACCGATAGTACCTTTAGTGCAAACGGTTCATCATCCTGCTCCTATAGTCCATCCTCCAATACCGGTTGTAAAAACCGTGCATCCTGTTATTTTTCATTGAATGTGAACGTCTACCGAAATGTTTATAAGATTATTTATTTGTTTCTAAAATAAATCCTGTTTTAATTCAGAGTTCTTGTGTGTATAACCAAACTACCAAACAATTTTGACGTTGATTATTTTCATCTCCTGCAGTTAGCCTAAAGAACAAACAACTTCATTAGCTGTCTAAGAATATAAGGAAGTAGAAATCTGAAAATCAGGAAATAAAAATTTCGATTCGAACTCTTCACTAAACATTAGGTTAGCTTGATAACAAAAACTCTGTAGGCAGACAGTGAGTATGTTGAAAGTGCAAATCCTTTTATTTTAACTGATAAAATTCCTCCTAGAATCGGAGAGGAACGGTTTGGTAAATGCTTATTTAAAATTTTACGTAATCGGAAAAAACAGATAGAAAAAATAGAAAAGGATGCAATCGAAACTCTTTTGTGAAAATTAGTTGCAAAACTTCCCTAATCTCAATTCAAATGAGCAAAGTCGAAGAGGAAGATCCAGATCTGAAAGATAAAAGTCGCGCTTATGAAAGCTCTACTTAATAATTGAGAAATGAACTCCTATTGCGCAGGAACAGGTAATTAAACTAAAGGTTGAGTATATTGGATATGTCCCTATTTATATTTTATATTTTATTTATTACTTAATTTTTAAATTTTCCTCGTACGCCACTCAAGTTTTCATAACGAAAATCGTTGTTAATTCCATAACACATTTTTCCCTCAGTGAGCATAAAGAACAGAATCGAATTCTCCAGTCTTCCTCTTTTGAAAAAATATTTACCAAATGTTCTACTTTTCAATAAATTTTAAATTATTTTAGCGAGTATATTTTTTGGTTAAATGCTAAAATGCTAGGTGAAGGGCAGTAAATGTAAATAATTATATCATCAACCTAGATGTATACTAGATCTTAATTTAGAAAAACAAGAAGTCATAACAAAAATCACTAATTGAATCAGGTTAAGGTAACTGACTAAAATCCTCCTATTCATTCGGTGCGGTCACACATGATGATGACGTGATCTACAATAGCTACAATAAATTTTTGCTTTGTTAAAGCATTTAATAAAAGCGCTTATGACTGGTCCAGGGCTACATTATATTAATTTTAAGATTTATACGCTTAATTTGTTTGGAGGCTGCCACGCTCTAATTGCCCCGCTTTTGTTTTAATTTTTTCCAGGAAAACTCTGCGTCCTAATTCATGAAACACCAAGGTCTAGTTTAAATTAATAATCGCCTATTACGATTAAAGCCAAAATTAATATTAACTCTGGCAAAAGTTAATATTATTTATCTAGACTGAGTTCTTGAGATTTTTAAATTTATAGTCTATGGGATAGCACACAACCTCAATTATACTGCACAAAGCAGGTGCAAAGACTATTTATTCATGTCCAGAATGGACATAATAATTTTAAAATTATAAAATTGGATAAAGGGAACATTTTCAGTCAAGTATAATAGTACCAGTAGCGAGGGTTGAGAATAATCAGAACTAAATATTAAAATATATTTTTCATTTGAAGTTGGTTGTATTCTTATTATTATCATTGGTTATATCTTGTAACGTTGTAAATGTTATTATTACATTTTATTAGTCGAATTGTGTGACCGATACTCTCGCTACGTTACTTCTTGCGACCTTACTTCCGCTGTTCCAACCTGCTCGATAGGTACATCCGTTTGGAGCGCCACTTGACAGAGGTGGTATATACATATTTTTTGGGATAATTGATAGCCCTTCTCGCCTGAACACTCAAAACCAGCAGGCCAGTTTCCGTATCGGAATTTATCATTGCTATTTTTGGCCCTCAGGTCTAATTACTGTCTGATTGCAGTATTAAGCAAATTAAGTAGAATGTATATTTTCTAACATTATCGGCCATATCGTCTATAAACGTTGTGTGATGAACTAGTGTGGTGACTCCTTTTTTTTTTAAAGGTGCTTCTATGGGATAGAAATCCTTCTGTGAGGTAGAATTTCATGCTGACCTAGCTAATCACGTCGTCAATTAGCCTTACCGAAGTCTTTTTTTGTCAGGGTGACGCAATCACATGGTGGAGACGTACCACCAGGGAGCGCCAGTGACTACAAATCGACCAGAATCAAGACAAAAATGGTTTTTAATTTATTTAAGCGTCTTAATTACCGTATATAGCCTATTGGTATATATCATTTTAAATAATGAGTATATAATCAAATGACTTTAGGTACCATGTATTTCTTACCGTTATGTATAAATTTAATTAATGGATATATAATCAAATAACTGTCGTATATAGCTTATCGTTATATATCATTTCAATTAATGAATTTATAATTAAACAACTGTAGGTCGTTTGACGTCTATCGTTTATATTCTCGTTTCAGTCAGTGGCGGATCCAGGGGAGGGGCGCGAGGGCCCCCCTGAACGTTAAAAGTGTATTAAAATTAAAATTGTTTTATGCCAATAACCGTTCGACTAGATATATTCTAATTTAAGCGGTTTTAAATAAATCCAATTATACAGCTTTGTTGATACTGTCGTTTAATTACTATTCTGCTATGCTATTATTTCTGTAACGCTCAGTTCCCAAACAAATACAAACTTAAATTTACATAAATATACACGTTTACAATAATCTCCAACTTCACAATAATCTCCAAGTTCATAATAATCTCCAAGTTCACAATCGGTGGTACAGCCTTTAGTGCAGGAACAATAACGGCCCCCAGCTTTTAGACAGTGGAGAAGGGTCGTGGTGAGTTATAATGCCTGAGCGCCACGCGGTTAACTTATCACCATGCCCTGATGTTGGATCTTCAGTGAGATTCGACCAATATCTACGAATTGCTCTCCTCCCCGCTGTAACCCCTTGATTGGTGTTATCAACCTATGCGGTACAAAAATATGATAACTTCTTCTACTTCTACACTCTAAATAACTCTAATCAATAAGCGAGAAGTTAACGTGCTAGTTCAAATGTACTAAATTCATGTAAGTATAATATTCACCTATTAAATGGTATCCGTACCAGAGGTAAACCTATATGATTACGCGTCGATACGCTATGCTTATATGCGAACAGTTTCAAAATTATTTATATTATACGACGCTGAAAAGGAGTAAAACACGCGATCAAGACTACGCTGAAATGAATTAATAACACGCCAAAACTATCCGGATTAGCTGGATAATCCAGTAGACCTATGCTAACTATTGAGAATAATTCGTTACTCCCAAGTAACTTGAAGGTAGCTATATTTTAAATTAAGTCAAATCATTAATACTTTCATTAAGCAAATTCATCCGAAACTTTAATTTAAGTAGCTCTAAATCACCAATCAAATAAAACACAATAATAAAATGAAATAAAATAAAAGTCCCAAAATACTCTAGATAATATCCTAAATTAAGACTTATCTGATACGTTATCAAGCCAACAGTGAGTTCATCCAGGATCTAGGTGTTCGTCGAATCACTGGAGCGTCAAGGTTGAGAAGACACACTCCGTATGCGTTGAGGCTTGAATCAGACAGCGAGACACGCAGTGAATTGATGGTTACTCCGAAACCACGTGTTGTCGGAGGAGTCTCAGTATGCAGTCTGGAAGCCCAGGTAGGAAACCGGATCGTAAGAGGACAATGGAAGGCCCATAACCAATGATCCCAAAATAAAAATCCAAAAACAGACATCCAAAAATCCAAAAACAGAAACCCCTGAAACAAATAGACCAAATTAGCACGGTTATCAAGCCAAAATATGAAGGAAACAGGTACGGAACCTCAACAAATAACATATCAAAACAATATCTGTATCAAATTTATTCAAACAACATACCTTTAGATGTTAAACGGGGTTCAAGTGTGTGGCAGCTCTTGAAAGTCAAATCCCCAAACGTGGGTGCAGGTGGTCGAATCTACAAATCTTCCTTCATCTACAATCATTCATCAGACGAGAAACCATCGACGACCACAATCCTGCTCAAGGGCTTCGTTGAATAATCCCCTAAATAGGGCACTGTATATTTCACACTAAATATCAGTATCTCAACGAAAATTCCCAATTTCGAGAGCTCCGCACTGAAACCTACTGGTTCCTTCAATATCACTTAAAGACTCAATTGGCTTGCTCCGAAAATGACGAGGCTAGCAGAATTAATATCGCGCCGGCCCAACATACTATGTTGCCAACAGCGTCCCTATTTGTGACAAAATACTAGAAAGTTATGATGTCATACTTCCGGATTCACCAAATCAAGCGCTAAAACGACTCATTATCGAAATGATATGAATCAGTTAGAATCTACTTTTAAATGCTCGGTGGGAATATATAACCGACGCGTTATGCGGCAGTCTAAAATTACAATCAACACGCGCCACTAATAGCATTATGCCAAATAAGGCATTAACTTGGCAACCGTGTCGACCGTGAAGGCCACGCGCTTGTCCAGCAAGTGACAGCCACTTATACCGCCAAAAATTATTCCCCACAGACTATATGAAACATAGAACAATTTCCTTCGCCGCGTCGGTAGAATCTACTCCGAGCTGAAATATTATCGAACTTTAATAATGGAGAGTCCGTGTAATACTGCGTCAATATGCAAGCCTAGAGGGCTAAACATTGATACCATCCAATATAATCAGCAAATTCAAGCGTATGATAGCTAAATCCTACAATAAATGCAACGCGAATTAGAGTGGTTCTCGAGTCGATATCGACGATACGACTTCCTCCGATGCGATTTCCACCGGTCGTGTAGTCTATGGTTTAAAAACCGGAGTGACATGACATACTTCTAACAAACGTCAATAAGGGATTTTTCGCGTATTGGGTTTAGATTATGCTAATTTATGATGAATTAACCTTTATACGTCATATACCTATCCCCACCAACATAAATGTATGATACACTGGAGTTACTTAGGTTTTGTTGGCGAAAACGTTACTTTTTGTCTGATGTAAATGACATAAACCAAGCAAAACCTGCTCCAGACCAGATTATGCTTGGCTAACCTAACGATGACGTCATCAACATTTCCCCTACTTTAGGTTAGGTCGCGATAACGTTTGATTATGCTCAAAACCTAAACCGTTTATGCTAGATTAACCTCGCGAAAAATTGCTTAATGTTTCATTCCCAAAATGAAAATATTCCGTAATCACCTAAGCAAAACAATATATTATCAAATATAAATCAACGAGAAAATTACCACAGAATGACCATCAAGTGTACAAAAAAGTAAGTTATAATTACAGTGTTAGATATCCCTAAATAACCTTAAAATATAACTCGGCATGTCCAAACTCCAATTACTCGGCTAATCTGTAAACAATCTATCACTGTTGTTTTATTTTAGACACAACCCTCCAAGAAAGGCGAAAATACATTCTTGATTCCAAAATACCTCGAATCAGCAATTAAAACCCATAATTAGCAAGGACGAAAAGAGTGCATGGCCATCAAGGTGTATTATCGAACTGAAATAATGAAAACAAGCCAAATGATTAGAAGAAGGGTTTCTTTCTCCATTTAGAAAGACAGCATAATAGGACAAAACCAAGGGGAAAATACCAATATATAACGAAGCTTTGTGGTTCCAGCTGCAACAATATATCGTGTGTGTAAAGTTAATTCGTTCAAAAGAAGGCATGTACATTTGATATATTATAAAGACATAAATATGAAATATTTGCTTTAGAATACCTAGTTTAATGGATTGGGTTCCATGCTTTTCCAATACTAGTCCTATTGTGGTGATCATCTAATTTTTGTAGTCTATTTTAATAAATAATATGAAGTTTGATTATTTTCCCCCCAGAAATAGATCCATTTTAGTCGACTTTAGTCGACCACGTAAATTTTTATTTTGATCCTTCGCCATTTCGTCGAGAAAAAAAAATGCGTATAGGTAATCGTAGCCCGTTACAAATCTCCTTGCTTTAATCACGCTCTTAACCTTTCTCTATCGAAATCTCTTACAGTAAGAGGTGTTAAACATAAAACGGGTATTATTGAAGAAATTGTAACTATTCAAGCTTCGTCCAAAATAAATTTTGTTTTAAAAAAATATTTAAAACGTAAATTATTAAGCCCTGTCAGACAAGATGGATAGAGGCGCATAACTCTATCTTACAATTTCAGACGGACTTGCCTCTTATAGTAAAAGCTTTGAAAGACACATCGGGATGGGATTATAGTACTTCTTCTAGTAAAGCAGGTATTCTTCTAAAATCTGTTTATAACTGTATATTCATTAGCAGATATATTTGCACTTACCTTACCATATAGTAAATATTTGCAGACTAAGAACATTGATATAGAGTCGGCTAAGTCAAAGTTAAAAATTTGAGTTGACTCTCTCCATTAAAAAAGAGCGAACATGGATTCTTATTTCAAACTTTGTATATTTAAAAAAGCTGAAAATGAACCATAGAGCTTGACATAGAGCTCCAAATACCCCGGCTAGTCTCAACACAAACACACAGTGATACTTTTTCAGATAAAGATAGCCTGTTACCAGAAAACTATTGGAAAAGAGTTATTTTTACACCAATTTTAGATTTTGTTCTAAGTGATGTTAAAGAAAGGTTTTCAAAACGTTTAATGAGCGTTTTTCTTTTGTTATATTTATGTATTCCAACAATCCTTGAAAAATACCACCCGAAGAAAATATCAGATACGGTGTCAAAAATTATAGAAACATTTAGCTCTGTTTTAAAGAATCCTTCGCAAACAGTGTTTATCGTGGAATTTACATTGTTTAAACACGAAACTATAAATAGTAAGTGTGATGACGCTTTAACAGCTTTGCAAATGTATAATAAAAGTGACTTTCCAAACATCTATAATGCGCTAACAAGTATTTCTTCTCTTCCTGTTTCGGTTGCTACTGCCGAAAGTAGTTTCTCAACTTTGAGACTTTTAAATACCTACCTTCGATCTACTATACTTGAAGATAGACTAAATGCCTTAGCACTTTTATACATATATCGGTCAATGAAGTTGGATCTAGAATCTATCCTAGATAGGTTTGCAAAGGGAAAAGGAAACTTAACTTTACAATATGATTTAAAATATTGTTTTATATGTTCAAGCCTTTACGATAAATTTTGTTTGCACGTATTGTTTTATTGAATGTTTAATTTATTTAGTATTTGTGTTAAAACTCATAAAGGTTACGCAACCAGATCTTGTTCCTCGATCTGTGGTTACTCACATACCAAATTTGTTTTTTTTAGTATATAATAATTTATATAATAAATGACTGCAATTAGTGCAATTGTGCAGCATTCTTGTCTCATCTGTGTAAAGTTTTGACCGAGGCGATTTTTTAAATCCATTTGGGTCAAAATTTGGGTGTGGCACCCCAAAATTTTGGGGTGGAGAATGGAGTGGCAGGGTCCCACAAACGTGCGCCCCCCCTGATAAAAATCCTGGATCCGCCACTGGTTTCAGTCATTGATCTAGCTATCTTGTTTATCGAGCTTACCTTTAAAGGAGATACTTGATTTTATTTTTAGTGAGTTAGAGAATTTGTAGCGGAATATATGTTATCTAATATCAGTCTATTCTGCTCCATTAATTCTACCTATTTATCAATGGTTTTCAATGTTCAGTATATTGCTAGGCAGTGCCATCTGTTCGGAAACGGGCTTATCTCGTGTAATAGGTAATTGAAGAACGTAGAGTGTTGTTCAATGCCTGTAATCTACCTACAATAGATTGCTGCTACATTTAGCGTATGTTGAATGTTTCCTTAGTTTGACGCCGGGTTTCCTACAACGGTTGTCATGTGTATTTAATTTGCTCGATCCAAGCGTTGAAAATCAAAATAGGTAGAACGTACAACTTTGAAAAGAAGGTTGTTGGCACCTTGTGTGTAGACGCTGACGCGGTAAGTGATATTAATTCTCTGAGCTCAAAATATTTTGTTCATCCTGCATATTTTTCAATAGTCCTTGCATATTTTAAATACAGAATTGATAACTGTTTTTGATTCAATTAATCATATTTCACTAAAGTAAAGATTTAGCATTTTTATATTACACTTTCGAGTGATTGACGATTTTAATGATCTTAAGTTTTTTATGTTGACCTTTAGGTTTGAATACTGATTTTTTGGTGAATAATTGCGTATCTTATTGCTCAAATTCGTGTAATTTGATCATGGTTTAATCCAAATTTAAAGGGAACGAAATTATTTCATCGTTTAACGGTCACATATATTATTTTACGTATTTTCATTTAGATTGAACAGTATTAGTTGGGTAATTCTCAGAGCGGATTTTATCTTTCCCTGCAAAGGTTGTTAATTGAATTGTTGTAGAATTTCTCTGCGTTTTTCCTAATAGTATTGTTGGTTATAGTATTTTTTTTTGCTTTTCAGGCTTATTTCATTAATCTTTCAGTTTATTTATAACATCAGACTATAATTATTATCACTTATCGTGTCACGTTTTATCAATGATGTACCGGCATTAATTTGCAGATAAAAGAGGTTTAAGCACATGTGTGTAAATTTACCTGGTTTTTTTTCTTTATCGTTTATCTAAGTTCCTATCTCAAAGCGAGATAGTAATTATCTTATCTCTATCTTTGATTAATTGAGACGTAATTTACGTCAAATTATTGTTTATGTGCCAAGGGCCATATTTATAGATTAAGTAAAGAAATTACTTATCTGGAGTCATTAGACTTGTTTTAAGAGAGGTTATACCTCGTTCTTCCTATTTTTTATTAAAATCTAGTTATTTTCTATTTGAAGTTGCCGAGAGCCACTGTTTGGACAAGTTTCATAATTGTCTTTTACATTTTTAATTTTGATAATAATTTCTTTTGAATTTCATATCTTTAAGTAAAGAAAAGAAATATCTTGAGTAACAGTAATTATTCATAGTGTTATTTAATCATAGGGGTTTATAATTTTTGCTGAACTTTAAATTGTAATTTAAGTTCTGATTATATTTGCTGTAACCAGTACATTTTCAAGTTGTTGGTTAAAACCTTCTATGTCAAACTGAGATCCACGGGATACTCTTCTAAGTAATTAATTAGCGGTACAAGTTGGTCTAAAACATCCAATATATTTTTTTTATGTAACTACTGCTCCAAGACGACACCTACACAGATCTTTGTGGTGACAGTCGGTCCGACAGCAGCCACGCACAACTAACAGGGAACCATTCCGGGAATTACCGTTAAGCCCTGGATACGCCTATAGCAGGGAAGCTTAGGTACAGGCGAAGAGGTTTTCAGTGGAGGTCCCAACTGATAACGTGGTTTGCAGATAACAGGACGAGTTAAGTATTTGGATGTGTCCAGGAATGTTTTTAGTTTGGAAAGACCAACTTGTTATAATAATTAAATTTGTTCATTGTTCCCATTACTACTCATTTTAGTCAAGTTTAAACTTCATTAATTATATTATAAGTTGTATTTACATCCGATTATATGAATTTCAACAATTTAAAGAAACCTCATCATTGATAATTGTAAATTAGTTGTTAAATTAATATATTATTTAAAAAATATATATTTTCTTTGATTTACTACAGGACTGGGCTCTATGAGACGTGAATTACTTTTATCTTTGTAAATTCTAGTTATTGTTATCTAAATATTCTATATTTTCTGTTTGCATCGTCTCTAAGAGCTTGGCGCCCACAATCACATATATAATATAGTTAACGGGAGAACCGTTAAATCGAATCCACCTCTGTTCTCATTTAAATTAAATTCAATAAATTACTTATCCTCACAAAATGGTGACTGAGCTAGAAATTCATTACAAAGGGGTAACACTAAATAGTTACAAATTCATTTGGCTAGTGTCCGAATTGCTGATTGAGTTAATTTTTACTAAGTTTGGCTGTAGAGCTCCCGGCAATAATTTAATTCACATAACTAAAATTTACTAACTTAATTTGTCACTTTGGTATCGGAACCGACTTGAGCTCAGTTCGTTTACCTATAGATTTGCCTCACTGGTTATTTTATTGAGGGTTGTTTATTGGCCTATTGATATTGTCGCTGTCATGGGATTGATTTAGGTTAACTTTGGTTAATAATCATTTGATTTATACCTGCATATACTTACGGGCTATACCTACACAATAAGGTTATAAAGCATAGTTTAACAAGTAGTATCTTATGTTTCTTTGATTTATTATTCCTGCAATATCGGTAAGATATCTTACAAGATAATCTTCTTATTAGTTTAAGAGCGTAACTATAACATCAAATTGATTTGAAATAGAGTTGATGCTTTTAAACCCGCACATTAATAATAACACATATTGAAAGTGATACGGGATTTCTAAATTGCAACATTCCAAACAAAATCGACTAAAGATTATCATGAGGAAATGACAAATGTAAAAATTAAAAAGTTTGGTAAATAATGCCTACAGAAACTACACACAGAAAACTGAAAACAAACAAATATACAAATCAAAAGTATATCGATGATAATACGTATTCGTTGTAGAAGAAAAGAAGAAGTTAAGCATAATTCATATGCCTAACTTCTTCTTTTTTTATGAGTTAGCCCAGGCGGTTACCATCTACAAGAAAAAATGTCTAGGGGGGGGGGGGAGTGCTTTGAAGAGAAGAAGAACAATCATGATATGATCTGTGAAGTAAAATATAAATTTGACAATAAATGCTGCCTAAGAAACGTAACTTGTAGAATATTTAAAAAAATTAAATTACGTACCTATCCAATGAAACGGCAACTAGGCTATAGACAGAAGCGGCCACTGATACGCCCTGTATATACGGCACGGTTTTGCACATCCACCATCCAAGCATCCACGCTGAAAATTGAAGAATATTATTGCAGATTTTACCAGAAGTTATTAAAAAAAGTATATATCTAAGTAGTGTATACATGAGAGTTACTCACGGAGCCGGAGGCGGAGGGGGTAATTTACTGCTCTCATGGTGAAATAAAATTTTGCCTCCCTTAGAGAACCTTAATACATTTACTATCCTTGTCTACCTTATAAAATAAAAATGGTCTACAAACACACTAATTTTTGTTTCCAATCTCTTTATTTTTAGTGCTCAGTTTAGGATTTTATTAAGTAAAAAATGGGTGTTGCGTATAAAAATTCCAAAAAGAAGGGCCATTAATTCTATTACTAGAATCTAATGAATGGATTTTCAAGTGGCACTACTGCGATAAACGGTAGGTAGCCATAGTGTTGACAACAAGCGAGACTTAATTACCTTTCAGTGAGGGAAATTAACATTGCCATTAGTCATTCACTTCATTTCCATTAAATTAATGGCCCTGGTTGGGATTCCCTTTAACTTTCGATTATTCCACCGAACTAAAATATTTTACTGTACCCTTTTTGCGTTGAAATTGGCGGAGCAGATGCTATAAAAACATTTATTAATTAATGACGAATTATTAGAGGAAAAGAACAAACTTCTGGAGCAGACGCTTGATTTCTTAAAAAAATAACAGGAAAATCGAGATAAATAGGCAAATTCTTTAGAACAGAAAGCGTCGAAGTTTAAAAAAAATATATTTTTTGAATGAAAGAATGATTTATGGAAATTCTCACCTATTCCTCTCGAGATTATAATTTAATTTAAGTTTTGATTTTAGGATGTGTTAAATATGTGATTTTTTGGGCTTGCAAAAGGATCTTATTTTAATTTTTGTTTTAATGCTGTTTCAGATCCGATCTTGGTCGATTTTCTATACAAACAGAGAATGCTCATGGGTACTAGGTATAATTTACCATAGGGTCTAGTTCTAAAGTGAATTTGTAAATAAAACAAAAACCTTTAGCATTATATGAATATTTTAATAAGTTATTTTACCTGAAAACAGCTAGAGGCTCATAAATAAACAGAATATAAACATTAAATCATTGTGTGTAGTCAGTGCTACGATATGGACAATATCTGTCGATGCTTGCAGAATATTACAAGAAATATACCTTTAAAAGCTAAAGCATTGCATATACAGTTGTAATCCTAAACAAGTATATGATTATAAACACTATCTTGCAGCTAAGTACAGTTAAATTGTAATTAAAGTTCCTGTGGAACAGCTCAGTGTGAGCTCGATTAGCTGAGATAACCTTGAGATGAAAATACAGTAATATACACGCAATAATATCAGGATAAATATTACCTTAATGCCCACCTATAAGCTACTATGTACACTATATTCACCAATTGACGAGCAACGTTCAGTCGTTCAGCAGTTTATCTTCTAGCACAGGGAAAGTCTCTTAAACACTTACTAAGTCTCTGTTGTAGCTTATATATACAATGTACTTCAAGTTCTTGCAAATAAGAATGACTCAAATGTCAAATGGTAGTGGATTGAGATGGTATGCAATTATATGAATAATGGCATGACAGCGATGCCCTTGTGAAATGCGGTTTTTTGGTACACGCAAAAATGGATATTGAACACGCTATGCAGGTAGCATAGGTAGAGGTAGGTGTGAGGGTCAAGAGACTACTGAATACTAGAACGTGAGAACTAGATCAACTCGAAGGAGTTGTCACCGCCCCGCCTTGTCACCGACCCTTCTGGCGGGATAATCTACATCACTACGGAAATAGAAAGGGCAAATAATGTAAATACTGAGAAGTTATATAAAACTTGACGTCAGCGGTTGTCTAAAATAACCTTATGAATTTTAACTCAAATCTGGTCGAAATACGTTAACTAGTTTTTATAAAATTCGATTGTTAACGATCGGAAATTTAGGAGCTAACTTGATTACCACCGTTAAACGCTCGTGAAAGCTCAGTGATTGGCCGACTCGGCGTAGGTTGAGCACCGGGTCTAGATGAATAAACGTTGTTACAACAGATGGCGGTAGGAATATCGCCGAGGTACAGTGGCTTTTCTGTTGGAAGCGCTGTGATTGGTCGAATGCTTTTCGAGGCCGCTTTGCTTTTAGCTATCTAGACTGGCTGATGCAGTGAATAAACGTTGTAACAAGAGATGGCGTTAGTAGTATCGCCAAGGTTTTTAAGATTTCTTTGGAATGCGAGCACAAAATTAAATCGTTAGATTTAAAAACGTGTTCAAATGGTTTTTGAACAATGTCATCAGCGTATCCGATCACAAAGAGTCCGGCTTTGTTCGGATTTTCTATGAGGTTGTTTACGGTCACATTCCAGAGCAACGGGGAGAGCATCCCTCCTTGAGGACATCCTCTCGTTACGAGTTCTATGACAGTTTTGTTACCTATAGTTAGTTATTTAATTGAATTTGCCGATACATGGTGGAACTCCATATATATAAGATATAAACAAGTAAAACACAATTTTATTTAAAATTCCACTATAATTGAAACTCGAATTAACTAATTGTCATTCGACATGTTTCACTACACAGTAGCTTTATCAAGAATTGATAAAGATATTGTGTAGTGAAACATGTCGAATGACAATTAGTTAATTCGAGTTTCAATTATAGTGGAATTTCAAGAAAAATTGTGTTTTACTTGTTTATATCTTATACCTATAGTTAGGTTTACTGCTCTAAGTTTCAGCATATTGGCAATCCAGCCCCTCATGGTGGGGTGGACTCTATGGTTCGTTAGTGCCGTATTTACGCTGTGAAAAGTAGCCTTTTCAAAAGCTCCTTCAATATCGAGAACCGCTCCGAAAGCGCATTCTTTTCGGTGCAAGGCTTCTTCAATTCTTTGAACTACGCAGTGAAGTGCTGTTTCTGTAGATTTTCCAGCCTGATATGCGTGTTGATTTAGATGGATATCATGGTATGGTAGGATATCTCCTCTAATGTATCTATCACACAGCCTTTCTAGCATTTTCATAAAAAAACAAGGTTAGTATGATTTTGGTTTAGAGTAGTCCTTCTTTTCTGGTTTGGCTATAAAAGTAATTCTTACATTTCTCCAAGCTCTGGGTACGCATTTGTGGACCAAGCAAGCTTTGAATAGCATTTCTAAATGATCACCCAGAGCCCTGATTCCCCATTGAAGCAGAGCTGGAACAATTCCGTCCGGTCGCGGGGACTTAAAAGGCTTGAATGATTTGATAGCCCACTGTAGCTTTTCTTTAGTGATGACCATGTTCGAAGATTTCCAATCGTCTCCGGTTGGGATATATTGGTTGTTCTCTGGTCTTGCCACTTCTTGGATGTTACAGGCAGGAAAATGTGTTTCCAGCAAAAGTTTGGCAGTCTCTTCTTGAGAGGAAGTAAAACCTCCATCTCCTTTCCTGAGACATCCAGGTTGTTGGCTGGGATCTTTAGAGATTACCTTAACTATACTAGCTGCCTCTTTTGTGGAAGCTATTTCGATGCAGAAATTTCTTCATGCGTCCCTTCTTTTTCCCCTGATATATTTTTTAAAAGTTTTCTGGTGTTGATTATATTGCCTGCTTTGTTGAAAGCTTCTCTAGCCATTTTTCTAAGATGTTCTACTTGTTTGTTCCACCACGTAGCTCCGCTTTTGTTCCTGCCTTGTGCAATGATCAGGCGGCAGGAGCTTTCATAAGGTGTAATGATGCTTTTTGCAACATTTTGCATCTTTGTTCGATTTTTTCCATGTTTTCTAAAGTTTCATTTGGTATTCTGTTTAAACTTTCGGTCGCTTAATTGGGTAACATAGTATTGCTTGTTCGTTTTGCGTATGTTCCTGTATATGGTTGTTTAATTGAATTGAATTCAATTCTCCTGTGGAAAGCAAATGTGACTTCTTCAGAGACGTCCTAGTGTTTTATTCTGTTTATCATGTTAGTCGATGATAGCGTTAAATCTATTACGGTCTGATGGCGTGAGGTCACAAACGTCGATTCGCTTCCTCTGTTGGCTATCATTAGATTTATTGGGCTAAGAATTCTAGGAATACTTCTCCCCTAGTATTGGTGTTCTTGTTGCCCCAAATGGTGTGGTGGGCATTGAAGTCGCAACCGATAAGTATTTCCAGTTTGCATTTCTCAGAATACTCTACAAATCGTTGAAATTTAACTGTTGGTAGAGGTGCTCCTGGTTCTTGTAAAAAACAGGCCGAGGCTAAAATAACTCCCTTTACGTGGACAGAATCTTCATGCAGAACGAACCGCACTGCAGTTAGGTCCCGTGAGCTTAGTTGGGGGAGTATGATCGTCTGTAAATGTTTTTGGTACATAAATGCACATCCTAGGTTTGTTAGAGATTGTGTCGTAGAGAAAGAACAGTTAGCCCACATATCTTACCTTTGATAATGTATGGCTCTTGAGTAAGAGCAGTCACGTCTGGGTTCCCTTTTAGATTTGCAGTGGCTGTTATGCTATGTAAAAGTTTGTTTTAGATAAGAGACAGTGTAACGGAATGTATGCTATAAAATATTAGTCTATTCCGCTACATTAATTCTACCTATTTATCAATGAGTTTCGATGCTCGGTATAATAGTCGGCAGTGACACCTATCTATGAATGGATATAATTCGCACAATTAAGTTAAAGAGAACAGATATGAAGATTTGCATCTTAAATTTATGGATTTGTGTTAGTACAGTTTTCTTACAGGTAACGCCATCTGTTCGAAACAGGCTTATCTAGTACCTATAGTTGGTAATTGAAGAGCGTAGATTGTTGTTCAATACCTATATTTTAATAGACTGCTACGTCTAGCATATGTTAAATGTTTCGTTAGTTGACGCCAGGTTTCCTACAGCAGTTGTCACGTGTTTTAATTGCCCAATCCGAGCGTTGGAAGTTAAAATAGGTAGAACGTACAATTTTGAAATGAGGTTCGTTTCATCTTGTGTGAAAAGATCGGCACGGTGAGTCATAATAATTTTTGATCTCAAAATATTTTATTCATCCCGCATATTTTTCAATAATCCTTTCATACTTTAAATATGTAATTAAAAATTGTTTCCAATTCACTTAGTTATATTTGGCTTTTGTATTGCATTTTCAAGTAATTGCGATTTCAACAATTCTAAATTTTTTGTGGTTACCTTAAGGTTCAATACCGATTTTTTGGTGAATAGTTGCGTTTCTTATTGGTCAAATTCGTGTAATTTGATAATGGTTTAATCCAAATTTATCGAGAACGAAATTATTTCGTCGTTTTAAACGGTCACACACATTATTTTAGGTATTTTCATTTAGATTTGGAGGTATTGTTGGGAAGATTCGCAAAGCAGATTTTATCTTTTCCTGTAAAAGGTAGTAAATTGAATTTGTAGTAGAATTTCTCTGGGTTTTTCCTAGTAATATTGTTGGTTATAGTAAATTTTTTGCTATTCAGACTTATTTGTAACATAAAGCTATAATTATTATTGCTTATCGTGTCAACGTTTGATCCATGATGTATCTGCATTAATTTGCGTATTAAAGAGGTTAGGCACGTGTGTTAATTTACCTGGTTTATTTCTCTATATCCTTTATCTAAGTGCCTATCTCAAGGCGAGATATTATCTTATCTTCATCTTTAATTAATTGTAAACTAAATTATCAGTAATCAATTGTATTTGATTGCATTTGTAATCTAATTTAAAGTTAATTTTCATTTTTATCATTTTTGTAAACTAAATTATCAGTAATCAATTATGTTCATAACTGCAGTTCACATGGTACCATAAGTTGTAATTTAACCATATAGTTAATATATAGTTGTTTTTAATTTACCTTCTTTGATTTACTACAGGACTGGGTTCTATAAGACACGAATTGTTCTTATCTTCGTAATTTCTAATTATTGTTATCTAAATATTGTATATCCTCTGTTTGCATTGTCTTTAAGAGCTTGGCGCACACAATTACATATAATATAGTTAACAGGAGAACTATTAATCGAATCCACCCCTATTCTCATTTAAATTAAATTAAATAAATCAAATAAATTAATTGTTCAGACAACTTGGCGAATGAGGCAAATAAATACCTTTCATTATCAGGGCAACTAATAATATATTAAAAAAAAGAACTCGAAACTATTTTATTACAACAGATGTTGTAGTTTCTTATACATTAGGGCCGTAGGTGTTAGTTTTCCTCTGGGGAGTTTTACTCCTGCCCAGAGGCTGTTGTTTCGGCCTCGGATTCAGGCGAGTCTGAGGTTGGATCGTCGTTTCTACCTGCCAACGTCGAAGATGGTGCTGGTGGGACAGGCGTTTCCTGTTGCGCTTCCATCTTCTCTCCTTCCGCTTCAGATTGTGGTGCTGGTGGGGTGGCCTGTTCAGCCTTTTGGAGGCCCTTTTTGGTGTCGCTTGACGTCACCTTTGCTGTGACAGTGGTAAACAAATAGCGTAGCCTACCGCCTTTATTTTGTATTTAGAATAGCATATTCAGAGTAATTCCAAGTATAGTATTCAGAAATATGCAATGCAAATGCGATATGTATTAATATCGAATAAACTAATTTAGATTAATAAAAAAAGGTCGGACGTTTCAAATTTTGTTCATTTTACTTAAATAAGTTTCTCAAGTGGTTGCCATGGTAACGATGTACTATGAGAATAGTCAATATAAAGGGCTCAAAAACTGAATGGCCCAGAATCAGGATTTTTGAACGGTTTAACTATTTAATCCAAAAAGCAGGCAAATTCCATGTTAGGTGTTAGATTTTTATACAGAGTGTCTCAGAGTGATTTAACTAATTTTTTCGACAGAAGTAGATGTTTTTATAAAAAATATCTTTTTTCCTTTTTTGCAAGTCTGAAAATGTATATTTCTGAGACGTCCTTCTAATTAAAACTTAAGTTAGTGTACAGTTGTTTGTACATTTATATCATTTTAAATATGTTTTATATCTACTACAATTTTGATTAGCGAGCATGGGGCTCAACAAATTTACGAATAATTTTAAACCAAATTTACGATATGATCAGACAACTTGACACTTATTTTATATTTATAGTTGTTAGTCTTCATACGAACTTTATACCGAAAAATATAATCCAATAACATTTTTAATACATCAAACTAGCCTTGTGCAAATTTAACCTATTTATCAGGAAACGATAGATGCATCAGAAAACGTTAAATCAGTTTTATTGATATTATCATAAAACGATTTTCAAATAATACTATGCAAATGTGCCCTTTTTAATAATATGTGACCTGAATATTTGAGCTATTGTCAAGCAAGGTCAGGATTGAACGTTAGATCGAAGCTTTTCAGCGAAGAGATTAACAAAAATACATGATCGATATTGCATCCGGTTTTATCCAAATGACATTCCGTTAGAGCACCCATAATGGATATTAGATAAACATGTGATGGAATAAAACAGCTCGCTGCTTCCGATATGAGATAAGGTCCTTGAGTGGAAAATTATTTCCACATCTACAGGATGTTCCTCCGGGAGCTCCATTGATTTATTTTGGCAAAAGTATATTTAGACAACATCTCGACGGGGATCATACCGCTAAAATATTTTCAAGAATTAGGCACTTTCGGTCATATCGAAAGTAGATGTCAACTTTATTATTTTAAATTGGACACCCTATATATTATATCATTTTTTGGGTGTAATTCTAACTGAGTTTATGTGTAATATCGTATACCTAGGTCTAAGCTATTTTGGCATATTTCAAATGATGAAAAACAATCATGAATTTTTCTGTAAGAGAACCTTTATTATTTTATTTGGGTTGGTTCTTTTGCAGAAAGGGAGTTTAGTAGATTTCATATAATATTGTGTGCAAGTTGATCAAAAAAGTAGAAAAATATATATTGGAAAACAGTAAGGACTGTTTAGGTTGATTACAAGACAGTAGACAGACTATTAAATAGATTTGTGCCCAATTGATTTATATTAAATTTTCACCACTTTCAAATCCTAGTTGTTGCTTCTTATATTCTTTATTGCTAAAGGCCAAAAGTAAGGGATTAAAAGCATATTATTTTTAGAACAGAAGCAGATTAAGCGGAAGTTGAAGTCCAACAGGCAGTTAACCCCGACCCAAATGTGCAATTTGGAAGAGCGTGTTTTCTGTTAAATCACCTATGTAGCAATTCTCTCTGCTTTTCTTGCCTCTGTTTATACTCGTCAGCCGATAAGCGGGCTTATAACTGAAATCGCCTTGACGGGAAAAATTAAGGACGGCCAAGTGCAGTCAAGAAAAAAAAGCAATATTACAAATTTAAAAAAGAGGAGAAGCAGTCATTAGACTACTACTAACAAAATTATATTATTTATCATAACAACTGTCAAAAATTAGAGAATATACTAAAAGGTCACAAATACGACAGAAAAATTATGTTGCTCTAAGAAATCACGAAATATCAAAAAACAAACCTTTAAATATGACGCTTTTAAATTATTGAACTGGACACAAAAAGATAAAAATCAAAATGTAAATAACCTTAATAAAATTAACATTTCTATAGAAAATATGTTCTAGTGATCCGTATGTTAAATGCAAATAAAATAATATAAGAAATAACATAAAATATCATAAGAATTTAAAATATACTGAACAGAAAATAAGAAAAACCTTTAAGACGATGATGTGTTATAAATAATATGGTTCGGTTGTTTATAAACAAAAATCCTAACTTAAAAATTTAAAAAGAATAGAGGCAAGAAAAAAAAAACAGTCTAATTTTTGACTTCTTTGTGTTAATGTCGGCAACTGGCACTGAATTTAATTCCGGTATACAAGGTCTATTGTCAATGGAAGTTGGGCCTTAGGCCTTTAGGCTTTGACATATTTTCGTTCCCCATGAGTATTATTTTTATTTCGATTTCGAGCTAAATATTATTTATAATTTAGATTTCGTATTCAAGTTATAACTAAGTTTTTCTATTATTTTAAAAATCGCACTCAGTTTGATAAAAAAATAAAAATTTCTAAAAATAGTACTAGAAAAAAAAAATGAAACAAAATACAGATTAGTTTTCTTATATAATTTAAATTACGAAGGAGGTGAAAGAGTATCCCCATTGTTATTCAAGAATTAAAAAAAATAGAAATTCTTGGAGTAGGAGTTTGTCTTGACGCGTTCAGCACACTTTTTCATGGATAGTAATGCGCTGTCTACGCAAAAGCATGTAACGCTTGAAGAAGTTTACGTTCGGCTATTTAACGCTCATTTAGGTAAAGTCGCCATCAACTTCTGTTCAAAAACCATTTGATCACGTTTTCAAATCTAACGATTTAATTTGTATTATTTTAACATTCCACGCCACTGCGTTCGCATTCCAAAGAAATCTTTAAAATCTCGGCGATACTACAACGCCATCTCTTGTTACAACGTTTATTCACTTCATCAGCCAGTCTAGATAGCTAAAAGCAAAGCGGCCTACATATATTTATTTGATTGATTACAGTGGTAACTTAACTACATTGCTAACATTAGGCATGGTACAGAGCTTCATACTGCTGTTAAGCCGGGCAATGTTCATGCATTGCCAGTGGCCAGCAGTTGGAATCACCCATAGGGAGTCGTTGTTTAACCTACTTAATAGCTAGGAATGTGGAACTGTTCGTGATGTGCTAACTTTCCATGGGTTGCCCCTTCAAAGTATTCATAATGCTATATTGGCACAAAGCCTACAATTTTGACGAAAATGCTGCAGAATTTATACATAATAGGTTATTGCGTAGGGAAAACTACATGAAAAACCCTACTACAGCTGTTCTTTAGAACAGGAGGTCATAAAGCTACAATTTATTTACATATATACAACATGAATATTGACAGAACAATTAAAACTATGTACAAAGAGGGTGGGGGCTTAACTATGTTAAGTCAATTCAAGTATAAAATAATGGTATCAGGTAGTATAAGCGAGTGCCGCGGTACCGGCTGCGGATAAACGGATGCTTCGGTGGGTTAGAATCATATGCGTTGCAGAGACTATTAAATTTTTTCGTGTACTGTGATGCGTTGTAACGTTGTCTAGAGCATATTTATATGCCGACCAGCTCCTTTAGCAGGCCCCGCCCACGCGTCCGAACGCCGTGGATTGGCCTGTCGAGAATAGATCTCGCGCATTCTTTACAGGAGGTGATAAGTTTCTGTGCTCCTGATACTTGGAGCTGCTTTGCATAAATAAACATGCGTTAAAAGGGTGGTTTAAGGGCTAATTGTGCAAGTGGCATTCCTTAAATCGACTCCTGAAGGGACTCAGTCTAAGGTGGCATAAGCTGTCGGTAATAAAGTGATATTTCTCGATATATTGTACCATGTTGGATGGGATTTTCTGGGTCGTATCGTATGTCGGCTATATTAGCCGTTAGCGGAGAGCCCATTATCTGCCTCTCGAAGAATCCACATGCGAGGGCATCGATGTACTCTTCGATGTATTCCATCTTTGCCCACGCATGCAGATCGTCGATCCGCACACGATCCCGGAGTGTTAGTGAAAATGCGGCCCTTAGATAATGATTTTGTATCACTTGTAATTTTCTTTTATGCGTCTTGGCGACAGAGCACCAGACTGGGGCGCCATACAGGAGGGCTGGCCGGATAATAGCTCTGTACAATGTTAGTTTATTCCCAGGACTTAAGAACGCCCTGGCAGTGACTAAAGTGTTCAGCCCTTTTTTTTATCATTGCGTTTTTGCTAATTACCGCGCGTATGTGTTGGGAAAAATTTAGCTTATTGTCTAGGATAATGCCTAGATATTTGACCTTCGGTTTCGGGAGTATTGGGGTATTGTTAAGCATTAACGGAGTGATATTAATGTCTTTACGTTTTCTAGTAATAACTATAAGCTCAGTTTTAGAATGATTTAGAGAGATTTTCCATTTGTTATAGTAGGGCATAAGAACGTGCATATGCTCCTGTAAGTTGTTCTTCGCCACCTCCGCTTGAGGATTAAGGGAGTAAATCGCTGTGTCGTCAGCGAATAGGGCTTTATGGGTGTTAGGATTTGACGGGATATCTGCTATATAAAGATTGAATAATAGCGGCGATAATACGGTTCCCTGGGGCACTCCCGCCAGCAGGTTCTTGCTGGCAGAGATCCTCGTACCAATTTTGGTAGAGAAGACGCGCCCGGCAAGGTATGACGCGATGAGTGCTGTCAAGTGTAGTGGCATGCTGTGGATTGCCAACAGCTTGTACAGCAACCCATCGTGCCACACCCTGTCGAACGCCTTCTCTATGTCCAGCAACATAAGGGTAGTTGTCTGTTTATTGGTGAAGCCTTTATAGATATCGGTCGCGATCTTCGCGGCCAGCATGACGGTGCCATGCCGACCGCGAAAACCGAATTGCTCCTGGGGGAGGATTTGCAGCTTATCGACTTCCCCAATAACCCTCGGCAAGATTAGCCTTTCAGCCACCTTCCCGAGGGTGTTCAGTAGCGATATAGGCCGGTATGATGCAGGCTGAGTTGGGTCTTTCCCTGGTTTTGGAAAGTGTATTATGCACGCTATTTTCCAGGACGCAGGGAAATGTTGCAGCCGGATAACCGCGTTAATTATATGCATGTACTGGACTATGGTTTTCTGGGGTAAGTTTTTCAGGACTGAGTTCGGAATACCATCCGGGCCGGGAGCTTTATTTCTCGGGAGACGGCTGAGAGCTTTGCGGATGTCCGCCGGAGTGATTCTCAGCTTTTCAAGCACTGTCGGGGGAATAGGATATTTACACTGTTTAAATGTGTTTACAGTTCGAGTAATAAGGTCATGGTCAGGCAGGGTGTCAGGCGTCGCGCTATAGACGCTGCCCAGGTAGTCCGCAAAGGCCTCCGCTTTTTCAGCGTCGTCGCCGTAATCACGGCCTTGGTGCCTTATTACCGGCATTTGCGTCGTACCTCCGCGGACTCGCCTAGCCAGCTTCCATAGGGAACCGTCATCCCTGCTTATCGTATTGATATACGCAAGCCACGTTTGATTTCTGTATTCCCGGATTTTTACCCGTATTTCCTCGGACAGTGCATTGATGCGAGCGGATCCCATTTGTGTCCGATTTCTCTGCCATCGCCGTCGAAATCGGTTTCTAAAAGCTATGAGATTAAGGATGTGATCCGGGAGGGATTCGGTGCAAGGGCGCATAGTAACCCTAGTGCATAGAGCATCACGGATGCGCTGGATGTTTGACGTAAGAGTTTCCACCTCGCTTTCTAGCTCCTGGACGGTTGTCAACTGCTCGGGGATCACAGTCAACTCGTTCAACTGCGTTCGGAACATCCTCCAGTCAATATTCTTATACGATATGACGGTGTCATTAGACAAGGGGACCCTGCAGTATAAGCAAATCTTGACTGGGAGATGATCCGAGTTTAGGGCATTAAGCTCTTGCAGCTGAGAAGTCCTGATCGCTCCTCGAGTGATGGCAATGTCCAGGAAGGAGGCTCCACGAAGATAAGTGGGATTAGGTGTTCTGTGATAGGATATTTCCAGGTTATTCTCGATTATTCCCTTAAACAATCTACCCCTGCTGTTAGTTACGCCGCCCCAGTCAGCGTGCGTGGCGTTCAAGTCCCCTATCAGCAGGGATACTCGATTTGGCGGAAGAAGTGCCAAGAGATCGGCTTCTAAGAGGCGGAGACCCGGGGGTGCATAACCGCCACACACACACAGGCCGCTCTCCAGTTTAATACTGACATGCTCTATGGCAGAACGTGCGTTATATATGCGCCGGTAGCGGAGCGACCTATGTATGAGACAGGCCACGCCTCCCCCGCGTCGATCTGGCCTATCATATCTCTCGATTCTGTAGTCGCTTACTCTTAGAGTAAAGTTCGGCGACAGGTTCGTTTCGACGAGAAAAATAATCTGAAAATTGGATACATGCAAAAAATTACGAAACTCGCCCAACTTGTTTCTGATACCATTGCAATTCCAAGATACGATTTGAAGCATTTATATGTTGAACTTAGCATAGTCAACGGAAAAGAAGCGAAGGGAGGCCTGTATCATTTCAGCCTTGTCGCCCCTGCATGCTTCAATCATATTGCAATCACAATCCAACGCCAAATAGAGTTGGTCAAGATTAATTAAACTGTTGATCTTAGAAACAACATTATTAAGGTTAGACATTGTGTCTGCTATGTTTAGATTAGAATTACTATTTACATTATTTATATTAGCACGAACAGAACCACTAACCTTATGCTGATGTGCGTTATTAGGATTAACATTAGGCGGTTGTTGTTGCTGTCTTCGGCTGCCACGTATCGGGGGGAAGGCTTGCTGGTACTCTTCGTGCCGCTGGCCATTGTTTAGGCCTTGGCCCGCTTGGCCGTCTGCTACAAGGGGGTTGGGGCCTCTCCAGGCCGGTTTAGCCGGGGGCGGCGCCGGGCGATATGTTTGTTTTGGCTTGTTGTTAGTTGTATTTGCTTGTATTAGGTTAATTTTGTACAGAAATAGCGGACACGTTTCATCGATGGACCGGTGGGGGCCGCTGCAGTTTACGCACTTTTGAAAGTCGGCGTTACATTCTATGATTTCATGAGCGCCAGCACATTTGCTGCACGCCACCCTCCGGTTACAATAGGTCCTCGCATGTCCGAATTGCTGGCATCGCTTACATTGTAGAAGCGGTTTGTTTGATCGTCGTCGTAACTCCCAGCTTACGCGTACACACATGATCGTTTTTATTTCATTATTAAGGCGTTTGATATTGTAGTTTGTGCCGAGTACTACTAGGTACATCGGTATGCGCGTCTTACGCATCTCAAATACGTTTTTAGGTGTTACCTTGTACTCGTCACTGAGGGCTAGTATGATGTCTTGGGGGGAGATATCACCGTCTAGGCCTCGCAGGACGAAGGCCCTGGTCTTCTCCTGCGTCTCTGCATACGAGTGATACTCTGTTTTTTCAGAGTCCAGCGTACGCTTAAGCGTGTGAAAGTCGTTGTGTGTGTTGCAATACACTATCACGGAATTCTTCGTGTATTTTAATTGATATTGTTTGATATGCATAGCCTTCAGGTCGTCTCTCAGCTGCCGATGGTCTGCCGGTCTGCCTTTTATGACCACCGGTGGTGGCGGTACGATTTTAGGCTTTGCTGGCCCTTTCTTTAGTTTTGGATCGGTTTTGCGTCTGGCACCGGTCGAAGCGGACGTAGAGGCGACGCTTACGGTGTCCTCATCTTCCGTGTTGATATCCTGGAGGGGTGCGTATTGGTTGGCAGTGATTAGGGGTGGTTGGCCCATGTCCAATGTGACGGTTCTGAAGTTCTTTTTAAAAATCAGCTGCTTGAAGGGCGTCCTGAACGGCTCTTTGTCGCTCTCTGGTATCAGGGTCGCAGAAATAGGTGTCGGTGGCGGCCCCATAATCCGGGAATCGCTCGTAGCCTCGGTTGCTATGGGCTTTGAGTCGAAAGAAGTAGGTGTTTTTTGCGATATCGGTTTTTCACCTTGGGTGACCTTCAGCTTCTTTGCTGCTTCGGCGCCGGTGAGGTTAGTAGGACTAGCCTTTTTTTTACCAGTATCGATCCTAGACGAAACCCTATGTTTGATACCCATGGGGTGGGTATCCCGCATATGTTGCCTAATTTTAGTTATTAACTTATAAAGGTCATTTTGAGATAGTTCGCTTACTTTTTTAAGTTTCTCGTAATCCATCCTACATTGGACACACATTTCAGCATAACTTTTGCATTTGTTTGCAATTTTCCTGATGGATGGGTCGGAGTACGTGTAGTCAGTGTTCGACTCCATTGAGACGTTGGACATTGTGTCCTCGTCCTCCGTGATGTCCATAACTCTGACAAGAGCCGGGGTTCCGTCCCCGGAGACTGAAAAATTGCAGGAATTAAACCTTATGCGGCCTTTACTAGTTACACTATGTGCAAAAAGCAGACCAAGAACGATGAAAAGTGATCGACCGATCGTAGCGAGAAGAAAACCGCAGTACCAAGTCCTAGTGATACCAGCTAGTTCTTGTATGTTACACGAACAAAACAAGCGGCCTCGAAAGGCATTCGACCAATCATAGCGCTACCCTACAGGATAGCCACTTCACCCAACCTAAAATTCCTAGCTATAATTCTAGTGGTCCCTAAAATTCCGATCTTCGAATTTCATGAAAACTAGCCAGCAGATTTCGACCAGGCTTGTGTTAAAATTCATAATATTAATTTAGACAACCGGTCATGCTAACTTTTTACACAATATCTCTATTTTTACGTTATTTGCCCTTTACTGACCTAATATGATAGTAATGGGGATAAGTTAACGCGCCAAAGTACGAGAAGACGACGCCTTCTCATGTTCTAAAATTCAGTAGCAAGCAGCGGTGCCAGATTTGGTACAATTATACAGATCTGGTACAATTTAATACAATCCATACATCTGTACATTTTTGAAAATTCTGCTTAATGTATCACGGTCGAGATCAAGAAAAAAATACTAAAACTTAAACAACTTAAACAACATCACACCACCCGGCATTGGGTCTAATATTGAGGTTATAATGTTGTCTTCAAGTGAAAAGATTGAAGTTTTCGGCGAACCTGTTCTTGACAGCTCAATAGCAAGTTTTCAAGAGCATACCTACATCCATAGTGATATATTTTTAAGTTAAAAACACGTTCATATTTTTAATATACTATAAAACCACTCCTAGCTTTCTTTCATTTATGTCTCCAACTCCTAAGAAGAATAAAAAGCAAAAAAAAATTAAATGAGGACAAGAATCTTAATTTTAAAATCCTTGACAAAATGGCGAAGGAAGATTTATATTATATCGGATTGTGTTCAAAATTCGCCAGGGGAAATTTCTGAGGTAGTTACGATGTCGTATGATGGGAGGATTCAAGAAATAATGAATAATAACCTGTTTTGCTTCTTCTTCTCGAACTACTGGAGCAAACTGATCGAAAATTGAAGTGAGTCCCACGAAATTACGATTTTTGAGAAGCTATAAGTTCTGGAGTCAAAATCATTGATATTTGATCTAAAAGGCTAATTTGTCTTTATTAAACTGATGCTGACTTTTTTCCAGACATACCGTGACCTGAAGGATATTCCCGATGTATACTCGTAGATACCTAATCAGTATTCCTCAAAATTCGAAATGATATTATTTCGTGATTCTAGATTCTTATATATTTTTTTATTTTTGTACGTTACCTATAATTTAGACCTGTTTTGAAAATATATTTTTTTGTGTTACTCATAAATATAGGTAGGCAACTAGTAAATTGTACTTTAGATACGTACATACTTTCCGATATTTCTTTGATTTTCGTGAACTTAAATATTTTTTTATTTTTTGTACGTTACCTATAATTTAAAAAATATATATTTTCGTACTATTCTACTTATAATAAATTATTTTTATTTGAATACTCGAGACATGAGACTATTGAGACGAGACTCTCGGTCGCGAACCTTGAAGTCTCGGTCTCGAGTTATAATTCTTAGTCTCGTTTCGGTATCGGTCTTGAATTTGGAGACGAGACGAAACGAGACTGAGACCAGTCTCGTCGAGACCAAAGCACTATACCTACAAACCATATGGATCACCGACATTTGAAATTCCGATGAAATTCGCATGTATATATCAGAAAGTTATATTTAAATTGAAAGTACATTTACACCAAGGGATCCCACAAAACCTTGTGTTCCTTGTCTAATAACCGCATAATCCCCTCGCTTTCCTGTTCGATGAAATTCGCTATGAAATGGGTGGAGAACAAGTGACTGTGGTTCGCAAGCCAGGAGTAACAACAACATTAAAAACAATGGCATTCTTTGGATCTACACAATTGAAAACACTGTATTCTTGCGGCTGGGAGCCATCGGTCAAAGAACCTTTTTTTCTGGAAAATTACTATTAAAATATTTGATGGGTTTTGCCGAAGCTACTTGCCATTCTCGTTGTCATATAGTATGTGAAACACAGGTGAGGGTGAGGGCGACCGGCAAACCCTATCGCTTCTTGAACAGCTTTCCGTTTAAAGTCGATACGATCCAGACAAAAGCATACATCATAGTGCTAGTAGTTGCCGGGTTATGACATACTTTCACAGATGGCGCTTCCGTTATTATTCTGCTGGTTGTATATGCCCGACTTGGTTGAAATGTGTTTCGCTCTGCAATTGCATGTTCTGGGTTCTGGCTTTCTGGTCAAGGAAAAAGTTGAAGCCTCCTATACGGTAATGCCGGTAAATTTGAAAAAACATAAAAAAAACCCTCTTATAATATAAATTCTGTACAAAAATGCTGAATTTTGTACAATTTCAGTTCAAGAATGATACAATTTTTAATTTTTCACTGGCAACGCTGGTAGCAAGTAGTTCTCTTGACCTTCACACAAGCAAACCGCGCTAACGATGCTCTCCCGCCGGCATGGCGCCACGCCGCGCCATGCCAGGCTGATTTCACGTGTTGAGAACCCCTAATCTCTCAAGTTCTCTATCCAAGTGACATTGTGGTATCCTGCCATTGCGACATATCGTCGTCGTCGTCTCAAGCCTACGAGTAAAGGTATTTATTGGCACCCAGCCCTCTCTCTCTTACCACTAAGACGCTGTACCGAACCAGGTATTAAGCGTCCCCATACCAATCGCCCATGGGGTTCATTTCAATCGAGTCTTGTCTCGAGCCCCAAGTAAGTAAACTCACACGTTTACAATTACTCTCTCACAAGTAAGTCGCTGTAACGAGCGCTGTACTACATTGCTCTCGTCCATGGGGGTTCATTCTCTCAATCGAGCCTTGTCTCGAGCCTCAGGTAAGTAAACACACACGTTTACAATCACTCTCTTACCACTAAGACGGTGTACCGAACCAGGTATTAAGCATTCCCCTACACGGATTTCAGCTTACCTATGCGACCTGCATAACCATAACGCTTTTAGTAACCATTTTTGCGTGTGTAAACAACCACATTTCACAAAAGCATCTCAGTCATGTCATTATGCATATAACTGCATACCATCTGAACCCACTACCATTCAAGTCATTCTTATTTGCAAGAAATTGAAGTACATTGTATATAGAAGCTAGCAAGAGACTTAGTAAGTGTTTTTAAGTGACTTTCCCATGTGCTGGAAGATAAACTGCTAAACGATTGAACGTTGCTCGTCAATTGGTGAATATAGTGTACATAGTAGCTTATAGGTGGACATTAAGGTAATATATTTATCCTGTTATTATTGCTTATATATTACTGTATTTCATCTCAAGGTTATCTCAGCTAATCGAGCTCACACAGAGCTGTTCCGCAGAAACTTTAAAGAACATTTAACTGTACTTAGCTGCAAGATAGCGTTTATAATTATATACTTGTTTAACATTACAATTGTTTATGCAATGCTTTAGTTTTTAAGAGTATTATTCTTGTGATACTCTGCAAGGTCGATACCTAGCTTCGACTGATATTGTCCATATCGTAGCACTGACTACATACAATGATTTAGTGTTTATATTTTGTTTATTTATGAGCTTCTAGTTGTTTTCAGGTAAAATATCTTATTAAAATATTCATATAATGCTAAAGGTTTTTGTTTTATTTACTAAATCACTTTAGAACTAGCCCCTATGGTAAATTATTGAGCACTCTCTGTTTGTTTAGAAAATCGACCAAGATCGAGTCTGAAATAAACTTATTATTTCGTGAATGGAAATTTGGGATTTGATACGTTTTTAGGCCGCCCAAAGGAAAATTGATTTTGCCAGTTATTACGCCAAATCTGCGATTTTTCAAAATTTAACTGTCGAAAAAATTTTATATCGACGAATCGATTTTTTAAGTTTTCTAAAAATAATAACATTTTCTTATACTTCCGAACTTGCTGAATCCGAAACTGATCATTGTTTTCTACAGAAACCGCTAGCTTTCGAAATATCAATTTTTTTTGAAAAATTAGTACGGTTTTTTACAACTTCTCTACTCAACTTTGAGCGCCTATAGAAGACATAAAATAAGCTATAAAAACCTGATCATTTCAAGATTTATAGTGTCATTTCTTCTTTATATAATAAATAAATAAAAAAATAAATACAAGTCATCAGGATAATGCTTATCACTATTAAACTTTGTGCGCGTCTACCATGGCATACGTGTCGCTGTTATACACAAATAAACATTAACGATTTAGTTTATGAAATACCGTTATGTAAGATTACTATAATCAGACAGTTAATCAATCAGAACGACAATGTTTATCATTTACCACGGTAAATATTAAATTGTAAGAATGGAGACATATAATATAAAAAAAACTATGAGCATTAATAGATCCACACTAGGAAATCTAGCAGTTATTTAGGTTAGCATTGGTAAGCTATGCTTACACCTAAATAGTTATATTATATAACAAATATATCTATATCAATACGACGCAGAAAGAAATAAAACACGCAATCTTATAGGATGCTGAAAATACTAATAACACGCCAATAACATTATGTAGAAAAATCACAAATGTACCCTAAACTTATATTTTCTGGTGTCCAGCGATATCACCTCCGGCCTTCTGCACGTAGACTGCTGCTTGGCGCCTTGGGACCCATAAAACTCTCAGTGGTATTTGAGGAAATGCCCTTACTTCTTACTTCTGTGGATGCAGTCGGTACCAAAAAACACAATCCATTGTACTGACTGGTAGCTACTTGGTTAACTAACTAATCTCGCTCCAAATAAAAACTTGCTCCAAACAAAAATAGCTCCAGATAAAAACTTCAAGTGAAACTTGCTCCATTTAAAAAAAACTTGCTCCATATATAAAATTGCTCCAGATAAAAACTTTAAAAGAGAAGAAGTTTTAAGTACGCACTCTCTTACTGCATTTTTAGGCAGTCTCCTCTTTAGAATACTCTCCATACAAAGAGTATTAAAAAATAATAATAAATTTAGCCGTCTTGCCAAAATGGCGAAGGTTATAAATATAGCCAATATCATATCATCCTTGACATAATAAAAAGCCCTAAGAAAAACTAAACAATATATCCACTGTTTTACTTTAATTTGCTCTTTTAACAATTAAACCTCTAGGCAAGAACCTAGGTTGCGCATTTATGCAATTGATATTAAATCATTCACTGAGCTGATGTAATACTTTAAAAGTTCTTGTAAGCAAAATTCTACTTTGAATTTTGAAATTTATTTATAAATTATATACAACCATTATACAACCTATATCCCATTATACAATACGAGTTTCCATAAAGACAAAAGAATCAGCTATGAGTGCTCGACTGCAACATAATGCCGAGGACTGCAATTTCTAACTTCTTTAAATTTTTGTGAAAAACTGAAAATACAGGTCGACTAGACAAAAACTGATTTTAGTTCGTCATCTACGCTAGCAGAATATAATATAGAACCCAAAAAATCCTTGTATTTTATAATATTAACCCTTTTTGTTTAAGGGTGTGCTTTTATGGTGCATATTTGTCATTTGGCTCTAGACCCAGACCTAACGGGCCATATAATTCAGATTTGAGCCATGTTTATATTATTACATACTGCGCACATCTTTCGCAATACAATTAGGTACCGGCTTTTCCGTAAAATCACCGATTATTGGCCTTTTTCCTTTTAAATAGGTCAAGCATAAGTAACTATTTATATTAAATCGTCAATTAAATCGTCAATTTAATATTATGTTTTATCTTGTGCCAAAAGCATGCCCTGACCTACCCTGCAGCGTACAGGAATTGTAGGATGTATATTATGTCAATAATTCATAAGGCCACGACCGTTATTCGACTGGTAGAATTGCGGAAAATCACGCAGGGAACAATTTGTCACGTCGAGCCCATTAAATTAATATTCTGCATTCATCTGAAAAGCAGATGCTGTGATTCGCATAAATTTCAGAATGATAAACAAGTAGTGTCATAGAGTCGAGATTATATTGTATACAACGATGTAAGTGACTTTAAATTACTGTCTGTTTTGAATTAGTAATGGGATTGTAGCAATTTTAAATGTTTAAAATTTATTATTTAAAAATGAAATGTTGAGGAAATGTTCTAAAAAATTAGCTGAGATACTACGTCTACACGTCAGTCATTTGATGTCACATGAATTATCACAACGAATCAGGGCAATGTATCCACCATTTTAATCGCTCGGGTGGCGTCTTGGAAGATCTTGAATATTCTACTGTTCGTAAGTAGTATAGATGGAGGGGTACTGGAACATAAGAAGAGTGAAAGGTTGACGCAGAGGTGCGATTTACACAAAATTGCTGGCAAATCGTTATCTAAAAAATAATATAACAGAAGTTTCATTAAATATTATTAAAAACCTTTTTGATAAAAATTGGGTTCGAGTCTCTTCCTCGGAATATACAGGGTGTTCCTTAATGATATACTAATATTTAAGGAGGTGATTCTTAGGCCCATTTTAAGAAAAAAAGTTCAAATGAACGTATGTCCTATGCGTCTTAACTTTTGAGATATAGGGTGGTTAAGTTTTCAGAAAAAATCTATTTTATATAATAACTGCGATACTATTGTAGATATATTTATAAAATTGGGTACACGTCTTCCATACATCAAGGTACATTTTCTGATGTACAAACAGTTTGATTATTTCTACCAGTGGCGTCCGTACGGGTTTTGTTTTGAAGAAATAAATGGTACGTCACTACTTTCTTTTAAAGTAAAAAATATTTTTGAAATGCTCATTCATTTCTGAGCAAATTTGGTCTCTCGATTTTCTTCCGTGCGACGCATAGTTTTCGCTTAAAAAAATTAAAATCGTTTTTCTGCAAGCTGAAATTCTAATGTGGTAATTATTGGCACTTGAAAGTTTTTGTTTATTTTTTCCTAAAGTAAAATCAGTTACTTATTTCTGAATTAATTAACAATTGATATTAAACGAACTCAATAGCTTGAAAAAAGAAAAAATATATGTATATTTCCACATAACAGTCACCGCATCAGATTTTTAGCGATTAGACCCTGAAGTAGAAAGATTTTATTTTTTTATGCGACAACCATGCGTTGGACGAAAGAAAATCAAGAGATCAAATTTGCTCAGAAATAAATGAAAATTTCAAAAATATTGTTTTATTTTAAAGGGGAACAATGGCGTACCATTTTTGTCTCCAAAAATATTCAATGCAAAATCCGTACGGACGCCACTGGTGGACATAAAAATTGTTTGTGCATCAAGAAATGCATGTTTATGCAAAGAAGACATGTTCCAAATTTCATAAAGGTATCTACTATAGTATCACTGTTATTATACGAAATAGATTTTTTTTTCTGAAAATTTTACCACCCTGTGTTTCAAAAGTTAGGACGTTTAGGACATACGTTCAAATGACGCTTTTTTTCTTAAAAAAGGTCCAGGAATCACGCCCCTAAATATTAGCATGTCATTAAGGAACACCCTGTACATTATATTGATTTTTTTAAATTAATATATAATATTAATTAAGCGGGGTTGAGCAGGTGGAAACTCGTCGAGCTCATAACCAGGAGGACGTTCGTTCGAATCCAACCCCCCAACCAATTTATTTAAAAATCTAAAAAATTAATCCCCAATTTAATTGTTGGGGTTTTTCATTTTATATTATTTAAGTGTAATATAATATAATTTACTAAAATGTAATATAATATAATGAATAATGATATATTGTCATATATTATTATCTGGGCCTAAATAAGATAATATTAATTTCTATAAAAGGTCAGTTGCCTTAATTTTTGCGTAATAGAACAAGAAATCGTTTATATAAATAGTGTAAAGTATTCATCTACGTTGGGGTTTGGAACCTTCGGCAACATGCACTAAAAACAGAGTTTTATCCACAATACCGAAACAGAATTTTTGCACTCGACGCGCGTTTCGCTAACCATGTTAGCATCATCAGGAGTTTTAATCATCTCCTGATGATGCTAACATGGTTAGCGAAACGCGCGTCGAGTGCAAAAATTCTGTTTCGGTATTGTGGATAAAACTCTGTTTTTAGTAAAGTATTCATGTTAAAGGTAATCATCAGAAAAGTAGACGCAAGGAGTTTGATCGGGGACATTAACCGTTATTTGGAAGAGTCAGCAAGAAAGTGCAAGTTCGATAGTAATTAACCCGGATTGACATATTGGGCAAAATTAATAATGGCCGCAGTAAGTGGGCGGTGCAATAGTTGCGAAAATTGATGAATGTACAGGTTATCGCTGTTTTTGAGAAACAGGAGGAACAAATGACGTCTAAGTATGACTGGCTAGTTAGAAAATGAAACATAGTGGAGAGTATGGTAAAAAGAGAAAGAGATAATTTTAAGGAATGTGAAGATAACAGTGAGCAATAGAAAAAGACGTGAATGAATGATAGGAAGAAAAAGTGGAATGGGGAAAGGAGAAGGCAGCTAGAGAGGAGTGAATCGAGAGGAAGGCAACTCGAGTGTTGACTGCCGTTACGGGTAGTCGAGAGTTGGCGAAAGTCCGAGTCGAAAGTTGGCGAAAGTCTAAGTCGAAAGTTGGCGAAAGTCCAAGTCGAGAGTTGACGAAAGTCCAAGTCGGGAGTCCGATGAAAAAATAGTTTGCGTAAGTCAAACTCGCGGTTCTAAGTGAGAGTGTAAACAGAGGGTCGAGAATAAGTGGCAGCCCAAGTCGATCGAGATCTAGTGGAACTTCGAAGCAGCCAAAGGCGTTAAGTAGGAGAGTCTTCGTTTCAAACCGAAACCGGGTTGAGGGTTGGGGACTTGACGCGAGGACCATCCTAGGATTGCTTTTAGGGAAAGAGAGATTTAAGAACTTTATCATATTATAAATTGTGTATCTATTAAGTTAACACCCCTAACGCATTAAAATACCTCCGCAGCCGAGCGAGTAATTTATTAATATTTAGGCAGTAGTCAATAAATTAGTGTTTTGGGAATAACGGCGTTTTAATCGAAGGAAGTTAGACCTACCCCTTCAGAGTAAGATCCCGTTTATAGTTAATACCCCCGCAGCTATAGCCTCCTAGCGTGACAATATTATCTATAATAGAATCATTATCAAATGAAAAATCTTTGGATAAAGAAATTATATTTAATATATTGGAAGAATCCTTAGAAATATCTATTAAAAAACTAATACATTTTTTTATATTAAAGTAATATTTTATAAAAAGTCTGGATTTTTTTCTGTTTTTAAATTATTAAAAATAGCAAATAATGTATCAAATAAAGATAAAGACATTTCTAAAAAAGAATTTATTACTACTTTTCTGAATTTAGATCAGTATATAAAAGAAAGATAGATAATTTTTAATGTAATAGAATTACTTATATTATTTTTATTATTATTTGAAGAATTTTCTATATTCCAATTATTATTTGTTTATTACCATTTAATATTTTCATATCTGTTAATACTAACTATAATTTTAGTTATATATTTTTCATTGCCATTATCATTCTTCCATTTGCTTGATTGTAATTAGCCTTCCATATATACATGAAATCCCTTTTTTAAATATTCTGATATTTCTCCTATTTTACAAAAAAACTATTCTATGTCATTTTTATTTTCTTTTGTTTCTCCTGTTTTTTGTCTTTCCCGCTATCATATGTAGTCAAATTAATAGTTGTTATTATATTGAAATTTGTCATTATATCTAGTTTCTGAATCTTGACCTAAGTAACCTATTAAAATATCAATCCTTTATTAGACATATGTTAATACTGTAACGTTTCTCCTGTGGGTTCTGAACGAAATCAGAACTTTTACTATAATCTCTATATTCTTTATCACTCTATACAAATAAACACACTAGACTACTCATAACTATAACTATTAGATCTTCACAATTCTGAACTCAATGATTAACTAACTCAACACGGGTTCTTCCTGCCTTGTATATACAATTTAAATCTCTCGCGTTTACACCGGACGAAGCGAGGCCTCTCTATATCGTTCTCGACAAGGCATCGAGAGAATTCCACAGTTCCCGAACCTTCACCGCCAGCCGGCGATGATTCATACGTAGACGCGACAAGGTCAGTTCTACAGGGTAGCACAAAAACATTCGAATGGTTACTAGCCGTGACAATACATGTTATAAATTATTTAACTAATATTTAATTTAATTTATTAATATTTCAAAATAATATGATTCTTATTGATCCATCTGCTAAATGAACTTCTGTTTCTATTGTAGGTACATCTCTAGAATCAATAGTTTCTAGTAGTACATACTAATGGATGTAATTTCCCACAATTAAAATTGGATCAAAAGCTTGTATAACAAGTATATGTAATGTTGGTGCTCTATTTAATAATATAGGATGATCTGAAAACTTAATTGTTTAATTATCTCTGGAATAAGAAAAGGAACTTCTTCTATATCAATAAGAAAAATTAAATTAAAATATATAAAAGAGATATCAAATTGGATATGTTATATTTTAGAAGATTCTAGTTTTTTGTATTTTATTCATTTCATATCCAGATTGATCTCCTAATATTATTGTTAATAAAATATTAAAGTTATTGTAAATGATTTTTTAAAAAAATCTAATTTGTTGTTTTTTAATAAATAGTATGCTTATACTTAAAACAAAAATTGATCAAAGACAATAACTAGCCATTAATGTATGAAAAAATTTTAGTTGCGAAACTTTATTTAAAATAATTTTATAACATACATAAATTCTTTTTTAAAATTAGATTTTAATGCTCTATATGAAATTAATGCATATGCTACAGAATGAAATTTATGAAAGCCATATCCAGAAAATGTTTCAATTATATCAAACATTGTTTCTCCTAATTTATTATAAACATTATTTTTAATAGCCATCCTGGATACATTTTAATGAATATAGGTGTAAATGCCAAAACACTTAATATGATTAATAAAATAAAAAATGTTCTTCGCTTATGTAACAGAAAATGAAATAAACAAAATTTTAGAAAAAATTAAAATTTCTATTAAGAACTTTAAACCTAAAATTATATTTAATATTGAAGGAATACATAGTTAGAATTAAATATGGTCTTTTTTAGAAAAAAATTAAATTTTATATTGTCACATATCCGCTCCTACCGCTTGTTGCCTATGGACCTGACTTCGTTGCAGTAGTTGCGCTGTGCTCTTTCAGAAGACGGAGCTCAGATATAGGTAGTTGGGAGAGATGGATAGAAACACTCGGTGTAAAAAAAGGCTTGGTTTATTAACTTCAGGTTGAGTATAGAAGGTTGTAAGTATTACCAAAATATTCGGGAATGCATATCTCGTAAGTCCCCTGGGATATTCCTCGCGAAAATGTTAACCACGAACAACAGCGAGAGAGAGGGAGAGCTAGCCTGAAGGGCTGTTACAATTAGACTGATGGGCGGATAGATTATTTGGTCTGGCTGAATATTTAGTTACGTAGTTTACTTTTTATATGTAGTTAATTTAAATAGCACTTTGCCTTATGGCGTTATTAATTTTCAC